>VZRL01004078.1:296674-470513 GCA_013397895.1 Origma solitaria
TCCTCTGGGTGCTGGGCATCGCCTACTACATGTACTCGGGCGGCAGCGCCGCGCTGGCCGGTGGCGGCGGAGGCGGCAGGAGGAAGGTGAGAGCTCAGCCCGGGGAAGGTGCGCCCGCTCCGTGCCCCGGCGGCACGGGCCGGGCTGGGGGCAGCGCTGCGCGGTCCTCGGGGTGGGAGCAGGGGCGGTGGCCGTGGGAGTCTCCTCACCACCGCTCGCTTTCAGGCGGCGTGAAATTGCCCCTGGCTGCTCCTTCCCCCTTCCCGCCCGCCCTTCTCCAGCCCGCTTCCCGGAGGCAGATGGCTTCTTTGTGGACTTCAGACCGATTTCAGCCCCGTCGCGTCGCTCCCTATCCAACTGCGGCCAGCCACGTCCCGGGCCGGGGGAAGTTGGTGTGGGAAGGCAGGGTGGGGAGGGCCGGGGCTGCGCTCCGGGGCGGGGGGGCCCGCCTGGCTCCGCTCCGCTCACGGCGTCTGCCCCTTCCTGCCTTCCCCGCCGGCACCGGAGTCCTTCGGGCTCGTGTTCCCACCTAGAGCACACGCGAGGATCCGAGCTGCTAACGCATTTTCCCTTTGGATGCACAGCACTCTCCTTTCTCCTTAGCGCTGTGCCTGAATGATACCGTTTTGCGACCGGTTTTGCAATATTCCAGGAAACAGACGGATTTGTCATGTTTTGTGTCTGTGGCGTGGAAGGTTTGTCTCTTCCTTCTTATAATAGCTCATGTTACGAGTGTTACTAATGTTCAAGAAGTTCCCTGCGGACAATACAGGAGTAATTTTTCATTATTCTGGCCATCAAGTTAGTAAGTAGATTTTTCAAGGTGTTGTAATTAATCGATCAGGAACACAGCTGATCATATCACAGTTCACGTTTGTGTCAATCAGAACAGGTTTTTGGTGGTGTGATGTGGGAAGTGACAACTTTATACACTATCTTTGCTTACAAAAATTAAGTGCTTTTTTTCTTTTGTGGTCTTTTCCCCCCAATAAAGATAAACAAAATCAAGAGCATTTAGAAACTGTTTTAAAGACTTCTATTTTGAAATAGGAAAGGTGTAAAACATATCATAATTGCATAATTTTTTACAAAAAACCCTAGAAATGGCGAGAGGGCAATCGAATGAAGTGCACTACAATTGGATGGTGTTGTTCACTAATTAATGGCTGCCTCCCATTAAATGGAAAGTAGTGTTTTGTAGGACTAGCTGATATATAAAAAGAGGAACATATTTATGTTGCTTTTATGCAGTTTGGTTCATCATTGCCTGTATTCCCTGTAAAAAATGTCAATGAGTAGTTCTTGTGTCAGGTCGTGGAAGCAAATACTTGGATGGCTACTTACGTGAACAAGGGTCTAGAGAATGAGTCACTGCTCTCTGATAATTGGCTCTCTGTCCTGTTTTTTATCCTCTGTGTAACTTAGGAATGAGTTCAACAGCAAGTTTTGATGTAATATATTCAAGTAAGTGTTAAGTATGTATTGCCAAATGCAAGGTCTTGGTCCTTCAAAGTAGATACAGTAGCAGAAATAGATCAAGCATGTGATAAAAAGTAAGGCAGTAGCCTAAAGCCTTTCTTGAAGAACCACCAGAGTGTATTTAGAAAGTGAAAGCAATCTTGCACTGCTGCTGTATAATGGGATAAAGAAAAGCTATCAAGGCAAATGTATCTGCATTTAGGGAAATATATTTTTTACTCTTATGGTGTGTTACATTTGGAGTTTCCAGACAGATTTGCAATTCTGTTCAATTAATTTTTTCTGCTGGGGGGGAGCTGCAGTGTGGGGGTAGTGATTTGCCCAAGGTCACCTAGAAGACTTGGTGAGAATGAAATAGGAAAGAAACCAGTATTTCTGAGTAAGAGTCTGGTACTTAATCTGCTAGAACTTGTTGCTGTTTATTATTGATATTAGTAGCTGTTTTTACTATGGTTTTAAGAGATCAATGATCCTGTTACTTGCTTTGGTAGCATAATTTGGTATCATTCTGCACAAAATTTAGTAGACCTTACTGGTCCAGGTAATTGAGAAAGTTTAGTAAAGATAATTTAAAGAAAATGAGACATTTCATAGACCTGTGCTGAAGCCCAATGGATGTTTAAAAATGAGAAAATTTAAAATAAGGCCGTGGTAAGCAAGAAAGTAGGTACTGTGACCACAAGAAACAAGTGGGGAAATTAACAATTATATGTGGATTGGTGATTTAGGATTCTATTTTCTGTCAGCGAAGCGTAAAATTTAATCCTAGGCTTCAGCGTAGGTTAGCAAATGTAAGTAGAGGAAGATGTATGTAATGTAATAGCTTTTGAATCTGAATAAAAGACTTATTAACTTAGTGTCAGACACTGCTGTAAAGCAAAAAAACACAAACTGTCTTAAACTTATGAGCAGAAACTCTGCTGTAGTAAATTTCTTGATGTGTATGACTTCATGTAGTCCTTATTACTTGCCCACTATTTCAACATAATGGAAACAGAGTTGCTTACAGAAGAGCATAGCTTTTAATAAATTGAAGTCTCTGCTCTGTTCAGTCTATAAAATTAAAAAAGCCAGGTGGGGATAGTTCTTCATTTGTGTAAGTAATTTGCATGTTAATTACAGATCTGGTTTGACAAACAGAATGTTTTTCCATAAGGATTATCTTTCTTTTTTTTTCCCATGCACAGACCCAGTGTGTTATTCAGACATACTGGACTTGTTTGATATGGCACCCAGTCCTGTGATGTGTTGAACAGCACCAATTCCCTTTCTCTTCAGTAGAGTTGAAGGTATTTGCCCTTTGCCGGGATTGCACCTGAGTTAGAGAAAAGAGTGATTTTTTTTTNGGTTTTTTTTTTTTTTTTTTTTTTTTTTAATCTGCTTTTCTTCTTAGAGTAGTGTCAGAGTTAATCTAAACTTCTGCTTATTTTGGTTCTTCATTTACAACCTTTCTAATAAGACCTGTGAAGCTGTTTGGATGTTGCAGTGTGTGGTACAGCCTTGATAAAGTTTTTGGTCCCTCTCTACAGTGGTGCAATACACGGCTCTGTGTGCAGTATATTGGCCTGGTAGGATCTGAGCAGGTATGAAAGAGTCTAAAACACACAGAGCACAAGCTGTGTCACTGGTAAATGCGTAAATAATAATAACAATTTTTAAAAAATGGAAAGGTGCAATGCTTCTCATTTTGGACCTAGGCATAAAAACTGTAGTTGGAAGAAGTGATGTATTACACATCTGGAACTTAGGGTGTGACAACTTTTTTTTATATTTCTTCTTGAAAAGAAGAAAAGGGTAGAATCAAAGCCTGTCATTCACGACGTGCTTGAAGGGGACAGAAACATTTTGGGTTTTTTTTTCCCCTTCTCCCCTCTATTGAATCTCCAGGCAAAATTATTGTAAATAGGAGAGAACTGTGCTCAGTTGACTCCTTTTCCTGCTGGGTAACTGGGTTGTAAATTGGAAAGAGCAAGTCTGATTCCCATGTCTAAAGGTTAGAGAAATGGTTCTCATACAGAGGCTGTGACAGAGAGAGAGCAAATTGCAAACCCAGCAATTGTGAGACTGAAAAAATGTGGTCTACTTTTATGTTCACTAAATATGTTTTATATTACAAAGCCTTTAGAGTGGAGACTGGAAGTTTCCTTCTTTTCATGGATAAATTTCCTAACCCAGAGCAAAAGCAGTTTGTGCTCTCTGTCTCAGACTTGGATAAAAATGAAGCAGCTTCTGCAAGATGGTTAGAAAGCTAAAGTCATCCTGATGTGATCTCTTCCTAAGACTGGTGTGAACTTCTATTTGTATATTTGTCACACAGATTTTAAATTCTTGAACCACTAAGCTCTTGCACAATGGAGTGACTGGATTGAAATAAAAAAGAAATTAAGAAAACCCAATGTAACAAACCCTCACACCAGAACCAGCCAAATACTCCAGCTGATTTCTAAAGAACTTGCTCTTCTAGGCATTAAGAAAGTAGCCCCATGTAATTGAGCCCTTCAGGCTGGATGAGGAAGGTCTGCATCTTGTTGCAAGTGCCAAATGTTTTGCTGCTGCCAAGAGTGAAATCTTCAGAGGCGTCCCCAGGAGGAGACCTGTAGGCAGAATGGGGATTTACTGTTGAAAGATAAGGCATCCAGAGAGGCCTGCGAGGTTAAGCCACAGCTGAACCAAGGTTTGCAGCATTCTGAGTTTAGATGCTGGGTTGCTGACAAGCTTTTGCATTTGTTGCCTTGTGAAGAATTTCAGTTGTTTTTAAGTGGAACCTCTGTCATCTCCCACCCTATCTAGAAAAGAAGGCTAAAAGCAATATTGTGGTAATGAGTGATGGATCACTTTCACAAGTACTTCTTAAATTAGAAACATTTTTCTTTTTCATTAACTACAGCCCCCAAAAGCCAAAACCCCAAATCACCTTGAACTAGAAGGCTGTTACTGTCTTGCTCACCCGATTTACTGGGTGTAATGGAATGAATTGGAGAAATCTAGTTTATGGTTACTTGAGCCACAAGGAGGCAGGCTTTTCCTGTGGAACTGGTTATTATCCTGTATGTAGTGTTAGTTTTTCCTTCCATATTCTGGTTTTGTTTGTTTTACCTTTTTTCTTTATTTTGGAGCAGACTTTTGATAGGTGACTTTACTGGAGCTAGCTGAGGTGAAATAAAGCTGAAGGTAAAAGGTGATGCTTCATCTTGAGTATGTGGCAGATTAAAAGTGTGTCAATCACTGGGTAATGCAGGGTAGAAACAAGCAAGCCTTTTAAGTTCTTGTTCTGTAAGGATAAAACTTTAAAGTAACTAATTTCAGCATACACGAAGCTTTCTTTTCTTCCTTGGGATTTTTTTTTTAACCCCCCTACTATTTCAATTATTGTTAAAGGAGGCTTTTATTGACATTATACATAATGACATACATAGTGCTCTTGCTCTCTTTCTGCATAAACTACAGATTTAGTGTACCTAATTTTTTTTTTTTTTTGAAGGTCTAAGTAAGGAGGAAAGTAAATGTGTCTTAACTTTAAGTTCTTGAATCTGTTTATATGCAACTGGAGTGTTTCTCTTGAGGCATGTGAAACAAGAGGGTTAACAGTTACCACTCCAATTCTGTTGGTTTCTTTCATTGCAGGAAGACATTGCCTGCTTTAATTTCTAAATACTGTTTACTTTGCATCATTTTTAGTGTAATTTCAGTCCCTTATGTGTTGTGACGTAATTTCTGATACCTTGATCTTGAGACAAGTGAAGATACTGGAGGTTAAAAAAGTCAAATTGCTATGTGTGCTTTTCTGTATCATTCACTTCCTAGAAGGTGCAAGGAGATAGAAAATTATGTTCCTCTCTATAACAGGTAACAGTTTCTGCTAATAGATTTTTCTTTTATATGATTCTGTAATAAATGGGAAAGAGATTAAATGCTCAGGTACTTCAATAGTAAATCTGTCCTCTCACTAGAATGTAAATGTCATACATGTATATTTTCTTAATCTAACATATGTCAATTGAGAAAATTACTGTCTTGGCAATTCAGTCACTTATTTTTATGGATTACTTCATAAAACTTAACTTTGGGTGCGATGAAAAGGTGGTCTATTGCAAATTTTGTGCAGTCTGTTTAGGTCTGTGGCTGTATTTGGCTATTCTCTTTTCTTCTCCTTTTTTAAATGCTTCAGTGAGGGAGTTTTTTTGCTTGTTGATATGTAGGGGCATTGAGAAATTAGTTCTTTGCTAGAAGATTTGTGTTGTCCCCTGCAACCTGCCAGGTTAGAAACTGATGACTGATAGAGGTGCTATGGCTCTTGGATTACTGTTAGCTGTTTGTTTCATAAATTCAGAAGTGAGCAGGGCTGTAGATAGAAGGAGTTGGAGAAACAGGAATGACTTCTTCAGTAGTTTAATACAAAATGGGGTAGTTAACTGCCTTTTCCCATTATTTTTCCCTTTCACATGAGTATTTTAGTAGTTTGCTGTGCTTCTCTGTGTTATTCCATTAATAATGTGGTTTGCTGCCTTCTGGGATCTCTATGTACAAAGTTTGTAAGTTGTAGTGATGTCCTTTGACAGATATAGTTAAAAAATTAGGTAGTCGGCTAAATAATTTTGCGTGTGCCTTACCTGTTTTGTACCATCAGTCTTGTGATTTGAGGTGTATTGCAAATAAATGCCAGTTATTTTTTTCCTGGTGTTCTAAATACTTCCAAAAATATAACATGAAAAGTGATACAATAGCATTTTTTCTCTTTTAGAAAAGGCACAGTATGACTTCACATGAAGTAAAAAAATATTACAAGATTCATCTCAAAGGCGCTACCTCACTTGTTCTTTAGACCAACCTAGAAAAAAAATAGAAACCATTTAAACCAATCTTAGTGCTTAATTCTTAGTCTTTAAAATTACATGATCATTCCACATTTTTTTCCTTGGAACTCCTATTATTTTTTCCTCTTTTGTCTTGCCTGTCCTTTGCAGTTTTTCAGTGTGATGTGTTATCCAAGTGCTTGTGTATAAGTGATACTGTTTGGTTAAAATGATAGTATGTCAGGTGAGAGAAGTGGTGTTGTCAACAAGGAAGCTGCTTGCAATGATACTCTGCTACAGAACAGAAGAGACACCTTTGTAATGGTTCTGGGCATCCCCAAAGCGTGACCCTTGTTGCATGCCTAGAAGCTGTTTAATAATTATTTCACCAGGCAGCCTAGAAAATGGTTTTGCTTAGCTTATGGTAGCTACATATGATTTATAAATAATTTAATATACAGTGCTTTTGGTTAAGTTATATCTGTTTGAAAAGACAACATTAGAACATAATTGGTCCTGTGAAGCTCAGGTGATGAATGTAAACTGCTCAAATTAAGTCAGTGCAAATGATTTGTTTTAAGTTTATGTGGTCCACTTACTTAAGTAACCTACTCCTGACAGTAGTTAAGCTATAGTGGTGCAAAGCAATATATAGCCAGGTGGTGTACAAACAGTTTTTCAACTCCCTGCCCAACAGTAAAATTGTTACTAAATATGATTTTTATTAGGACTTAGGAGAAGATGTGTATTGCTAATAGGTTGGCAATGCCATGTGTTGGCAAATCATTTGAATTCTAAAAATGAATCTGCAGGAAGCAGTGAGGCATTTGCAATTTTTTCAGGAATATGGGGCTGAATGTCATTGCCCGAATATATCAGGATATTGTGGAAGTGGAAAATCAGTGTGGGCGATACAGAAGGAAATGCTAAGCAGGTTGTTAAAATTACATATTGCTATCATGTAATGCAAAGTGGTGGTATCTTAAGCTATAGAAATTGTAAAACCTGGATGCAGTCTTTCATGCTCTTCATTATGAAATGAGTAGGGTGCTCTCTTCTCATCTGCTTTTCTCTTTAGTATAAGCTTTCAAAGGAATAAGGGTTGAATTGAGGAGGGAAGGTGAAAAAAAATGTGTCCACATCAGAATGTTTAGTTTGTATGTTTGGGATTTTGAAGATATGGCATAAGAAAATCTAGGTAACAGTAGAAATTGAACCATTTCATGTTCCTTCTAGGTCCATAAAATTCTTTCACAGAAAACTTCATATGGTGGATCTTTCATGATAAGTGGAAGTGAAGATATTTAAATGTGTGGTGTTTTTTTCCTTTTCCTCCATTATTTAGAGAATGATTTTTTTGGTGAAACCTGTGTCTTACTGACATGTCCAGAGTACGTGTTTACCTGTCATTCTCTTAATTGTTCATTTGCCGTGTAGTCTTACTTTGAATTAAGCAGTCCTGCACTATTTATTGTCACATAACAATCATTAATGATCAAGAAAGTGAAAAAAATCAAGATCTGTTTTCTTTCTATAAACTGAATCTCCTGTTGGAATGTAGCATATTTTAAGCTTATATTTGGCTGTAAGGTAGGCTTTTTTATTGTTTTGTTTGTGTGTTTTTCTTGGTGCTGTCACCTTGAATGTTAAAAGCTGTTTTTCTTCAGCAAAAACAAGGTAACTTGTTAATATGACAGGCTTCCAGTGTAGCCTGTGCAAATTACTATCAAGACTTTTCATCTGTCTAAACTGTTTTATTTTTCCCACTATCCCTTTTTTATACACTGGGTTTGTTAATTGCTCAGGCTACCTGTATTGTCATTTAAGCAAGTTAAAATGTGCTAGCTCAAATAACTCCATCAACTGACAGGAGCACATTTGTGTAAAGGGACTATGCAGACAGATGTTAGTTTTGAGCTTTGCTTATGAAATTCAAATGGGAAAAGAACAGGATAGTAAAAGAATAGCAAGTTTGAATTTTAGAGCATTCCATATATCCCTGAAATTGCTATGTAGTGCACATCAAAGGCAATAATTTGGATTTCTCTTCTTTATAACTATGGTCTCTTATGGAAAAAAAGAGCCTATTGAAAAGGTTGCAAGTTCAGTTGTTAATAACTTTTCTGAAGTTGTAAAATTGTCATGAAACCTGGGCGCTTTATTAAGGGAAGCAGAGAATAACTACAGATTCTGCTGAGTTCAAGCATTATCAAAGTGCAATAGACTGCCTGTGCTGAGTAACAGATCTGCTTCAACAAAAGAACTTTAGCCAAGGAAAGACTATGCAAAGAATTGGCACCCAGCTAATGCTATTGTGTATGAGTTCTCAAAGAGCTGTGACTTGATGAGGAGAAAATGTTTGCTCCTTGTATGAAGTTCCAAATGTGTAGCCACCCTGGCGATATAAGCGCAGCTGAAATTTGTTACTAAAATAAATGTTCTCTATCTGGCCTGTTGGTTTACAGATGGTCAATAAATACATGAGTGTATATATATGGATATATGCTTCAGTGACATGGAGATTTTTAAGTCGCTTGGTTTTTCTTGCTTCTCTTAAGTGAAATGGAAAAGTCTGTTCATTCAAGTACCCTTTGGCTGTCTTGAGACATTGTTAAGGAAAAATGAAGTTTTCTCATCCTAAAGAACTTAGTTTGATAGCAAACTACTTCTGACTAATGGCGGGCCAGCCTGGATACTTAGAGGTTACCTTGTTCCAATATTGGGAAACATCCGGATGCCAAAACCACTGCTATGGTAGGTGCGCCTACCGAGAGTGTGGGGGCGATGGAATTGCAGTATTTCTCTGCTGGAGTGTGTCATAAAATTAGGTCTGCGTATGTTGTCCAGACAGTGTAATAAGTTCTTGTTACGGGTGATGGCATGGCTTCTGCTACAGTGGAATGCCAAAGTTCTTCCAGCTACTGTGGCAGTCCTTCCATCAACTGCAGCCTTGGCATTATCTGTGTGGAGCAAATAGGGGCTGTTCTTTAGTCCTCTGACTTGTGCTCTCGCAACGCAAAATGTGTTGCTTTGCCAGCAGCCACTGAAATGAAGATGTGCTATGTCATTTAGCCTCAACAAACATTGAGTTGACTGTTCTACCATGTGGAATAGTTATAACCCATATACACTATCAGTGAGTACTTTTTAAAGTTTTAATTAAGGAAATGTTCTCTTTTTTTGTTTTTCCCACTGACACAGCATATAACTTTCTTTTGGTGTACTCTGAAAGTGCTGTAAGGACCCAGTGAGAAAACTGGAGTTTGATTCCTAAAAGAGCAGAGAGGCATCCTCAAAACCTCTTAAACTGATAGATGTTGAATAAAGACAATGTCCCTACCCAATATGCTAAGCTATGTGCTTTCTGTTAATAAGTACATCTTAAGAATTTACAGGTCTTGATAGTTAAATAAAAAGGCATTTGGACTCTGAAAGAAGTATTTAAATGAAAAGTAGTGGGCAGTGGGCTAGCAAACATCAGCACTTCTTTGCATCCTTAGCTTTCATACTTAACGTTCAAAAAGTGACGGAGAGGCTTGACTTCTTTGTATAGCAAAAAGTGTGTCTGAAGGCACTTTTTTGAGGAAACTTTTCTATAGGGACATGAGTGCAAATGTTTAGCCTGGTAAATTCTTAGTGGAAAGACTGAACTGAGTGACAGGATTGTTCATACCACCCCTGAGTTATCACAAGACTTAGAAATATGTTAGGGCAAAATGTACACTGATCAGTGAATAAAAGAAAAATCTTATGAAGGACTTCTCTGCAATGACTATCAGGTATGTGCAAGGCTTGGTGAGAATGCAGTATGTCTTGTTAAGGTACAATTTTTCATTTATTCCCAATACTTTCTGAATATTCTCTAGTAAAAAATAAGCAAGAGATTGATTTTGATGTTCACATTAGCCTAGACCTAAAATATCTGTCTTTATACAAAGCAAAAGCTATTTGCTTAAAAATCCATTTTGGTTACCTACTGAGATAACAAATGCTTCTTGCATCCTGGGAACAATAGCGAGAAAATCAAGGTGTTAAAATCAGCCTGCAATCATTTAATGTTCACTCTCATGTGCTTGCAATTCTAAGAGCCAGAAACTTAGGCAAAACCTGACTTTATACACATGGATTGTCTTGGCGTGTGACTCCCCAAAATTTTTATTTTTAGTTTTCTTTATTATTCCCTAATGGTTGCAAAAGTTTCCGATTTGGGCATGATTTTTTTCTTCTTTTAGTTAAGCATGTAGAAAATATTTTTGACACTTTCTGAGAGTACATTTCCTAGGTTGTCTCTGTATAAGTAATCCTCTTAATGATAAACTTGGATGTTGTAAGCATTAGTCTGTAGTGGAAAGTCTGGTGAGAAGATACCACCACTTGCTCAGGACAGTTCTGAATGTTGTTTGCATTATAGCACTGTTCAGAGTCCTGGTTCTATTGTGCCAAAGATTGAACAGTCATAACAGGTTACTTCTACACCATAAACTTAGGAAAAGGGCTTCTTCCCAGTACGATTTAGATACCTGAGCATGAATGTTAGCTGTGGTCATATGGTAGAAATTCTCATGTGGTTGTGGTGTGGCCTTTGGTCAAAACCAAACTTTTTTTTGTGCTCAGCAAACTATATTAGATAATTGGCTTTTGTGCATTAAATCTCAGTAACTGAATGGACTTCATGAAATTATAGTGTCCCAAGTTATGCATCATATGGAAAAGATAGCTCAAACTTTTCAGTCTTCAGCATTGACGTATGAATGCTTCTTGCTCGGCTTACTAGAATGTGGATCTGGAGCTGGTATAGCAGTCAGGCTATGCAGGGAACCACATCTACTGTCTAATCTTAGTGCGGTTAATGTTGACCACTTCTGAAACCCTCAGTTCACATATGTTCAGTTTGGTTTAGAATTGTGATATTCTAATGTTTATTTCCAAGAGCACCTATAGCTCAGAGGCAGGCAACAGTTTGGAAATGTCATGGTATTTGTTCAAATTAATTGCAATTGTGGCTGTCATCTCATGATGTTATCCCAGTTTCTGAGATAAGATTCCAGTGTAGAAGTATGGAAGAAAATTGATGTAAAACCTTTCTTTAACTCGATTAATATTTTGTGTCATATTATGACTTCTTAAAAAAAAAAAACCTGGAGAAATGTCCTTGGTGTTCCTAAAGATGTATTAAAAAAAAAAAAGGCAGGTTAGAGCAGTTGTTCAATGAATCTTGGGGTTTCAGGACTACTTTGGATGCTAATTCCTTTGAATAGTTTGCCATGCCCGAACTGATTGCTTTTTCAGCTGTAAATTGCTTTGAAGATTTTTATATTTTAAAGGAACTGTTACTTGACTGATTTAGTAAAGTCTTGTGGAGACTTTAAAAACTGTTAAGAAGCATTGGTTTTAGTACACCCAGTTTGTGATGAAAGGCAGTTTGTAATGTTGAATAAGCAAGGTGTTGGATGCTGCTAGCTCTATGTACTTAGTAGTTTTCTAAGCCATTATCTTTTAAGAAAGATATGACTGGTAGAGCTTAAGGAGAACCCTGCTGTACTTAAGATGACAATTTCTAACAAAATAATCCATAGAAACACTGAAGTTATCTGACTTTGACTAAGCACTTGTTTATGTATGCAAAACAAGTGTCTGTAGTTGGCTTTGATTATGAATATTTTTTTTGTTTGAGTCATATACCATCTTTTTTTTGAGTTTATCCCTGGCTATATGTTTATATAGTTTATCCCCTTAGCTATATGACTGTGTCACTTTCTTATTGTAGTGTCACAATGCTTTGTCAGAACATCGTGACACATGGTGGTTTTGGTTTTTTTTAAACATAATTAATTACAATGGGGTTTTAGGTATTCTATTAGGTAATCTATTTCTATAATATATATATATTCTATACAAGTGAAGGTAGATGTACAACTTATTTTGGCAAAATGTGTGTGTGATTTTTGTTCTTGATCTGTTGTTTTTTTGTTTAAAACTAAAGACAGTGGCCTGCCTTCTCCTTGATACTGATAATTTGTTTGCTGCTGTTTCTCATACAATACCGAACATGTTTCTTATACAATATTCTTGCTTAGATGTACGAACTTTGCAGTAATGCAGCTTGATATCTGCAGCTTCAAGTGAGTTGAAGATATTTGCCTACATTTATCTTCTGTAGGCTAAAGTAATGCACTCCCTGTCCTGGAGGAAGGTGATAGAGAAGGAGCATTAAATGATCAGTCTCGAAAACCTGATTTCACGTAAGCATCTTATCAGAATAATTAAACAGCTTTTTGTGATCAGCTAGGGCTTGTGGATATCAGCTTTCTAGCACTGAATTCTTTTGTCAGCTGGAGGAAGAAGAGTCTCCAGTGGGAGAGTTTTTTTGGAAGTATGTCAGTTGCTGTTCTGGCAACTGCACGGTGTTTTCATTTAGACTGTTCTCATGCTCTTACTGGCAGTAGGCTATAGCAGCTGGGATGGCAGCATGTTTGCTTTCTTGTGACATGGTTTATGCTTCTTTTTCAGGCTTATCAGTTCAAGACAATAATTGTGTAGTACTTTTTCCCCGCCTGTTTTTAAATGGCTTTTTGCCATTATACATAGTGAAGAAAATGGCAGTGGAATGGTAGGAAGTGCTAGTACTGGCTTCCCTTCTGGTTTTGGAAGTAACCATTGTTACTGCATGTATGAGTGTTATTATTTGCCTCAGATGAAGCACTTAATTCTTTTCTTCCAAGAATCACAGAATATTTTAAGTTGGAAGGGAGAAAACAAAGCTTTTCCTAGGTCTGTCAGTGAGCAGCAGTGCTTTCCATTTACTGCAATGCTATTAGAATGGATAGAACTACTGGTGAGATGGGAATTGTTCCAATTGTACTCTGAATAGAAGCATAACATGGTATGGGCTGTATTCCTCCTGTTCCTTTGAGTGCCAGCATGCATAAATGTGTGGCCTTAATTTGATCACATTAACCTGAAGATTAATCCCCTAAACACTTTAGGGTAGTATAACCTATCTCACATGCAACACCATGTAGTTTTTCAGCTTTTGACTCAATTCTGTTAATGCCTGTTTTTCTGGAAGGGCGGTTCTAGCTCTTATGCCCATGCAAATAATAGAGGTGCCTTAGTGCCCTCTTAGTCCTTTGAGGACTGAACGTGTACAGCAGAAGTTGTGTTAGTTCTATTCACCCAGTTTCTGTGCTGTGCTCCTGGGTTTGTATTTGAATCTCTAGCAGCTTTGCTTTTTATATCATAGTTGAAAATTAAGTACTGTGTAAATAAATTGCTTGTTCCTTTTCCCTGCAAGAATGGAAAGCTACTGATACTGACATGGTGTATTTCTGCCATGCAATAAGGAATGTGTAGTATAAGAAGTATTCTTCTTGGAAAATCTGCTGTATAACCAAGAGCTTAAAAAGACAGTTAGATGGATCCTTGATTATTTTCCACTAACTAGAACACTTATGATCTTAGATTTAAGAAATAAATGATTACATACTGGCAGAATATGAAAAGAAAGCTCAGTGTTTCAGTAAGTAAACTAGGAACTGGCTGCTTCTATTTTTGATGCCCAAACCCAGTGTTTCTGTGAAGGAAGAAGGGCTGCAAGAATCTAGTAATTTTAATAGAGTCCGGCATGCACGGGCATTTTACTTGTGTTCTGCAACAGAAAAGGGAAAGGTAATTTTACAGGCTGTTACTTTGTTTTAAAGGCTTAGTAGCTGTTGTACATAATTTTCATCGGTTGTGAGCAAAGCATCCTGTGTAAGAGAAGGAAGAAATGGTTTGAAGATAAGCTGCAGGTCATAAAAAAAGGGTATCTTAAAGAAGTGTAGACTTTAACTTCCCTTTTCGCTATCTCAGAAAATCATCACAAGCCCTAAGAGAACAAATGTGTTTTCACTAATCTTACTGTTAGTATAAAACCATGCCTGTATCATCTGCTCTCTGCATAAAAATCAAATCCAATTGAACTGAAGAAAATCTGGGGAGAATATTGTGCTGCAGAGTTTTTTCCCTTGGTTGATGTTCATTTGTACTAATGGCAACCATATATAATTTTAATTATTCTATTAAATCTCTTATCTTTGAGTTTTACAAAACAATAAATAGTCTTTATACTAAGAATAGCAAAGTAGTTTCAGACTGAGCTCTTCAGTGTACCTATTTGCCAAGTTTGCTTGCAGATAAAAGCAGTTATTTTCTATTAAGACCAAACATGAGTGGAAAGCTGTTCTCTTTACATTCGTTTGGTTGTTTGAGCTCTTTTATCTGTCTGCTTGACCGTTTGGTCACTTCTTGACAGCGCAATTGATTTATTTCTTTTTCAGTCACGTTTGGATTTTAATGATGACAATTGGGTTTTCTCAGACTGTCAGCTGCCTTCAGATTTGCATTAGCAGAGAAGGAGGCTTCTAGAAATGGAAACCATGTCTGTCATGGTACTATGGTGTCTTTTTTGTCAGCTCTGAAGTATGGCATATACAGAGAGAAATTAAATATGTTGTGTATGGGTGTTCAAAACTAAGGAAATATATGATAGTCATGTTGAATGATCCTAGGACACCAGGTGATTTTGATTGTACCCACTTTTGATGGATACATTTCAAAAAAACTTTCAGGTTGCAGTAATCTGTAAAAATCTGGGTTTTGTGTAGCCACAAATCATGTTACAAAAACTGTTGGAAATACTCATCTGGGTGGGAGAACCCACAAATGATGTTACTACTTAAACTGTGCCAAAACTAAGGTATTAAAAATCTTACAAGAAGGGTCAGTTTATTCTGTAACCATCACTGTGACTCTAGCTATTGAAATACTGGGTTTAGGTTATATTTAAAGCTAGAGTATATGTCCCTTTTCTGCATTGATGGCTGTTGGGGAACTCACAGTAACTTCTGGCTGGTATGAAACAGATTCTGGAGCATGGATTGCCTGTGGCCCCCACTGCATTCAGGGCCTTTGTGTGGCACAAAACAGTTGGCATTGAGCTTGTTTTCCAGTCTTCCTTTCTTTTTGGGCCATCACTCCTGCTAGTAATAGGCACTGGCTTCAAGAGCGTCAATGCCTACCTTAATGTTGCACTTCAGCTTTTTTCCAAAGATCAGAAGGTGTTTTGAGAGATGATCTGCAATTACGAAAGGGCAGTTAAATTGACAATGTAGTTTTTTTACTGGGGTTGGATACCTACAAATTTTAACTAGTTTGCTATTTTTGCAATGTGGTGTTTCAAACTCTTCTTCAGTGCTATGCTTGGACTGTTCACTGAGATAAGCTGTTTATTTCACAACAATGTTCATCTGCCAAGGCTCTATTTTGCAGCTGTCTTTTTAAAGATGCACTAATTCTGAATGTGTTGCATGTTCAGCATCCCTCTCTGTCCACCTTTGTTTCCTAGAACAAAACCTGTCTTGTCCTGTTACTGTAAAAGAAATTGGAATGGAGATTTCTACTGTTGCAACAAGAAATAACAGGCCCCATTTTTCCAAAATATTTTACCATTTGATGTAAGCATGCTATTTTATTTTATAAACTGTCTGCTTGAGTGAAAGCGGAAAGTATTATGTCTTGTAAATAAAGGCTAATTTAATCTGCTTGTGATATTTTTGCCATTGTACTGTTTACAATTTAAGATTTCTTAAGTATGCTGGAGCTTGTTTCTTTTTGAGAATAGCAAAATATTGCATTGCTTTTTCCATATCACCATTTACTCTGGGCTGCAGTTTGAAGCAACAGTGCTGTTGGAGCCTTCAGTTTTCTACATAAGGCTGCAGACCAACACCTTATTTTCTACATCTCAGGTTGGTAGGTAGTTGTAGTTGAACATGTGTTCCAAACCTGAGAAATATTGACATGAAATGCAACAGGGATAAGGACTTTGTAATAATTTCCTCTGTAAAGGACTGAGGAAGTAGAATAAAATACATGTGGACAGGTTATTTGTGTTTTATTTTTGTCTGTTGGAGGGAATGCACTGTTACTGAACTATCTCATGACATAATACCATGACCATATGGTCATGATTAATGCATAAGTTGACTTAATTAAAAATATGACAGTCCTTTTTTTTTTCATTTCCCTTTTTGCTCTCCTCATTGTGTAGTGTTAACTAATAGGAATGAAATCTTAATATACACGACTGTTTTCCTTGACAGTTGAAGAAAGTGATATCCTTTGAGAGACCAAGTAACTTGTGGCAGTTCTTGATGTGGAGCATGTTGTTCTACATAACAGTCTTCCTTCTGCAGAGCCTGAACAGCATCTTCCAGCTACAGTTGTTGCTATAAACAAATCTCAGTGTGTAGCCAATGCTTGAAATTTAAGTAGGGTTTAGTAGCTTTCTTTGAATCGTTATACAGAAGTGTGCAGAGGATACCAAACTTAAAAGTTAAAATCAATATATATTTTCAACATGATAGTGAAAAACATTCAGTTCTGTGTTCAGATGATTAGTTTGTTCCTGTACCAAGCAGCATCATCAGTTCTGTTCCAGGAAGGGAGCTTTGATTAGTTGTAGAAGGATTGCTGAGTAAGTTTTCTTCCTGTGCTGATTGGCTTTCTTTGCATCAGGTAACTATGTTGTCCTTCTGTTTTCTCCCTTCCAGATGATATTACAGTGCGGCAACTAAGTAGGCCTGTAGCTCCTGTTGTAGTCACCCTTCTTGCCTGTTGATGTTTTCCGATCCTAGTACAGAGTGGTACCCTCTGAGGAGGGAATTATAACAACTTTATAATAAAACAAGAATAATTCCCCCTCCCCCCTTGTTTGAAGTGAATCCGCAAATCAGTGTGGGAGGGGGAAGTTTGAAAACAAAGCAAAATAACATGATTATTTTCCTGCTGGTGGGAAAGTGTGATACAATGCTGTACTGGTGGTAAACAGAACCCAAGGACAATTATGGTCTCAAAAAAACCCCAGTTATTCTGTGTGAGAATGTGTGTATTGAGTGGTAGAAGGGTGTATGGCAGCCCTTCAGTTTGCTGCATTGGGCAATTTGATGTTTCAAACTGATCTTGGTTATGATTTTATATCAAAGATTTTAAATGAAGGTTAACTTAAAGATGGCTTCACAAGGACATTTTGAGAAACACTTTCTTCCAGATCTGAATCTGTTTTCATTGTGGGTTTTCTTTTTCCAAAGAAATGTGCTGCAGTAGCAGTCTTGGAGTCTGTGTGTTTGTGTGGCATGGCATATCTCCAAAGGCTTGGGGATTTGTTTCTGAAGAGTGGTGATGTAGCTATTTCTTTCTTTAGTTGCATACGAAATCAACCATCTTTGTTCTGCGCATTCTAATACATTCATTCCATGAAATAGATATAACCCTCAGTATTTTTCTTTGAAACTTCTCTTGCCTTGGTGACATGTCAGTTGCTTGGCTTGAAGGACTTGACTTTCAAACCCATGAGTTTGTATTTACTGAGAGGGATATAAAAATTAACATTTCTGCTGTTCACATCTGAGATTTGTCCATATTGTTGGGTGTTGATGACAAGAGTACAGTATATGAGCTGCAGAGAAATATGCTCTATTGGTGCAGATTGTCAACACACATATGGGTGGAAATTACAACAATATAGAAACCGCCTCAAATTCAGCCTTTGAAGCCATGTGTCAACAGCTAGACTCAGAAGTTGAAACATTATCAGTAGCTGAGAGTGATTTTTGGAATTTAAAATCATATTTTAATGCTTTTGACTGTAAGCTATAGCATTGTTGTACTTTGGTGAAGCCAGTGTAAGTATTTGTCTGATATAAGGAAAAAGCAATCGATTCAGTGTTTTTTTTTTTTTTTTTAACAGCAACACACAGGAATTCTGGTCTGCCATTTCTTCCTCTAACCACGTGACTGCTCTTATGGGTTTTTTGTCAGTTTAATGTGGTTTTCCAGTGGAAAGGTCAAAATTTTCAAGCAGTCCTTCTTTCTCATTGCCATGGTGGTAATATTGCCGTACTCTTGAGTTGCTTGTTTTCTGATCAGAAAGCAGGTAAGTCTTAAGAAGTACTGCATGGGCACTTACCTGTTAAATGGATGAATAAGTGGTCTCAATTTGTGCAGAAAGCAAGTAAACTGACATAATTATTTTGTAAAGGGACAGATTTCAAATATGCCCAGTTCACTGTAATTGCTGATTGGCTAGTTCAGTAATTGGCCACTTCTGTAGATTGTGCATCTGGTAGCTTCAGACCTCTCGTGGAATGCTCCTTGTCTTGAAGTTTTGGGAAGTGGAACACTTAATTGTCAATCTGGCACCAACTCCAAAAGCAGTCATTCTGGAAATTGTTTCAAGACACAAAGCTTCCTAATTCTGCACAAACTTTCACGGAAGTTGTTTATAAAGGAGAAGCAGGTTTTCTTTTTCCTGTTTCAGAATTTAATATCTCAGGAAGAACATGTGTTGAGTGGAATAGAATTCTTGTGTTGAACACAGTATTGGTGCTCCTATGTTTAAGAAATTAATGGTTTTGATAGTGTTAACTATTGTTACTTTTTTAAAAGAATGTGCTTAAAAGAGTGGCTGAATTTTTCACAACTAAGAGTTTTCACTTTATTTAAATTTCTTTGTTCAATGATTTAAGGGGCAAGAGCTCTTATTTGTCAGTACAGCATATGTCTGAATGAAGTGTTTCTTTTGAGTGCTCTTATCCAGCCCCCAGTATTGTTATTCCTCTAAACTTCCTCTCCCATTTGAAATAGATTGAATAGATTTCTTTTTAACAGATTTTTAGCTATTAACCTTCACGGCTTTTCTTGTGGGGAAGGGAAACCTAAGGAGAAGAGCCTGAGGAGGGGTGTTACTGAATTAAAAAGGAAGTCTGGTGTTGGACTCCTAGGTACTAATTTTTCCTGAGTGTCTTGCTCAGACAACTGTGCATGACAGAGTGTTTATACAAGCAGCTATGAGGATCTCTTCTTTGAGGGGTGAGAGAGGCTGCATGATTGTATATATCCTTATTAGCACAATAGTATTAAGGGTCTTTTTAAAATCCAAGTTGTATATTTTAAAATTCAAAGGCTGAATCTGTCAACTAATACTGAAGGTATCATGGTACTTCTAAAATTACAATGACTTCCCTCCTAGGCAATCTAGGCTTCCCTCTCCTTCCTGCTTTTGGGATAGACAGTGTGATAGGTAGCTTCTCGTGGTTCAATTTGTCTGGTTAGACTCCAAAGAGCAAGTCTATGGACAACTTTGTGATTTTGTGTTATGTTGGAAGCTCCTTAGCTTTGAGTGTAACTGGCAAGTAGTGAAGAAGACAGCCTCATAGCCAGGCATGCAAGTACCCTTTCTTCTTTGGTTTTACTGTATTCTACAGTAGTAAGTATAGCCTATAAAAAGCATTGAGTTGTTTTCTTAACTCCTACTCTTTTGAAGATGCTTCTTCTTGTAATGTGACAATTTTTGATTCTTTTATCTATGCTGGAATATTGGTAGACTGTGAACTCATAGCTACAAACATCCTAGAGAGTGCCATTGAAAAAGGCTGTTGTAGATGGAAGTCAAAATAATTGCTGTTTGCAAGTTGGGCTGTGCTTTCTGTGAGGTGGGGTTTTTTTTGTCAAAAGGACTGTGGGGTGAATTCACAGCTACAGTAGAGTGTAAGCCTGTGGAATTTCTGCAGCAGAAATAGCTAGCACCTTGGAAACGCAGCAGTGTGTCTGTGTTGCAGTGGAGATTAGGCCTGCTCTTCCTGCTTATGAGTGGCTGTGTACTGTCAGCCTTGGCTCTCTGAGGTGAGTAGGATATGCTTTGCTCTTCTCCACCACATTAGAGTGGATTACAATATGGTTTTATGCATGTGGCTTACACTGTCAGGAAGATTTGTCTCTAGCCATGATAAAAGACTGCATTTGTACGACAGTATTGTAGCAAAAATACTTAGCACCACAGGCTATAAAAGAGATTCTGGAAGCACCAAGAGAATGTTTGATGGCTATTCATTTTCAAGTCATGTGTTTGACTATAGCACTTCATTCAGCTGTGCTTGGTGTGGTGGATTAACTTAACTGTCCACAAGGTGCCTAGCAAGCTGCTCTATCACTCCCCATCTTCTTCAGGATGGTGAGAAAATAGAATGAAAAGTTTGTGGGTTGAGATAAGGACAGGAATATCACTGAAAAATTGCTATCACTGGCAAAACAAGCTCAGTTTAGGGAAATTGATTCATTGCCAGGTAACAGATTAAAGAATTGAAAACAAAAACTAAAACCACTTTTCTCCACCCCTCCTTTCTTTTCAGTCTCAACTCGACTCTTATACCTTCTCACTTTTTGTCATGTAATAGTACTGTAAAACTCAGTTGTTTTCTAATTTTCTGCGTGTCCAACTCCTTAAGTGAGTAGAAACACATGACATTACTTAAAACTGTGGAAAGGTAGTAAAGCAAGAGAATAATCAACAAATCCAGTGCACAGTTGATAGCTGCATTTATATTGCAGTAAAATGCATCAGCTTCTCTTACAGGAGCTATGGCGGAGGATAAGAGGCTTCTGTATCATTAATAGCATGACCATGGACCTCTAACAACTTGATACCATCTGCAATAAAAATGTATTAGCACATGTTAAAACCTGTAGGTTCTCACTGCTGTTTCATTCAGCAATTTGAGCAGTGGGTGCAAGTAAAATCTAAACAGATTTGTTCACTCTCCCATTATGAGGACATGGAAGTGCATAGTGTAGCACCATTGATATAAAACACTTACTAGTCTTGATAGAGGTCCAATAAATGTGTGTTAGGCCTTTCATGTAATAACTGGGTTATTAGCATGCAAGAAAATGTGGGAAGTGACCATATCTACTTTGACTCACTGTTAAAGTTTAGTTGCCTTTCAGTGTGTGTCACTAAGGCTTAGGTGGTTTTTAAGAGTTTTGAGCCAGTGCTCTTTATTCTGGTCTAAAAAGTCTGAGAAGTCAGTGCATCATTTGGAAGTAAAGCAGTAGTGATGTGGAAACAATTTTCTGTTTACCTTGTGAATGTCAGTCTAACCTAAAGCAGTCTAGCTCAGGTGTGAGACTGGGCTTTTGCAGGAGCCCTCTTTTAAGCATTTTATAAACATTAATAGGTTTATGTGATCTCAATTACTGTGTATCAATACTTACTTAGCAGGAACAGATAATTTACTGGGCAGTGCTGCTGAGTACGTTGCTAGAGAGTTTGCTCTAGACTCAGCTGTTCTGCAGCCCATAAAGCAAAGAGTTAGGAAAGCAGAATTGAGAAAGTGAGCAGGAAAGAAGCTAAAAAAACCCCAAAACAAAACAGTAAGGATTGGAAAAGGGCAGAAGAAAAAAATATGTAAGGATGTATACCAAAGGGTATCAACACAGCACAGTAGGAATAGTTGCTCTGCTTTAGGAGAAAAGAGTTGGCAGAGCACAGGGAGTGGGCACTGTAGAGCTGTAGGAGCAGATGGGTCTTAGCAAAAAGAGGGTAGATCATAGAATGAATTTAAGCATGTTATTTTTGATCTTGTGCCTTTAAAGTGACAGTGGGTAGACCAAACACCTGTTCTTTATCATCACTTTTTAGGAAATGTAAATAAGTCAAAATGTTAATTCATTTCTAAAACTTCACCTCAGCTTTCTTCTAAAATGTTTGCTGGTGTGTTTGTTCCCCTTTGGCATGCTGAATTACTAGTGTAGTTGCAGCTGGTGTGAGCCACATCTATTACTCCATTGTTAGTGTTTTCAACCAGCTGTAATCTGCTTACTGAATGCTTGATTTCATAGAATCATAGAATTGTTTAGGTTGGAAAAGACCTGTAAGATTGAGTTGAACCCTTAACACAGGACTAACCAAGTCTGCCACCAAACCATGTCCTGAGTACTACAACTGCATATCTTTCAAATACCTCAATGACTAACAAATTCCCTGAATGTAGCCCTTGTGTGTTGGCTGTGATGGTTTTTTTACCATGTGTATGTTTTTTCATCAGCCATCAGGGTATACATGAGTATAAGCCTAATAAAATGTACTTGGAGAAACAAGCATGGCCTATTTTATTTGATGTTTGTTTTTGTCTTCAGAAAGTCCTAGCACTAAATTGTAGTGCTAAATTGTATGAAATTACAACCCTGAGATTTCTATAAGGTACTTCCAGCATTAGCCTGCACAACTTGAAGTTGCAATTTTTGTAATCATTCTTGATTACATCTTCATTTCTTGCATGCCAGGGATAATTAAATGTTGACTAATTGTAGTGCTTTAGATTTTTGCTGACAAAAACCTGCTTTAGAAAGTGCAAATTCCTGTTCTAGTTACAGTTGTCTTCTTCCAGCCTATATTTTAACACACAAAAATATCGCTTGAAGGCTGTCTAAGCAAAAGTGAAAACAATCTGAATCACAGTGTAATTGGCCTCCAGAAGCTGTAGACTTAGCTGACTTGAAATGGTGGTACTTACTGGGCACATCTTTTTGTACAGTGGTTCTTATACCTGCCAGCCACTTCAATGCTTCTTTTGCTGGATAGCAAAGGGTTGTGTTTTCTGCTGGGTCCTTATTAACTGAATTCAAGTAGCAGAAAGTTCAGTTGCATTTCACAAAGCACAATACAGAGTTGAAACGTGGAGCATCCATACATGAGGTCTCTCGTTGTGATGATAACATTGCACTTCTTTGTAGAAAGCAACTGTCTGTGGAAATTGCAGGAAACTGAAAGATGTCCTGAAACACTAATCATAAATCTAGATGAGGATGAAGTTCTGATGATGCTCTTTGGAATTTTAGAGTGTAAGACTGGCTTTTTGGTGTGCCAGTTGGCATAACTGGTTGTATATCTGAAGTGAGTCTCTAGATGAGTAGAGGGTAAAAATGTCAATATACTTCCTTTATGCTGTTTGTCAAGTTGGCATGCATTTTCAAGAATTAAGAAATAAATTGCTGAAGATGCACCTGTAGTTCTCCTAAACTCCAAGAAGCTTTTATAGGAGTTCAATCATCTGTATTTTATGCACAGTACACTGAGTTACCACACTAGAATATTTTTAAAAGCACAAACTCGATATCCCATAGCATTTCTGTAACAATTTTTTAAAAAGTATCATGTATAGCCTTGCAGATTTAAAATACTTCTTCACTTACTGTGAATGTATAGGGTTATAATTTTAGATAAGGCAAAATATTCTTGGCACTTCTTGTGATAATACTTCTTTTAGTTGACTCACAAAATAGAGAGATTATAGTGATTTCATGGCAGAGTGACCACAGAAAAATTATTCTTAGTACTGAAGCAGACCTTGGTTCTGGCTTTTTGGTTTTGCTATAAAGCACACTCACAAGCAATTGTGAAAATAAAACTTTACTTATCTAGGCTGCCTGGTGTGTTAGAGGAGTATTGATTGTTCTTGAAATTGATTGAGAGATGCAGCTTGCTGCATGCGTCTGTGATGACTATATAAAATCTGTGGGCCTGTTCTAAATGTGGGGTTTTTTTTTAGTGTTTCATTATAAACAACCTCCTGACTGTGCTATTGGCACTCTGTGTGTGCTGCCCAGGAAACAGGCACTGCCACTGTGCCCTCTGAAGCTTTGCTACACCCCCCCCACACACCTTGTGAGTGGTCATTTTCAATGCAACTATTAATGGTCCTGTGTTAGACATAGAAAGCATCTTGCTGGAAGGATGAATACTTCTGCTGTTCCTTAATGGCTTTCTTTCGAAATCATATCAATAACATTTTTTTGGCCTAATGTGCTAGGCAGATTAGTTTTGCATGAGAGGTTGTATCTTGTTTCTGCAGTTTCAGAACTGCACTTCTTTGTCTTCAGTGAACAATCAGTAGAGCCAATCAAGTACAGATCTGCCGCTTTCTCAAAATGGTTTTGATGATTAAAACATGATTTGTCACTGAAGTCGAATGCATGTTTTCCCCTCCGCATTAGTCTCCCTTGAGTGATGAGTTTTGAAACTTGTCTGTCAATTAAAAGAAGAGTTGGAGCACGATAGTCTCGATGGAACATGCAGCTGAGGGATTTTGAGTGGACCTCTGAACTTGACGATTTCTGCTGGGAAGGTTACAGTTGGTGCAGTGTACTGCAATTTCTTTACATTATTATTCCAACCATTTCCATTCTACTTTCTTGTCTTCTGTATCTTAACTTATTTCCTTAGCCACTTCATCCATTCTTCCCTGTTCTTTTACTGCAGGGAAAAAGCCTGGTAGGTAGATACAAATCACTCTTCCCTTGATTGATATGTTTTGTTGCATAGCACATTGGATGTACAAGCATCTGTGTTCTGTTAGTTTTCTGATCACTGCCTTTCCAAGTCCAATGAATCTTTCACAGTGTTTTTGAAGAGTCTCTTAGTAATCACAATACTAAACAAATGTTTAGTGGTTCTGGGAAGAAATGGGTTTTATTGTTACCTTCTGCCTGCTGGGGCTACAAAAGGCTTCCCAGGCACTCCAGTTTCTCCAGCCTCTGGTAGCAGGTGTAGCATCTGTCTAAGCTTCAAACCCATCTGAACAGGGGAAGTAAGTGTTTTCTTCAGGGGTGGTGCGAAAAGGTCTCTAATCTAAAACTGTCACTTTTATTACAAGATTTTCATAACTTTCTCAGGTAAGTAATAACAATTCTTCCAATAATTAAGTTCATGTTTCTATAGTGTTTGGGAAAGTTTTGAGAAAGAATATTGGGACTGCAAAAGGGATGCTTCACTGTGAATTTGCTTTCTATTAACTCCTGAAAAATTTTCTTTAGGGGAGGATAAATGTAATGTCTGACAGTCATGAAGGAAATTGAAAGACCTCTTGACTCTGCCTTCATTTGATGTGGTACTCCTGTTACTAATGGTTTGCTTCTATTTCACAAAGAAGTTTAGAGGAGATACCATCTGATCTGGACAGTAGCCCTAGCTGAAAGTTACTCTAAAATAGAGATATATTTACTGGTTTAAGTGCATGTTGCTAAAGGCTTGTTCTGTACCTTCTGAATTTCTTTGAAGAACAAGGTTTGTAGGAAATAAATTTCTAGGGTAGTTTGAATTTCTTTAATAATAATAGAGGAGAAAATGGTCAATAGTGCAAATTAATATGACAAATCAGCAGAAATTGAATCTTTTTTTATGTGATCATTGTTTTGGCTAAAATTCAGTTTTTGTGTCATCTTTTGTCTGTCCTTCATTTGTCTGAGTACTTGAAAATTGGCACAAATTATATGCCTGTCAAAGATGATTAAATATCAAAATGCAAATTCTCATAATACTTGGTCTTCCTTTTCTTGGTTCCCTATGTTTTTACCCTTTCATACTTTATTTCCCCCAAATTATAGGCAGGTCTTCATGATCACAACTCGATGTAAATATACTTGTTTTTGAACTAGCATGGATGCCAGTTCCATGATGCTCTAAAGAAGTTAGGGGCTTCTTTTAAGATTTCAAGCTGCAAAATTATGGTTTTGAAAGTGTATTTGGACAAACTGAGTGATGGAAGTTGTGATTTTTAATGGCCACCAAATTATCTGGATGAAAAAAAGCCTTAAAAAATTAAATATGTGAGAAACACGAGTGTATTCCTACTGTGTAAGTAGTACTCCAGGCTAAACAGACCCTGGATATTTAACACAAAGCTTGACAGTTCAGGTGATCAGAAAAAAAGATGCACACAGGCTATCAGTTCAGTGAGGGAAGAAATTACTTCTTCCTTTACAGTTGGCTGAAGAGCAATGTTTTCTGTTCCTTGATGTGAAGGTGCACTATTTTTAAGAGCTTTTTTCTTCACCTTTGCCTTCTACTAAGGTATGTCAGTTCATAGTTGATGTCCTTTCACAGATCTGAGACTAAAAGAATTTGATGTTGTACCCTTTGTTCTCTCATTTAGAAACAAGATTTAGGAAAAACTGGGGCGCAGAGCAATCTTGCGAACAGCCTGTTTTTTGGATTGACTTAAGATTGTCAGTCAAGCAAGATTTCACTTGGAAAAAGCATTGTATCTTATTTCTCGCTGTTCTTCTATTGCAAGTTGTTAGGTTAAAGATATCTTTTGAAGTTTGTATCTTCTGAAGCTGTGAAGTCTGCAGTGGTTTGGATTTGTGGTTATGAAAACATTTGTTCAGAGCATGACCGATCAATTAAGGCTTCCTTCCTTAGTTTAAACAGGAAAGGAGCATGGTTGCTTTTCAAGACTCAGGGGGCCGAGGTTACCTGGTGTAAAATGTTTCTCTGGGAATTTTAGTTAGCTTCTTGTAAAGATGCTTCTTGAAATGCATGTAGAGAAGGAAATTGCCTTTCACTTGCAACTTTCTTTGCTTGTGCCTGCAAGAGAAAAGAAGTTGTATTTCAGGAGCTTATTTTTGATCTGTGCTGAAACCTATGGCAAGGATTGTAATATTCCAGTGGCTCTTGAGAGTTTCTTTGTAGAAGCATGATAATGATGTATTTAAGGTATTTTGTACCTTTTTAGATGCTGGATGCTTTAAATATCTTTCTGTAGTTAAAACAGTGTATAAAACTGCTCAGCATTTCTGGGCTGGAGATCTGTTTCTAACTTCAATATGCATGCTTGTAAGTATTCATGGTTACTTTGCCCAGTATTTTTACTGAGATTGTGCCTTCCAAGAATCTATGGTGTTGTCTGGGTTTTTTTATCCTTCTGTTCTTCATAGTCGTCATGATTTTGAATTACTCTGAAGGCATCACAGAGATATCAGATTTTCCCTAAAGCATCTCTGCAGAACTGAAAGTTTTTATAAATGTCATAGTACTAATCTCCAATATTGCTTTAGCAATTAGGTGGCTCTTAAGTACTCAAAATCCCTTTACCAATTAATGATGACAGACTTTTAACTACATGCATCTCCGAAATGAATTTTATGTGGAAGATCTGCTTTTACATGATAGATTGCTTCCAATCTGCTTGCAGAGTAGGGTTTGAAATGCCTTTATGTAAAAGTTTGGGCTTAAAACTTATATCAAATAGGTCTAATATATGGGGTACCTGAGAGATTTTTCTTCTTTTTCCTCCCTCTAACTGTCAAGGTATCTTTTTTGGTATTAATGAAGAAAATTCATTGTTTTGTGGGGTTTTTTTGTTTTTTGTTTGTTTGTTTTTTTGGGTTTTTTTTTTGTTTGGTTGGGGTTTTTTTGTTTGTGGGTTTTTGTGTGTGTGTGTGTTTGCATAATTATAAACCCAGGTTGCTTTGATTTTTTTTTTTTTTTTTTTTCCCCTCCCTTTACCTCCCCCAATTATTTTCAGTATCAGCTTATTGTTTTGAAGTGGAAGAATTGTTATAGCTCTACCTTTATGGCTGCCTCCTTCCTGAATGACTTCTCTTCCTCAAGAGCCCAGCTGTTGGACATTTCTAAAGCTTTATTACTTGGCATTTTTATTAAAATTCCTCTAACTTAATTTTTTTTTCTTCTATGATATGGTAAGGCAGATAGTCAATCTTTTCAGGCTTCCAACTTCTCACTGAACCTCAGTCAAATAATTTTTGATTAAAACTCAGTTTTGTACAGATAAACTGTTGGTGGGGAGGGAAGGGAGGTAGAGGTTTGGGGAAGATGACTTGTTTAAGATGAGAATGAAATGTCTCAATTGACTTCTGGTTAACTTTATCTCCACCTGTGTAATATTGAAGAGATTCTTAACTGACTTTTAAATTTTTTTCTTTCTCTTATCTCAGGGCCTGCCTGCTATCTGAACTGTATCGGAATTCTGTCTTTTCTTGAAATTACTGTTTTTACAAGAAATGCTATGGCTTTGAATCAAGTCACCTAAAAATGAGGCCAACCATTTCACATCATGTGAAACAGTGACTTTTGTTTTCTAAAAGTTCTGTACAGCTGTTAAAGTAGTAAATGTATTATTGTAATGCAGATTTTATCTTTCCAATGCTTTTCCCTACATTTGTGGAAATGTAATTCCTAATTCTGTGAACTTTTGGTCAAGTAAAGATTGGCATCCAAAAAGCCATCCTTGGAGTAACTGGGAAATTCTTTTGTTGTCAGCATGAGCTAATTAGTCTTACATGGTTTGGCTTTTAGCACTTGCTAAGTGAAATCCAATTAAATTGCACATAGTCTATTTGTTTCCAAAATAATAATTTTGGATGTTTGACAAATGGGTTTGCCTTTGTTGTCACACACTTGGTCTGGGATAGTTTCTCCATATAAAATGAAAAGAAGGCTGCCTATGAATCTAATCAAAAGATTAACAAGGTAACTTTGTACTTAAGTATTTGAAGGACCTAGCGCCTAATTATGTCTTTAGGTGCCTTAGACTCTTGTCATGCAAATTAAGAAAAAATGAATATTTCTTCTTTTACTGTGACAATTTACTGTTTGTTTGAGGTAAGAATCCATGCTGTACAGTGGGAGATGGATGGCAAAACTGGCTGTTAGTCTCTCCTGCTTTTTATGCCATTTGGTTAGATACTTGTGTGCCAAAAAGTGATTCTACAGGCCGTGCAATATAGGCCATCACCAGTGTGGTTTTCAGGCATATTTATAAGTTGCATTTATTGCAGTTAAGAAGTGTATTTTACAACAACTCATCTATTGCTGATGGGCGGATTAGAGATGAGGCTGAAGTTGTGTTTGTCATGAATGGCCTCACAAGAAGGGGACTAGATGCACAGCAAGCACAAGTGGGGCAAGTGTGCTGAAGCACTTCGTTTTTTTAACAGTTAAATGCCATCAAAACTGCACATAATTGACTTGAGCCTGTGAAGTGCAGCAGTGAAGTAAAACCCAGTGCTCTCTTTGTGACTGCAGTAGATAAATGGTAGAAAATATGTCTGGCGAAGAGTGATGTAGTCCAGTGTGCTGGCTGCTTTTAAAGTTGTTTTTAAGGCATAATTGGTTATCAGTTGCTCTTTCCCCCAGACTTTCCTGAATCCACAGAATAATGGCTTCCTGGCAGAGCGCACGGCTCAGCTGGCAGCCCTGAGCAGGAGGGTGTTGCCAGCTTCTGCGTGGTGCAGGGGATGGCCTGTGGCCAAGCAGTGAGCCTGAACTCTGGATATAGTTCTTCAGAGGGTCATTGTGGAGGCACTGAAGTGAGTTCTGCCCAAAACACAGCCTTTTGAATTAATAGGAAAACTTCCATTTACTCAAGTTCTTGTTTGTGCTGGCAGATTGGCACAACAATTTAATTCAGCTCTCTTTCTTCAGTTAATGCTTAAGAAAGATATGAATCATTTTGCAGTACATGGCTGTTGTGCCTTCATTCTGAAAGTTTAAAATTCTCTTACCAACAAATTATGTCAGGAATAGCTGTTCTTCATTTAAAAAAGAATCAGGGAAAACTCTGAATATAGTACTAAAGTGTGTGTGTAGAGGCTTCAGTGTTGGAAATGTTTCATAAAGAAAAGCTTAAATCCTTAATTTAAGCAGTGCTGAGAAGTGAATGCACCAGAATGTGTTAACTGCATGGAAAAGCTAGCTGTAGCTGCTGCTGAATATTTGACCGTTCTGTAATGTTCTATTAGCTTTATCTTTTGGACAGTTGGAGTAATGTCTACAGTATGCATTCCTCCAAGGATTTAAAAACAGAAGTTGAAAATCCTTTTCTTTACAGGCACCTTCTCATGATGGAAAGGAATGTTACTAGGTAATATTTTAATGTATTAAGTTATAGAATTCTGACAGATTTTCCAGGTTATTCTTTCAGTCATCTAAAATCAGAGTTGTCTTAGCAAACAATACCTTAATTGGTAGACCAAGATGCATATCCAGTGCACTCCTAATAAATCTTAATTATTGTTTTTAATACTTAAGTATTACTTAGGACTTCTGTCAACCCACAGATAAGCATTCACACAGAAACTTTAGGGTTAGCATACTTTTTTGCATTTTCCTATCTGATTTTGATAAAGCACTTTTTCTTCTTGTTTGCTTCAGTATAAATCTTATCAGTAGTAATTTCATTAGGAACCATTTAAAAGATGAAAATTTGTTTGCTTGTATGTGAGTCATTGGAAGACTAATACAAGAACTTGATAAGATCATGAGTAGGAAGAAGAGAAAGCCGCACTTGGTTTTCTTGGACTGCAATGAAACTTGGCAGCCTGAGGATTCAAGAATTTAATTTCTTTATTAATACATTTTTCAAGATGGATGACATGTAGTATGTTTTTCTAGGATAAGAGAAGTATTGACTGTCAGAACAGTTATTTCATTTTCTGTTCTCTCCCTTGTAGTTCTCCTCCCTTTGAAAGGAATATGTGTCTGTATAGTTTGCTGGTTGTGCAAGAAAAAAATCTGTTCATCCAATTTTTTTTTTGTTGGCTGGGTACTTTTTTATGCTTCTGCTGTGGTATGTGGCTGTATCGAAGTACCATGAGAGACCAGTGGAAAAGGAGAAATACCTTTTTTGTCTTGCTGGTCCATGTTGCTGTGTAAGGTGTTGTAAAACAATTAAGAATGTTTTACAATTCTTAATACTTAATAACAATTAAGAATGTGTTAGGAAGGCTTCTGAGGCGAAAACTGTTTTTAGTCTTAAACAGAAATCACACGATTGAAATCTGGTTTGTTGCTAATAGTCTTGGTTTCTTACAAAAATTCACACCTTACTTCTCTTTCAAGAAAGAAAGAGCTGTTTGGAAGTTTACCCACAGGAATCATAGTCATAGAATAGTTTGGGTTGGAACATCCGTAAAGATCATTTAGTTCCAACTCGCCTGGCATGGGCAGAGACACCTCCTGCTAGCCCAGGTTGCTCAAAGCCCCATCCAACCTGGCCAGGTACAATTCCAAGGATGTGGCATCCACAGCTTTTCTGGGCAAGCTGAGCCAGGGCCTTACTTCCCTCATAGTAAAGGATTTCTTCTTAGTATTGCACCTAAACCTACCCTTTCCAGTTTAAACCCATTCCCCCTTGTTCTATCACTACATTAAGCATTAGGCACCTGGAAAATGAATAGAACAAATGGCTAGTTTCACAGTTTTGTGCCTTTTGTAAGTGTTAAATATGTACTGTGGTTTGGGTTTGCTCATCCTTTCAGTTTGCATTTTTCTTACATATGTGAAAGGTTTCATGAAAGGTGTGGGGGTTTTTTTTTTTCCTTTTTGTTCTTGTTTTGGTTGGGTTTTTTTTAGTGGTTTTTTTTTTTTACTTTTTTGTTAAATTATATCATTTATATTCAGGGTAATCTTGGTGTAGGAATTAACATTGAGAAAATACATCCTTTATGTGGAGTCAGCAGGGATCACAAAAATGCAAGTGAATCTACCACCAGAAAATTGAATTTACTTATGTACTTTTTCAAATGTCTTGCACATCCTTTTTCTGGTCAGCCTGGTAGATCAGTTTTAGTAGATCTTGCAGTGGCTGGAAAGACAAAGAGCAAAACCTTGCAGAGTACAAAATCCTTTAGTTCTAAGCTCTTGGAGCAGTCAAGGTGGCTGTTCTCAGGACCAGATTTTCCTTTTGATGGCTCAACCCTGCTACCTTGGATAGACCATGCCCTCCCAGTACATTTCCAGATATGCTATAACATTTTCTCTGTGGTGTGCCCTCAGCTTTGCTAGCCCTGGCACATGAAGAGGACTAGTATAGTTGCTCCAGCAGAACACCTTTTGTTGAACATCTGGGTCTCACATGTCAGTGCTTCCATGCTCTTGAGCTTCACAATTTTTGCCTGGGTCACGGCTAACATAGCTGCCTGGCTTGGATTCCAAACTGTATTGTAATGGTTGCTTGAAAATTCCTGAGCCTGTTCTTCAGTGGAAAATGAAATCAAAAGCTGAAAAGTGGTGCTTTACTGGCACTTAGTAAGAGATTAGTAGATACCTTGATGGAAGGATGAGAAACTTATGTTTGAAGTATTCTCTGATAGTTTTGAGTCACTACAAGAAGAGCTGCGCTCTGTCAGAGCAGAGCTCTCCTGTGTTCTGCAGAGCCCTGAAGAAGAGCACTTGGACAGACATGATGATCTGTGTCCACCTGCTCAGCTCCTTTACCTTTCCCATGTGTGTCCTTAGTTCTTGTCAGCTGAGATGACTGCAGTTGTAACACGCTGATCTTTTTTGTGGCATGGTGCATGTGAAAAAACTGGGTTTATTTTTCTGTGTATTCAGGATTAGATATACAAAATTCATTAGAAATAAGCTTAAGGGTTTTTTGAACAGTTTTTCAGCTGTAACTAAACATATTGTCAATGTGCATGTCCTTCTGTATGCTGGACCAGTGCAGAAAGCGGATTAAGAATGCAAACTGCAAAAAGTCTGGTAGAAGGGCAGGGAAAATGAATTTTAATCTAGTCCTTTATTGAAAAGCAGACATGTCTAGTTTATCAATAACATGGAGGAGCAAGATGGTATTTTTCTTCCAGTAGATCTCTCATTTGGGTTCCCTGAGCCATGCGACATACACCATATTTCATTTCCTGCTTCATACACTGTATATTTTTACCCTAGCTACAGAAATTAATGCTACTGTTTAAGTGACAATAAAGCCACCTTATCTTCAAAAGGGTGAAAGAATTCAGTACAGTTTTTAAAAATCTGGGAGCTCTGAAGGGCATGCTGAACTTCACCAAGAAAATGCATTGTCATCAGGGATGCAGTTCCACTTTTAGAGGATGAAAATGTGAGAACTAAGCTAAGTAAAAATAACCAGTATTTTATTTCATCTCCAAAGGAATGATTTTGTTAAGAGAACTAATATTTACTTTCTCTCATCTGGATTATGCATTATTCATACTGTTATATAGCTTGTAGATATTCGTGATTCAGATTCATTTTGGACTTCAGAGCAGATTTGTTTTTTCGTGATCCTGCTGGTGCAAAGCTCTAGGTTTCTTTTTATTTTGGACAACCATTCCTTATGATCTCTGTTGCCTTCCAAGAGTTCATGGTGGAAGTAATCCCAAGATGCTTTTCTTTTTTGTTATTAAACCTGAGTACACAGCTTGCTTTTTTTTTTTGTGTCCTTAGATACGTGTGTTTGGGTTTTTTGAGTAAGCAGTAGGTTATATTCTCTCTTTTCCCCTTCTCTTGAGAGTTTCAGATGAGCCCCTTTCTTCTGAAAAATCTCTTGACTCTGCTTCTGTTAGTTGTGTAGGTTCTACGGTTTTGTCTTCAAATTCCTTTATCTTTGCCCTCACTGCAAAGTTTCTTGTAATTAAACCTGGATGGATCTAAGTAGATACAAAGGTCTAATTGGTTAAAAGGGATAAATATTATATTTTGTTCAGAAGAGAGTCCTTTTAATATGACATCTGAGGACTGATAGTTTATGTTCTCCAGATCACTTTTTGTGTTTATTCCCCTGTCCCATATATTCCACCTTTTTGATAGGGTTGAGATCCTATTGGTTGTGGAGTTAGATGCTCCCAAAATTATCCCTAAGAATTGCAATCAAATATGTATACTGCTTGAGAAGTACTGTGTATTTTTTGTTGGGAAGGTGGGCAAGGAACAGGCAGCATATATAGTGAAATAAGAACTACTGTGGTGACAGTATTCCTCTTTTGCTTTAAATCATTCTGTATAGAAAAGTGGAGTAAAAAATCCCAATTAACAGTTTTAATCTAGACACCCAGCAGAATTCAAGATGGTAGCAAAACTCTATTAATGTATAGGAAAACTGGGCTAAGAAATATAAATTAAATAGGGCAGGAAAAATGTACTACTTGAACATTTTCAAGTTGAAAATGAGGAAGATGCAGGGATAGGTTCATTCCTGTATAAAGGGACACTAAGAAATAAAAGATGCTGTTTGTAATCCACAAGGCTGAAAGTGTGATTATCAGTGAATTATTTCCAAATACTATATTCAGTAGATAAGCCTTGAGTAATAGTTGATAAAATTCTGTATCCTAGGCTTAAAAAGTCTACTCTCCTTTTTACTTGCAGTGGTGTCAAGAGTATCTCATTATTCCATAAATACAATTTATTATTAGTAAAATACTTCAGAAAAGCAGTGTGAAAGAAGATTTGAAAATCTAAAACTTGAATTGTGTTATTTCTGTTCAGTGATGCTAACAGCAGGGGTTTGTAGTCAGTGGAATGAACTGATGGTTAAGACAGAATCAAGATCTTCCATTAAAGTGCAGTGTAAACTTCAGTATATGAGTTTCTCTGTAAGTTTATCTTTGCCTCAAGCAGGTTGATTCCATAAATGCAAGATCTTCCTGTGTCCGAAAATAATCAATAAACTTGTCTGTGTGCACTGCTGCAGGCTTACTTTAACCAAGGATTGAACCAAGATCATTCTCCAAGTTGTTTGTATTTGTGCATTTAATAAGATGTTCCTATTACTGTATCTGAAGAGTATTTAAATTAATTGCTGATTAAAAAGCAATTTACTTAGAAGAAAACCCATGGCTCTCATTGTAGGTTGTGGACTTTAACAAATATTCAATATCCTATTGCTTTTCACCTAGTTAAATATGATTCTGAAATTTTAAGTTCCTGCTTATGACTGACAATTGACCTCTTTTATCTTTAGTAATGGGCCAGTCGTTTTCACTAACTCAGCCAGAAAGGAGAATTCCCTTGGTAGTAACAAAAGCAGCAGATATAAAAAGAAACACAATAATTTTGTGAGACAAGTGTTCCAAACCAATTTAATATATTTGTTTGCCTATAAAGGGAAACTCTTGGCCATTTGCTTTAATCAGGGGCATTTTTCTGTGTGTAAGAAAGTTTAGATGCTGCCTCTATATAATCTCAGCATTATTAATAAATATGTCACATTGCAACAAATGATTAGCACTGGAGATTTAGCTGATAATAGGTTTTTGAGTGTTTTGCCCTAAGTACTGGTAGTAAAGGGGTCCAAGTGTGAGAGATTGTAAAGCTGGTAGTTTCTCTGTGTGTGGTTTTGAAGCAGTAGCAGAAAATAGGCAAACAGTGTTTAGTAGTGTTTTAGAACCAAATATGACCGCCTGGAATTAATACATAGATTTTTCTGCTAATGCTCATGGTAAGCAACTCCTTTTTATAATACCAGCTGTTAAAAATGTTTGGTGAAAGGGAAAGGGACAGCCTTGTGAAATATAGAATTGGAACTGATTTTGATGTTAGGTTGAGGAAATAGAGCTGGTGACTTTCAAAAGCAGTATCAGAAACAATCACTGTAACCTACTCCTGTTCATGTTATGGCTTGATTCAGTGGCACCTGATCAGTTTGAGAATCAATGAATTCTACTGTGGTTTTAAGGACTGATTAATCCTTTTAGAGGAAAGGAGTGTGAGTGCATGGGTGGAAAGAGGAAGGAAAAAGAGGAAGAAGGTTGGAGTCATCAAGCAGGTATTGCTTGGGGCTGGCAAAAAGGTGCCAGACATTTGGCTTTTGGAATGTAGCGTTGAGTGCCTGGAGAAGTTAACATGTTTCTCCCCCTTCTTAAATTATTTGTAAATATTCCTTTATGTGCTTGTGTAAATTTAGGGGATTTTATCTTTCAGGATTTTCCTTAGCACTTCTTTTTTTCAACTTTAATCTCAACGTGTGAATAATATCAACAGAACAGCACACACTGTGAGAGCAGGTGACCTAATCTATGTCTCTATCTGTGCTTTCCTGCTTTCCTGCAAGTGAAAAGTAAGTTTTCAAGGGGTCTATATGTTTAATAATAAACCTTTTAAAGTTGCTGTTATCTGAAACATATGTACCCAGTAGTGAGAATTAGATGTCAAAGAAACACTTGCTTTAAATTGTTACTTGGTGGTTCTGAAGTTTTTCTTCATTTTCTCTAGGAACTTTGGGGGTTTTTTCTGTTTTTGCATGTCTGTGTCAGTGGATTTTTTTAGGTCTTCTTGCTGACCCAGAAAACTCTTTTGATGGACTATCCTGTTCTTTCCTTTCTTATTAGTCCTCCTCATCCAGCTTTTGAATCTGTTATTCAATTCAAAATAGACTTCAATGTGTCATCTTTGACAAGCTGTTTGAAAGAAGCTAGACAATGTAGCAGATAAGGGCAGATCAGATTATGACTTCCCTGAAGGAAAGGCTGTATTGTGAATTTAAGTATTTGTAGCTTCTGATGGGTTAAGATTAGAAAACCTAGTTTCTCATGGCCTTAGCTTATAAATGCTTCTGCTTGTGTAGTTCTGTTACCCATTGTAGTCTTACTGAAATCTTAATTTATGGTTAAGGTGCATTTAGGCTGCGATTCAACTGTTATTAATCTAGGTATGTGAGCCAGAATGTAAGGAATTTTGACAGATCATATTTACTCATTAGTCTAGAAATAGCTTTTGAATTATTAGTCTCTATGAGAAATGTGCTACACACTACCTATCTGAAGCTCAGTTTGTGAAACTCAGATTGTGTGCTACGGTTGAATATGTTGATGCTTTTTTCCCAAAACACAAGCAAAATGGTATAAGGCATTAGAGCAATGTGTGGGGTTTTTAAAAACTGGTGGCTCTAATTTTTAGATAGTGTGACTGCTCTAAAAGGTCAAGCCAGTTGATTGTACCCACTTTATTCATCCACACTATTCAAAGCAAGTCACTGGAAAGATAGGACATTCTGACTCATGTGGTTTGAATTCCTCCAAGTTTGATGAACAGCTTGTTTCTTATTCTGTAAATATTTTAGGATCTCTCTTATCTTTAAGGACTTTTCTAATCCATGTAACTATTTATTCTACCAGTTAAATTTGAGAATGCTGCTGTGGCTTGGGTCCAAGACAGTTATTGCTATTTTTTTTTCTTGGGTTTTCTGAGTTCTTGTTGCTCCTTAGGCTTTGTTTTGGTTGTTTGTTTGTCTTCTTTGTGGTAATGTATTTCTTCATCTTGTTATTTGCTGTTGTGCTGTGACTGATTTCAACTCTTCTCTCACTTGCCAGAAACCAATTAATTCTCTTTTTTTTTCTGTTATTGAGTAGAAGTTTGAATTACTTGTTAGGATTTTGTTGTACTTCTGAAAGTGTACTTGGTCTCCTACCCTGTGCCTCCCCCCAATTTTATAGTACAAAGTAAGTCTGCGATTAACTCTCTGTATATGCACGTCTGTATATGTTTTTGTGTGCGCATATATATGTATATATACATGCAAGCACATAATGCGCATGAATACAAGGAGTCTTTCTCCTCAAATACTTTCTTTTTCCGCTCCTACTTTTTGGGATGACATATGTCTTAAATGTCAGTATGTGGTCATATATAGTGAGAAGAGGCGGAGAGCTCAGTGTTAAAAATAGTGGGGTAGTATGTGTTGTGCAAATAGTAGATGATAGGAGTGACATTTTGGTCATGTCTCTTCTACACCATTCCTGAATTCTAAACAAGTTGATGGCTTTGACCTCATCTTTTGACATTTTTTGTCCTTAAGGCTGATATTCCATGTATTCAAATGTTTTCTAGGGAATAAAATCTAGCTCGTAAAATCCCACAGAAGGGTTTAAATTTTGACTTTGAGAAGTTTCTAATACCTTGAGTCAGGCAGCCTTAAAGTGGTATCTGGGTTGGAGAAATTTTTCCTGTTGGAGTCTTTTGAGTTGTTAAATTTCAAGACTTTTCCTTATTTTGGTAGGTTGGAGAGCAGCACAAAAGCTTTCTGCACTGGACTTGGCTTAGCCGTCATGCTTGGATCAGGCTTTAATTCTGGCTTTCCCCCTCTTACATCAGTTTCTGTGATAAGGGCTCTTTGTGGAGGTTGTGTGAGATCTCCACTAAGGGTGCGCAGTTGGTGACCTCTCCTCTGAGAGACTGCAGATGAATAGGACATAGCTTGAGCAGACTTGAGCCCCCAACCTCTTCTTGATAGGCCTTAGCATCCAGGAGGAGGTTTTCCATCTCTTTGGAATGAGATTAACTCCAGTGTGGCTGTGTAGCATGAAATTGCCTTGCTGCTTGCAAGTATGCAGAATTCCTGGGGTGCCTGAGTAAATTGCCCAGTCTTTTCTAAACTTTTTTCCCCTCAGTCTTTCCCATGAATAAGTTTGTGTATTGTTAGCTTTTTGTCCTTCCAGGTCTGATAGATATATCTGATACACAGTGGGAATATTGAATGTTTTGCACACAGAACCTAAATTATATCTAAAGGGCTCAATTTATACACTTAGTATAAAATTTGCCTAAAATTACTGCTCCCCTCTGTGCCTTACAATCTGCCTTTGCTCAGGGCTGAACTAACAGGATTTCAGCTTGAAGGGCTTCTTTTTCAGAGAGTACAGACAAACTAATGCAGCCCAGATTGGAGGAAAGGCAGTACTGTGTGCTAGGAGCAGAATGTATAGCAGCAAAGCAAAATGCCTGATTTCCTGCCTTGAAGCTCGGTGTCTGTGTGTGGTTGAAATCTTACTAATAGAGTGCTCTGACACTGGTTTCCTGTATTAGCATCAGTTTGAGTGTTAGCCTTAGTAGACAAAAAACCTCCAACCTTTTTCTTTTCCAGTTGGTGCCTTATTACAGAATGGTATCTTTCAAAGGAATAATGTTGCAAAGTTTTGTTGTGTGTTGAACAAAGATACAAAGATTTGCATTGCCTACTTCAGGTAGAAATCTTAGTCCTAAAGTTTGGCAGAAAAAATTTGAAGTCTAGATGTCCATGATCTCAGTAGTGATTAGTATTTCTTCCTTCTGATGCAGGGGTCTGTCTTCCACACTTCTTGCCTTGTTTGTGACAGGCATTTGTTTCATTATGGGATTGAGTTTTGATTTAGTAGTCCAGAGTATCGCAGATGAATGATGCTGTCTGGATCTGGCAAAAATCAAAGACGCTTTTGGCAATCATCTGTGTGAATTCTGTAGTATGGAGCACTTAATGTTTCAATGCATTAATAGATCTAATTTACTGTCAGAATTTTTGAACTGGACTAAAACTTTACACTAGCTGTGGACAATATATATTTTTTCTTTAGTAAAAGTCTGCAGTTAAACACAGATGCTGAAAAGTGATACTATGTGTACTGTGTTGTGTGCCCAGAGCTGCAGAGACTTGATCATAAATAATCCTAGTGTTGGGATGGAGGGAAAATATGCAGGAGAGTTATTGAAGGCAGAAGTTATCTGTCAAATGCAAGCTTTCTCCGAAGGTTATTTAATTAGAGGAGTTACTAAGTAATTTTTCAGACTCCTGGGACTTATTCCATCTTTTGTGTTCAAAGATGACCTCCTTAAAAGAGGTATAAGGAAATGGTTTCCTTGTTTTTCAGTGCCTTGATTTCTGAATTGAAGATTAACCTTTTTGCATTTAAAAAAACCCTCAAGATTTTTATATCAATTTTGCCTTTTGTTTTCCTATTGTTTTCTTAGAGACTAAAGCAATGTTCTTACATTCTACAAAAAAGTTCCAAGACACAGCAACTTTAATTCCTTTGTCTCAGTCTACCTTCATTTTCCTTATATGTCTGTGCAAACTTCCATTATGGCTGAGAAAATGTCATGTGATGTTGTCTTGCTTTATTGCACTGTAACCCTATAGAGCTCATCCAGCAAAACATTCAACTTGTTAACTGCATCTTGTTTTTATTTATTTTTTTCTTTCTTTTTCTTTAATCCAAGACAGTTTTCTTGGTTTAACAATTTCTGTGTTGTTGTATAATAGTCACCTTTCTCCTTTGCTAGCAAACTGTGGATGTGGCTGCTACAGCAGTTTTGGTTTTAGATATAATTGCATTTCTGATATCCTTTTGATCTCAGTTACATTTGTGGGTTTAAATATTTATAAAACAAAATTAAGTGAAAAGGGTTTAGTTCCCATGGCTTTCTGTTTCAGCTCTCTGTGCTTCAAGATCTGTGTAAAAGTTATAAGAATTTTTTTCTTCCATTCTTCCTTTCTGCTGCATCTGGTTCTTATACTGCTGGTGAGCGATTTATTTTTACTGCTTCATTCAGATGTGTGTAGGTGGAGACTTGCAAATACCTGGGTTGTTGGAATACTTCAGTGTACTTAAGTTTTTGGATGCATTCATGTTGAATTGAGTTCTGCTTATTTTTCAATACTTCACTTTTCTTTCAATTATTTAACTTCAATTTCCTGGACTTCCAGAAAATATGAGACTTTCTCATATGCATAAATACTAAAACAAAATTTTGCTTTCTGTGCTTTCCACCTTCTTTCTGTGCAAAAGCTTTTTTCCTTTTTTTCTTTAGAGAGTCATTCTTTAGAGAGCTAAGAGCAAGCAGTGATGAGTTTGAATTCAAAGAGGATTAGGGATGGGACTTTGAAATACAGGCTAATTCATCAGACAGTTCTGATATTGTAGATTTAACAAGAGGTGGCATTAAATCATGTCTGAGCATTTGTTGAGTAATTGCCTTCTTTCAAGAAGAAAAATTTGTAGTGGTTTTGAGTGATGTTTAATGTTTGATGGTTTTATGTTGTAACTAAAATTGTAATCTTTTACTTGTAATGGGAATACCCCTTTCAGCATTTCTTTTCCTTGCTACCCTAGCTGGGAATGCTTCCCTTGCATCTAGTACTTCAAATAATTTAGTGGTTGGTTTTGTGGTTTAAAAAAATCCCACCCAGTGAAATGATACATCCATACCCCTCCCCAGCTCACTGTTGAGTCAGCCAAATAAACAGCAGCTGCCTCGTCTCAGGGTAAGCAGCACACCAGCTCCATGCTCGCTTTGCCAAGCATTGCAGCAGTTTGAGATGGTGTTGTCCTTCTAGTTTCTTCCCCTTGCTGGAATAGTTGTTCCATGGGATCTTTCCTCTGCTTTAAGTAGAATCAACTGGGATTGTTAAACAGGAGTTTAGACTAATCTCATTAATTTTTTGAGTATCTAACATGGCCTCTGTATCCCTTGGATTTGAATTGGGGTCTGTGTTCTTGTATTAAGCTACTTGACTGTTCAGCTTTCACATCTTGGAAAGTGCTCAAGTGAGAAAATGAATACGCACAGTAATTCTCAAACAAGAGCTATGGACTATGAAAGAAACACAATGGGCAGATACTGTTTGTGTATCAAGCCATGCCCTGTTTGGAAGCTGTTTCCACTTTTTCTACCTTTTCCCATTCCAGAAACGAATCAATTAAAACAAACAAAAAACCCCCACAAAATCCCAGAAAACCCAAACAAACAAACCAACTAGACAACCCAAACCAGAACACCTCCCCCAAAACAAACAAAAAATCCCCCCCAAGCACAAACAAACAAAAATGACTTGCAAACATTAGAAGGTATGGGATAAGCATGCTAAAGTTATTGCTTTTGCCTAAGTAAGTACATCAAAACACTTTTTAACTCACATCAGACATTGCCTGGAGGTGAATGTACCAGGTAAGATGCTTTTAACAAGTTGCAAATGGTAAAGTTTTGTTTCCAAACTTTTTTTTTTTTTTTGCTGTTAAAGTTTTGGGGTTTTTTCTGCTTGCATATCAATAACAGATCAGATCAATCAGCTCATTTTGATTGATGATGATTTATGATTAATATATTCTTGGGGTTTTTTTCCCAATCTAGCACAAATAAAAGAGCAACTTAAACACTATTGCTACTGAGTGTGCCCTTACTATATAAATAGTGTAACTGTGTCTGCACTGACAAATACTTCTGGAATAGAAGGCTGTTTTCAACATTATTTTACAAACCCCCATAAATTAACTTTCGAAAGAAATGTCTTTATTTTGTCACTGTCAATCCTTCCTTTTGGAAACTAAAATTGTGTGATAATAGACTTAGATGTTATCCTGAGTTTAAATAATAATTGCAAATATTTTGTGATATTTTATTTTCATAGTCTGTGGCAGGTAGTGCAGACAAGTGAGATTTTTTTGAGACAAGATAAATTTAACAGGAAATACTAGATACTGTTTGTGACCTGCTGCCATTCTTAGAGAAACTTATTCCTTGATTTCAAAGCTACTGGTGCACTTGAGATTATACTCTTCTATCAGTCCCAGAACCATAATATGCTTCTGCTACTCTTCTTCCCTCCCCCCCACCAAAATGGCTTTTTGCCATCTACCCTTGTACATTTATGTAGCTTCATGAATCATGCGGATTGAATGATCTTAGAAAAAAAAGTAATGCCTTTTTATGGCTCCTCTGCAGTGTTTTTGTCCATTCCTTTTCTACCTGGTATATGAGACCTTCCCCTCACTTCTGCTGTTTCTGTGAAGAGGTGACAATCAAGCCAGAGAGAGATAGTTTTTGCTTTCTGGCGCTCATGCGCTTCACAGTGGGTGTCGATTCTGCTTTTGTCTGTGGTAGCCTCAGTGGAGATCTTTGGTTGTTAGGGCTTCTTTCGGCATGGAAGGCTTAGAAGTAGCCTCTAGCAAGAAGATGTGTTCTTACCCATAATTTATCTGTGTAGGGGTGTGTGTCACTGCATTGTCCTGACTGTCAGTCTGACAGTCATTTCAGTTCTAACAGTGTTTTTTCATCATAGAGCTGAAGAAAATGAAAAGGGTGTTGTAGTTTCTGGGGTTTGTGGGTTTTTTGTTTCCTCTTTCTGGTGGTATACTAGATTGCCAATTTTCTAAATCAAGTAATGTTTCGTTCTCTGCATTTCTTGTAGGTGATAAGGTTGTCCACTTAGTTTTGACATTTATTAGTAGAGTGGATGAAGTCTCTAGGCAAAAGGGAACATGGTTTATTAGAGGTCACCTGGAGCTGGCTATCTGAATTCTCACCAAGCTGTAAAAGAGCTGTGGGTTTGGATTTTTTAAAATGCCTTTAGGATCACATAATGATAACAGGAATTTAAAGAAAAATTTCTTTTTTTGTAAAGTACTGAAATACAGTCTAAAACTGTATAGCATTTCTGGGCTAATCAATCCAGTGTATATTATACCAATGTGGTATATATATTTGGGGGATAAGTCATGCCGTTATTTTTAGGGAACTAATGGAAATTCGAAGAGCATCTAAAATATACTTGCATGCAAATCTTCATATTTTATAGCTTACCTGTACTTAAAAGCTTACTTTTTGAATTGCATGACCTGCTCTACCTGGGGGTTTCTGTTTCTCCTTGACTTTTGTCATTTGAGTAGGTCTATTCTGCCCAGAAACTGAATTGAACCAGAACTTCCAGTTGTACAAATGAGTCTTCAGCTGCAAAGTTGGATCAGACCTTCCTCAGAGAATATGTATACTTGTTTTCCAGAAACTTCAAATAAAGCATTATTTTTGTTTAATACATTCTAGGTGTAGAAAATGTCACATTTTATAGTTGTTTTAGTACTTCAAGTGCCTGTAAGCTCCAAAATATGTACTTTGCTCTAAGTAAAGGTAACATTTACAGAGATGGTAGGACACTAAGGCATTTAATTTTGTCTAGAGAGTACAGCTTATAGTAATTGCCATTTTCAAAATGTTTTGAGTGCATTCACTGAGAGTATATCTAAATAACTTTCTTATGTATGGAGCCATCAAGTTATAATCTAGATGCTTTTCCCTGTTTTTTTTCTGAGAATTTAAAATTGCCTTCTTATGAGGGCTGTGTGTGTTCCTCTGCTGGAAGCATCTATTTTTGCTCTCCTTACTCAAACAAATGAAAAGAATGTACCTTCGACAGCAATTTACTTACACTGAGTAAAGGCGTAAGGATGAAAATGAAATCATCTTTGCTGTAATAATTTTGGACACTAACAGTGCTAATCAAGTATTGCAAAGTATATAGTTCTTCAGGTTTTTTTCTATTTTTTTATGCTTCACTTCTTGGTTTGCTTGGAAATGTCTGCTTTAGTAATGCTAAGCTGGTTGGCAGTCAAAAGAAGTTAGCATTTGTTTACGGGATATTTCCTGCTTGTCTTTTCTGTAAGAAGCAGCATTCCAGGCGTTTTCAGAGGATACTTTATCTCTGTTTTGTACAAAACATTTTTGCTGACAAGGGAAGAAGTGGGTGCCCCATAATGTAATTACATTAAATTGCTAGTGCTTGCCTGGCATATAGGAAAGCTGGATTCATTAGCTGGATTCAAAGCTGGATTCATGCAGCAGGAGAGACTGGAGTTGTGTTTCTGGAGATGCCTTGGGAGGCAGTGAATGAGTGCTGGGTCAGAAAGCAAGCCGAACTGGACTCTGGACTCTGCTAAAGGTCCTCCTGGGTTGGAAAGAAATGGTGCTTCAGAGCTTGCCTAGCTATTGTGATAGCTAATTAAAAGATTGTAAACTGAATTGGGATGGGGGGAAGGGGCACATATTAAGTACAGAGGGAGATACTAAGCAGTAGCAAAGAAGCTTGGGCTTTGCCAGGGTCTTAGCTGTCTGACTCTCCTTGGGTTTGAGTCCTTTGCTTAGGTAACTAAGCCTTTGTGAGGAGCCTTTATGCTTGGTTTAGGGATGTCAACTTTAGCAGGCATTAAACTGTTGTAATACCAAGTGCTTCTCCACACAACATAGAAGTGCTCCTGTGTCTCTGGTCCCAAGTACGTGATCAGGACAAAAGTGTATGAAGTGCTGAGAGCACCACTTCCAAAATCATCAATTGGTCTGACTGATCTGACTGTGGATGCAGCACAGCCTTGTATTAGGCCAGCTGCATCAAATGATGCTCTTTGAAGATGCTACCAGTGTTCACTTAGGAAATTACCATTAGAAGAAAATCTGTCTGCAGTAGCCCTTGCCCAATATCTTAAAAACAAGTTCTGAAGCAGGTATTAGGCCTTAACCTGTATTTTGTCCATTGAAGATATGTTTCACATCTATTTTATCTGAGTGTCCGTTTGTCCAGGTGGCATGTAACTCCCAGCCATCTCCTGTGCCCAAGTGTTGCATGCTGTTCAGCATCTAGGTTGCCCGTGAGAGGAATGGCTGCTATTGGAGGCACAGTCAGCTCCCACTTAAGGTATTTCCAACCTCAAGACCTTTTCAGAGGTCTGTGTTGACTTGCTGCTTGCAAGGTCTGGGTGATATCTTAACGTATCTAAGGATGTTTCATTTCTGGTTGTTAAGTTGTTCTCTTGATAGGAAGCCACTGTGGGGTTGAAATCTCTGCTATAATGAGATCTAGTTTTTAGCAGTTAAATGTCAAATCCGTGATACTTGAAACTATAATTAAAAGGGGAAAAAAGTATTGTGAGATAAAAATAGGGAAAACAGTAGTGGTTTTAAGTGTGTTATTAATTTTTTTTATATAGAACCAATACCTAGAGACTTGGAACAGTTTAAAATTGGTTTTGGTGCCAAATGAAATAACAACTGACCAAAAATTTCTTTGCAATGCTTGTAAGGAATATATTATTTAATGCAAACAAATGCACCAAAACTAGAATGGTAAGTGATCTGGAAGATTTAAGTAATGGTAATGAAATTACCCACTAATGTACATCTGTGTATAATTACAGCTTTCTAAACTCAAATTGAGTACTCTTAAATTTCTCATGCAATATGATTGTGTCTTGTTGTATATGTGTAGAAATGCTATAAAAATGTTTGAATCCTGCTTTGAATTTGAACTACCTCATCCTTTCCCTGCAGCAGAGCAGCTGCAAATGTCTACGTAATCATTTCCTGAAACAATTTTTTTGAGTCTAGTTTTCAAAGGTGGAGTTTGTTGCATCTTCGATGTATCTCAAATTCAGTCTGCCAGATATCTTAAAGTACTGAGTGAGTTGAGCAGGAAAAGAAAAGTGAGCGGTAATAGCAAGGTTTGTCAGTAGATGTAGGCTCTTTGAGGCATGGAGAGTTGACAGTATAGTGAAAGAAAAAATTGCTGTACTTCAGTGATTAATCAGCCTAAAAAAAATCTACCCCCCCTCAATTTACCATAACGAATTGTGCAAGGTTATTGCTGCAAGGAATGTTTTAACAAATTAAGTAAATGTACATCCCTTGGTTTCGGAGCTTGAGGAATAGCAAAGGTATTTAGGTAATTGAATTTTAAAATTACATTTAATGCACGTTTATTTGTTATGCTTAAAATATTACTGCAGTATTGTTGTAATATTTCCCACTGAATTGACTTGAAAGGTTGCAATTTTGTTTCTTTGCATGTCATCTAGTACTGAATTAGAAATTAGTGGGAAGCAGTGACATGATACGTAAAATTAATATATGTCAAATCCCTGCAACACATGCATAATAGCTGGTATGCGCTTAGATGCTCATTGATATGTCCTGGCCTAAGAAAATAACTGCACAAACAATGACCACAAAGGTATTATTCTAGTGGGGTTCATCTACATCTAATGTGTGGTTAGTGTCTCTGCTAGGTGGCAGCTACCCTTTTATTTTTCAGTAACCTCAGAATGGTTGTCCATGTGCATTTGCGTGCTAGGTTGTAGCCTGATATTGCCAGCTCTTTTTAAGTATGTCAGGAAAATAGTATTTTCAAGTATTAATAGTATTTTAATATAGAAAAATGCATTAGACTTTTCTTTTTAATTTTAATTCATTAAATCTCCCTCTTGTGCTCTCCTGATTAAAGAGCTGTGCCTCCTCTTAAGCAGTTTAAGTTGCTTTCAATCTTTCCTTAAGTTTAACTTTCTGTGTGAATGAGTTTTGTCAGTGCCAGCATTGTTGTCTTCTACCAAGATTACTCGTCAAAAGCAAGTGGTTTTTTAAGATTGCGTTAGAAGTTGGGTTTTTGTTTCACTCTGGGCAGGCTGAAAAAGCAGCTCTGTCCTGTGATGATGACAACATAGAAGTGTTATTTGATCATATGATTCATTCCTATATAGCACCATATTAACATGCTGAAGCAATTAGCAATCAGAGATGTAAAGAAACTGGTTGTATTTATGCCTATGGTTTTAATAACTGCTTTTATCTCTTTTTGTGCTCTCACATTCTCTCTAAAGGATACAGCATATTGTTTTCCCCTAAAAGTTATATGGGTTTCCCATGTGTACTTTCCAAATTCTTGATTGGGTGTAAGTTAGTGCTTACAACCGAATATCAGTTTTAGCTGAGTCGCTTATTTTAGAGAAGAAAAATTCCACGAAGTCCTAACCCAGGGCACCACGGTGCAAGGTTAATATCTCATAATGCCCCATACTCTCCCATCACAATACTGTTTTGTAAGGTGTCCTAGGAGGCAAGTTGAACTTCCAGTAATATGCAGCGGGAACTTCCATCCTGGCAGTTTGGCTCACCTCAGAATGTCTGAAGGCTGTACCATGTAGTTTCCTAAAAGCCTCAAATTTTTAAGAATTCAAAATGGCATTTAGCCATAAGATTTCTGAATCTAACTTTGCCTTTGTTGGTTTATTTTATAAAAACAAAACACAACAGCAACAAGTTCCAAGGTGGAAGAACTTGATAAATAATTATGCTCAATGGCACGTGCACCTCAGCTAGGAGGATTAATGGGAATGTAGAGTTTTATCCCTTAGACTTCAAGGGGAGGGGAACAATGAGGAAGCACTCAATAGTTTTTGTTTAATTACAGGAGAAACCCTGAGAATATTATTTTGATTTTTTAGCAGATGTTTTGCATTTATTTTTCAACTTGTGTATTTTTTAGACTCATTAGTCATCTGGAATAGTGATGAGCTTTGTTGAATTTTGCAGCTACATTTGATACTTGGATTTAAGTGTTCCTTTAGTGTCTTTAAAATGGTGCACCAAGCCAAATAACTAGTGAAATACAACTTTCTCAAAACACAGAAAGCATCTGTTCCAGTGTGCTGGTGGGACTTGGTGTGCAATGACATTTGATTTCCCTCATCAGTGTAAGCCATAAACATTTCCTTGAAATGTGTTATGTGGTTTTGGGAGGGTGTTTTTGTGTTGGTGTGGGTTTTTCTTTATTTTTATTGTTGTTGTCCTAAGTCTTTCTTTAAGTAAAGGAATCAATTGACCTCCACAAGGCCCAGTGGCACAAAGCATGTACCAACATGGTGACAGGTAGTATAAGAACCTGGTAAAATTCCTTGTCTCTGGGATCCTTGATGCATGATGCTATGAAAAGCATGCATTGGTAGCACTCATTTTTTAACTGATTTAGTGCTTAGATGGCTGTATTTCTCAGGGGAGAAATGCATCTGAATTTAATTTTAAATTTCAGTATTTTGGAAAACTTTTGCCTCTTTTCAACATATTTTTAAAATAGTAGTTCCCACTTAGCACTTAGGTGCTTAAGTTGAATTTACATTGGAAAATTCCAAGATGCCTGGGGACAAGCTGAAATGGTATCATTTGTGGTCAAAATGTTCCCCAACATAAGTTTGGCCTGTTCCAACTACTTACTGTTCTATCAAAGAATTCCCAGATGTGGCTTGGGAGCTGAGACAGCAGAGACATTTTCCAGTATGCACTTCATACACCATCCCCCTGCTCTGGAGACTCTGGCAGATTCCTATAAGAGATAAGAACTGTTTTGCACAGCTTGGCTTCAGGGCCTGGTAATGTTTTTAGGTGCACTTAGTGATTAATATAGGCGTAGTGTTGTATCTTCTTGCATCTTGTAGTAAAGGTCCTGTCTTTAGCAGGGTACTGCCAATATAACTGGTTTTATAAATGGGACTTCAGTGCAGATTTAGAAAAGGAAATGGAATTTCTTTTGGCAAGTGTGCAAGAACAACAGAAGCTGAGGCACTTAAATCGCTTGGCTAAGTGTAGTGTGCAAATTGGCATACAGTCCATGCAGTTTGCTAGTGTTTTTTTGTTTTAAAGTTAGCCTCTTCTCCACTTCTTCCAAATGCATAATGGGGTAACTCCAGCTTCATATTTTGTATTTTTGTGGTAATAAGAATGCAAAAGTGTGGTGGTTGTGTTCTTTTTCTTTCCCTGTTGAAATGAAAATGAGATTTACAGGTTCAGAACAAATGCCAGAAATTGGAGGAGGGCATTGATGAAACTATTTCCCCCATACACAGCTAAATGGTTATCATCAGTATCTCTGGAATCACAAATCCAGCAGAGTTGCCTGTGAAGCCCAGAATAAACTCCAATGAAATTAACACATGGAAAAAGACTTCCAAAATATTTTCAATAGTAAGGCTGCCATTCTGGATATAACTGCTAGATAACCTGACTTCTCTTTTCAAATAACTTTCTGTTTAGGCTGCTCTTTGTTCAAACAGAATTTTCTTCAAGTCTTGCTTAACCTTTTTGCCTGTGTAGCTCCTTGGAATATTACTGATTAAAAAAAATAGTTCCATCTTTCCTAATAAATTTCTTCTTAAGTTTTTTTTTTTCCCCAAAGAGGAATTTTCACATATATTAACTGCAAAAGTCTGTCTCAATTTTTGTTCTGTTTTTCAAGTAATGGACAAAATAATCATTGTTTCTCTTAAAATCCTTGTTTTCTTGGACCATTCTAAGTTTAAAATCTGCATAACTTAGTTGTCATTGCTTTCTGATGCAAAACTAAATTAAGATTATTTTAAAGATTATGTCTTTTTTTCAGGATGACCCAAATGATATTGACCCCAAAAGGAAAGAAGTGCGTGGCAATGATGGGGAGGACAAGGCACAAAGTGTGGAGACGCTACCTCCAGGTATTGCAGTAACATTTGTTATGAAAGATCCATAGCCGTAAAATATTTATCATTGAAACCCATACAGTTCTGATTCTAATAACTCTTTGTAGTTTGAAAGTGCTAGGATTATTTTAGCAACATGTACTTCTCTGTTCTTACTTCTTCAGCATCCTTAAATCTTACCTGCTTCACTGCTCCTTTGAGTTTAAAACAATAGGGAGTGTGGTTCTTTGCTGGCATGTTTGTATTGTCCTTCAGTAGGTTTGAGGTACTCTAAAAGCCTCTGGTACAAAAGTAGTCCATTTCTCTCGGTGGATGATGCCAGCAGGCAACAGGAAGTCACCTTGGGACTGCTATTTTGACTGAAGATTCAGCTAAGGTTCATCCTTCTTTAGGTTTTTGTCTAGCTTTTGATGTGACAGATTTTCCTAACTGTGCTGCTAGCATACTTTTTTTTTTCTCATACTTGCTCGGTATTTATCACATGCTGGAAAATAACAGAGCAACGTGATTTTTATTTTATTTGAATGAAATCTTCATGCCTTGGGGATGAGCTAGGAAAAATAAGTGTTAAGGAATCTTCATTTCAAGTGAATGCTTCCACAAACTTCTTTTGCTGCTTAACTGTTTCACTTCAATGAGATTTCATATATAGCTACAATTGGCATACTAAAGCATATAGAAAAGCGCAAATTGAATGTGAATATTTTACACAATTGAAAAAGTTTAGCTTATGAGAAGGACAATTACTGATCAGATGGCTTCTCTTCTATTAATCCTCATGTTTTGCATCAAAATTTTTTTGTAATGGCCATACATTTGAAATACTATGAGTTCTTGCAGAAAGAACTATCTGAGGTAAACTTTCTTTTAAGCAGCTGGGAACTTCCATCCCCAGGAGCATGTGAGGTATGTTTTTTCTTTTTCAGTCATAGGCTCTCCAGGTATAGTTTAACCTCTTTGCTATTGATGCCTTTTTTCCTGTATCCTTTGGCCTACCTTATCCTGGCTACTGTCTGAAGAAGGGAAATAAGACTGGGTATGTATGTATACCTTTTCAGCAAAACCTTTACTTTGTATATGTGTTGAGAAATAAATCCCAAAAAGTTGAAGAGCCTGGCTTATTTAACTTGGTTTCTGGCAGATCTTTTCAAGTACTTGTTCTGCTTAACAGAACTCTCTAAAAATTTTGTTACTGGGGTTAGATCCGCCAATTTTGCACTTTCCAGCTGTTCTTCTTATTTCCCCTTTTTGAATGTTTATGTATTCTGGGCCAAACCTTGTACTTTCCCAGTGGCCCTAAGTAACCTGAGTGTTTAAAGAAGTGGGAAGTGTCACAGGTTGAAAGGGAGAGCTATCAGAAGCTGGAAGGGTTGAAACTTGAAGTAAGTTTAAGTGTAAAGTACAGCAGGTCACGGCTTTTTTCATTTCATATGCTGATTAGTAGTCTTTTAAGGCCTGATGTAACAGACACGAGAATTGTTACTGCAAAGTAGTATCAAAGTCTGGAATCAAACATCAGAGGTTTCACAGACAGAACTATACACTCCTAAATCACTATTTTCTTTATTTTCAGTTAATATAGGCAAACTTCTGAATCCTTATGGCAGTGAAGCTTGGTTTTCTGCAGATTATTTGCAGATTGTTTTAAAGTAAAGTGATCAAATTTTAGGAGGGCTTTGGTTCAAAACTTTCTTACTTTTCCACTTAGTTTAGGAGACCTATAATTTAGGTTTCAGAATGATGCAATAGCATCTGTCAGAACTTTCTGGAATTAAGGAATTGTTTATCTTTATCTTTAAAATGTCTTTATATAAAGATTAAACTGTTCAGTTGGAGTGTATCCATCCGTTGACTTTTGGTGACTTTTTGATATGTTGCAAAAGTCTGTTTTTTATTTTGTGAAAATAGTGATGTTTAGCTCTTGTTAGAAAGACCAACCCTGAGTGGTCTGCATGGATAACTAAAGTAAAAATGTATAATCAGTTGTGTGTGCTGACATTTTTTTGTTAGTTAATGAAGATCTGGAGCCACTTAATGCACGTAAGTCAAAATAATAATATTTATGCTGAATATCCCACTGCTTTTAAGCTGTATTGAGTCAGTAAGAGGGAATGCAAGCTATTCAGAGGATTTTGTATCCATCTATTCCTAGTCCTTGTTGCCTGCTGCTTGATTGCATACACATTTATCTGCTATGCTTTTTCCTCTTCTGTCTCACTTCAAGCTGCTCTTACTGTTATCTGACTTAGATCTGATTCCTATTGCACACAGCTGACAGGGTCTTTTGCTGGAGTCAGAGCCTGGCACTACCTCCTCCATAGTTCCTGAAGCCAAATTCACTTCTTTTGGGACCTGTTGCTGGTTTTCAGTACACTTAGCCCTACAAAGTGGTCTACTTTCTTCTTAAACTTGCTTTATTCTTTCTGGACTAGTTTTGCATTTGCTGGTTTTAAAGTCTTGGAAAATGGTAAATGATACATTTTGAAGGATTTCTATCCAGCTCTATTTGGATAGAAACGGGGACAAAAAGAAGCAACTTGACTGGATTTCACCTTTTCCTTGTTTCTACTCAACTTCTTAGGCTTAGACTGGTTAGTAAAATAAACACTTCTTGTCAAAATCAAGTTTAGTACTGCAGCATAATCTGGTTCCAGGGTCTTAGCTGGTTCAGTGATTGGGGTTTGGGGGTTTTTTGGCATCTATTTTACTCTGGTAGCAGACTCCGCAGTTCACTTACTGTTGTTTAAAAGACTAATTTATTGTCATGTTTGGTCTCAGTATAGGTAAACACACATTTGCTTGAATTTGAGGTTACTGGTTCACCTAATTTAAGTTTGAAATAATGTAGCTGCATTTTCTGATATTTATTTCACCTGACAGTCATTGCAATGCAGGAAAACTATAAAGTCATCTAACTCCCCAGGAGAAATTCAATCAGTTGTGCTCCTATTTGTGTACCCTAAGGAAGCATATAACAGAAATTGTACCTGTTATTGGAAAAGGCTTGTTAAATGACTTCTAGCTTCAAAATTTAGTTGAAGATTCAGAAAGGCAAGACTTTCAACAAAACTAGGGCTGGACAGTTTAGTTGGCTTTGAATCAGCCTTTCGTTTTCTAGCAGTTAACTTGAGCCTTTGTCATGAGTAAATGTGTGGGCAGCCCATGCCACATATTGTGTTTCATAAAGAACACAACCTGTTTAAGGGCAATGCTTGTGACTGTATCACCACTATCACTGATGTGATGCCTTCATGGTCTCTTGTGCTTTAGCTGCTCTTTCCAGTGGAAGGCAGGCAACTGGAGGAGTGGTTGTGGGTGGCAGTCCTGAAATATGCACAGCTTTAAAATCCATTCCAAGTTGGAGTGTTTGAAAGTTGGAAATCCTATATAAATGCATTTAAAGTGTACATTGTATTTTGTAAAATGCACTAAAATCTCTATTTATAGGACAGAAGAACAGTGACATTACATGCCTAGTATTTCAGAAAATATTAATCAAATGTTTCACATTGAACCTCTATTATAAATTAGAAACAAGGGTGATAATATAGTTTAGTTACCAAGGAGGTTTCAGAAGCTTTGGGTTATGCTGAGGGAGAGAATTGTAGGGGGGAGATGATCTTGTGATCTGTTTCTTCCAGTTTCTTGAATCAAGCTGGTCTTGCATTTTGTGTAGTTTTATCACAAGTGAGATTTGGTGTATTTTTTCTAAATAACTCTCTATTGGGATATTTGTATCATGTTAGCTGGCTAAGGTGTGAAATGGTTTTCAAAGTAAGTCCCTGGAAATATTTTGAAGAACATGCAAGGCAAAGAAAAGCTTTTGTCAGTCTGTGGGCTACCAACAACAGCTGGAAAGTTTCCTTTTCAGAGTTCTTTCAGTGATGGGAGTTTAAAAATCTGTATTTATACCTCCAGTTATTTTCTTGCAGTTTCCTTTTTAGGCTGCTTCAAGAAGTGTCTGTTAAATGTTCTGCAGTCTGTTTTTGTTTGACTGTCTAGTCCTGGCTTCTGTGTATGCATGCATGTGTTTTAACTTCTTTAGGATGATAATTCAGATATTAAAAATAGTTGCTTAATATTGACTAGCAAACTCTTAAACCAATAATCCAAAAGCATGGGCACTTCTCTCTTTATTCTTTTGGAAGTTTCTTAAAAAGAAACAAAACAACCTCAAACTACCTCCCTCTCAACCCTGCTATTTTCCCCTTACAATCTCCACTACCGTCTGATAACCAAATCACACCTTGGGTCCAAGTTGCTTTTGTAGATGAGGTCCTTGGATGACCCTGAGATTACAGAGGGTGTTTAATCAAGTTGGAGGTATTTGTCTGGTTAAACAAAGGACAATTATTTGGTTTAATGATGAAAAGTGTTCTTTTGTTAATGTGCTGTAGTTGGTGCATAGCTTATGGGTAGAAAGCTGTAAATGAGACCTGCCTTACTTTCCGTGCTATGCTCTTTGAGAGACTGAGCAAAGGCAAGCAAACCTTGGAATATCTGAACAACCTGTAACTCTTGCTAATAGCTGGTAGAGTAGTATTCTCTGTATGCATATCAGCTTAATTTAGCACATGCCTGAGCTATAGTATCTTTCCTGCTCTTGAATGGAGTGACATCTCTGCAACCTGCTGCTTACTGCATTTAACTGAAAGTACCTCAAAAACTTCATGTGTTAATTATAAAAACAATGACTAATAAATCCTCTGGTTTCTGTAATAAACAGTGACACCAAAAGATCGTTTTTGCTTTGTATCTTTTTTTTAATGCCAACTGTATGCTGCTTCACCACATCTTGCTTGGAAGAAATTCTTGTACACATCCATGTTTAATGAAGGCTGTTGTATTGCATTAGGACTTGACCTCTGATTCTGAGTTAAATGTGGTATAAATTTGCTAATAGATGGCATAGGTTTGTCTGTCAGTAGTAAAAAGACTAAATGTTCAGCTGGAGGTAAGAACTGGTAGTTTTAAGATATTTTGTAAATATACTGTTGTTTTACACCTGAAAATGGTGGGACTTCTGAAATTTTGTTCCTAGTGGCTCAATGTTAGTCTGTCTTTCTGTGTTAGTGCCACAACCAGTCACATAATAACACAGTCTGTGTTAAAGAAAGATTAATCTGAATGAGTTCTGATTGTCAAGGAGGTTTCAGTTATGTAATATTGGAGAGTGATCTAGTGCTCTGCCTACATCAAATGTTATTCTTTGAGAATAATGTTGTCTTGTTTTTCTAAAAGGCCTGTTTCTCAAATGGTTTGATTGTAACTGGCTGTGTTTTTACTTACATAATGAGACAATAAATTAAATCATAATGTCTTTGAAGTCTGGACTGGATCTTTAGAAAACTTTATAGCCAGATCTGACATTTTACTACCTGTTGACATGTGGATGTTTGGGATTTTTTTAAAATGGAAATTGTGGTAGGTGAGTTAAAAAATCCCAACACAAAGTGGCGAAGATAAAACATTGTCTCGTGACTGCTTGGATAAACTGAGATTGGCAAAATTGTTCAATTTGATATTAATCTGCAGGATATTCTAAAGAAATTTAATATGGAAAAGTGAGTTTTGATGTTATACTGTTAACAATACTGTTGAAGTTTTATTGCTGCAAAATTAAAAAAGTATTTCATCAATAATGTTTGGATTGTTGAATGCTGTTCCTTGAATTGCTAAGATTAACCTGGATATTTTCCTGTTTTTCCTGTAGGAAAAGTTCGGTGGCAAGACTTTGATCAAGATGCCTATGTTGGTGCTACTGTGGTGCGATCTGGTCAGGATCCATATGCACGGAATAAATTCAATCAGGTGGAAAGTGACAAACTGCGAATGGACAGAAGCATTCCTGACACTAGACATGATCAGTAAGTGCCAATCTGAGTTTGGCATGTTTGACTTGGATTAGCCTTTCTTGATTTACTGCTTTTGAGCTGCTTTTTCTAAGGCAGGAGCTCTCCGGCTTTAGAAAGGACAGTAACAGTAAACCCCATTATTCTTGAATAGTGGGCTAAAAACCAATAAATCTCATTCAAGTTTTTTTGTTTCCATGACTTCCTTCATTGTGTATTATATATCCAAACTGGTGCTGCATTTCAGCCTCTTTTTGTTCCTGTTTATCTGATGGCATTTCTTGGTTTCTACAATTTGTAAGTCTCTTTCACAGTGAGGATGATCAAACAGTGGAGCAGGTTGCCCAGAAAGGGTGTGAAGTCTCCAGATTTAGCCCAATGCACAGCCTGCTGTAGCAGGCCCTGCTTTGAGGGAATTTTGGCTAAGAGATCTCCAGGGCCGCTTTGGGTCTGAGTCACTCTGTGGTTCTGTTCGTGTGATTGTCAACTCCAAACTTGAAGGATCAATTTATGCACACCCTGGTAAACATAGGACAGAATTATACTTCAGGCTCCTTGTGCAGTTTCAGGAAACAGTACACTTCACAGTAAGGAAAGATATTATTTACTACTGGTTAGAGAAGACCTTAATTTAAAAAAGGATTTAATAACTTGCACGAATCCTGTTTAAAAAAAAATAGTCACTCTTAAAAATACAAAACCAGGTTTGATTTGGTTTTAAAAACTAGTCAAGCCAGTCTCAAAACATAAAACTAGCCAACTGTATGTAGTTACTTTGCCTAATTGATTCTACAGCTAGGATGAATGTACATTCACAGATCTGTAAGTAGAAGAAACTGGAAAAGATGCCAGAAGAGGAGAGAGAGAAGGAAGTTTTCTGTTTTTCCTCCTGTAAAGGTCTTTAATCAGAAATGACATTTTTAAAATCCCTTGTATAATAGCATGGGTTTAGGTTTCTTTTGCCAAGTGTTTGTACACAAAGCAAGTCTTGTATAATCGGTTGTTAATTGAATGGCAAAGGAGGAAGAGCCATAATGCCCATAGTGTACTGAGGAGTTTAAAATTACTTTTGAGTTTTCTTCATAGTATACACTTCTTTTTTTTTCCACAAGAAATGTATTTTAACTTTTTAGACCAGGTATTCTTTTCCATGGCATCAAACTCAGCTACCATCTTTTAGAAGTTTCTTTGATTCAGATATGTTGAATTTCCTTTGGGGCAGGAGGGTGTCTAAGAGACAAAGGCTATCCTTTGAGAATAACTTAAATGAGAGAGATGACTGGAGACAAATTATTTTACAATAGCCATTTTTGTTTTAACTGTTGGTCTTGTGATTATATGATGTCTTGCCTAAATATTTTCACTAAATGGAACTAGAGAAGAACTCAGAGAGAGAGAGATGTTTCTGGGGAAAGACTATATCTGAGCTGGGATTATTAGACTTTGTCATGGGGCAGATTTAAGTGCCCATCAATCTGTAAATAGTCATCTTTTAAAGAAAAAAACAACCCAACAGAGAAACAAACTGAAGTAATCATTCTTACAAACTGTCCTTAATGAGTTCCCTGCCATGTAGCAATTAATTTTGCTTCTATCTTGGGAAGAACTTCCACTGCAGAAGCTGTGTGAAATATTTGTTTGGGAACTGTGCTATGGAAAGAACAAAAGCAATAGCCATAGGAAGAAGAATATCTGAGCACATGACACTTGGAAGCATTTTATTTTCTAACAAAATTGGAGGCAACTGGGTTGAGATTAAGATCTCTAGTGGAGCTGTTCCAATCAGCTTTAAGGAAAGAAAACTGGATGAGAAAATACTTTGTTTTTGCTTAAATAACTTGTTTTTAATTGTATCCAAGAGGTTGTTTGACTTTTAAAAAATTACATAGCAGTATTTTTTAATTACTGAAATTGTCTAGACTGTTTAGAAGCAATTTATCAGGATTCTGCATTAGATATGTAGATATAAGTGTAATTACGCATCTCTTAATACTGTATTGTTTAGTCTTTTTTTTATGTCATGCAAACTTTTACTAACATGAAGACCAAAGATTTCCACTTGCTTTTTGTGAAAGTCTGCCAGCAGTATCAGAAACACTTTTGGTTCACCTGTTATAGCTGCTTGCCTTTGTTTTAAGCAAAAGGAAGAAGGGAGAAACAGGCAGATACAACATAAGAAAGGAAGTGAAGAGAACTGAGCAGGAACATGGATTCTCACTCCAGCTGATGCTCACAACTACCACTTACAGCAACTCTGAGAAACCTCTGGGTTTCCTTGCATTTCGTGGTAGATTTTGGAGATCCAGAAAGTGACAAGTGAGTGTCACAGTTGTAATAGGAAACTCGTAGAGCTGTCCTCCTGTCAGTGTAAAATCGTTTCCCAAGTGGGATGTAGGATGAAATACTCCATGTTTTTTGTGGACCAATGTTCACCATGTATGCTTTGGACTAGTGATTTCTGATACATCTCCTAACTGATGTGTTGTGATGATTTTTAAGAATTACTGTTAAGTACCATAGCTGCACTACGTTGTGTTTTCTTTCTTATTTGGCAGCTATTAGACTCTTCTGACCTCATGCTTAAGTTTTTATTCTTATGTAGAGAAGAAACAAACTTTCCTGTGTCTTTGGTACCAGTTGAAGTGAATGTTCTCTTTGCACGTGTTAAAATGTATCTTTCTGTCAAAAAGTGGTTTCAAACGAATCACAGAGATTTTGGGAAAAATTGTTAATTAAATGAAGTAGTCCAAATCTCTGGGGGAAAGAATGTACTTTTCATATTTTAACTGATTTTAATGACCTATGCTAAACATTGAAGGTCTAGATTGAAGTTTTCAGTTCAAGTTCTATCTTAACTAAATGTATTTTCTTATTCTGCATGTAAAATTTAATTTTTGCAGCTTGAGGTGACAAAGTTTAATCTCCATGCCAAAAGTAATGGTACTGTTTCTTTGGTTTGAATTATAACTGTGGCCCTGTTGACACAGTAGAATAGGAAGAAGACTGATACTGAGCCAGTTAAAGCGCAGATTAAAGAAGAGCTGAAAACAGTAACACTTGGTGAAACATTTCTCCAGTTTTATTTGGAAGTCTAAAAGCCTTATTGCTCCCTCAGAAATATGCAGTAGTGCTCCTCTCTTGGGTTTTTTTTTAAATTGAGAGGCTTCATTGCCTTGAGTAATTCCCCCTAATATGTACTCTGTCTCAAGTGCTCTCTTCTGCAAAAAGATCAATAGAAGTTTAATGTGACTTTTTAATTATTCTAATGCAAGTGCTTCATGTGATAACTGCATGCACAGTGTAGCCCTGTCCTCTGTGGGCAATTTGAAAGTTAGCAGAATAAAGAATATCTTTGGCACTGCAGGCTTTGGAGTATAATAATTGCATGTCTTTTAGCTGTCTAGATGAGTTGCCAGAAGCTCACACTAGAGAAACTCTTCTTTATTTTTCAGGAATGCATAGGCATTTGAGATTTATTCACTCCATGCTGGGCACTAGTGACAAAGCCATCTTGTATGTCCATCACAAAGCAAGAGATGGCCCTGCTAATCTGACACAGCAGTTGTAGGCTTGGCATAGGCTCTGCTTTTGTTCAGAGCCAAGTGGAGCCAAGTGCAGCATGATAATGCTTTGTTTCACACAGGCACTAATGTGTGTGACACTATAGGTGTGTTGTATCAAAAACACCACAGGTTTTTGGGATTTTGTAGGGTAACCAAAGGCAAGAAGCACGTAGCTGCTCACTGTCTTGATTCCAAGAAGTTGGAGGTTTCATGGTATAAGGTCCATGTTGCAGATGTTGAATCAGGTGTGGAGTGGGCTTTTATACAGGCAGAGGCTCAGCTTTGGAGTTGTAGGTGGCAAACATCCCTTAAAAGCTAGTCTGATTAATACTGCGCAGAGTACAGGAATCAAACTGATGAAATAAGTACTGAAATCAATTGCTGAATTTGCTACCAATGTGTGCTAGCTGGGTTTATTCCCTCTGAAGACAGTTTGGCCTGTTAAAGCTCTACCCTTAATTAAAGGACGTGGAATAAATACATCACTGGTGTGTGTCACTGCACAAATGGCAATCGGTATCATGACTTGTCACATTGTAATGCTTTTGGCATAAACTCAATGTGCGTTGTTTTGTTGTTTTCTAGTACTGTTAATTTCTATTATGATGAGAATAGTGTCTTTCTTAGGTTTATTTTATTGGATTACATACCTTAACTGTATGTAGTCCTGCAAGAAGCATTTTGGGATTTGCTTCTTTTTGCTTATTATATTTATTTAAGGTTTCTAGAGGTGATGAAAAATGAGTTGATGTAGATGGAATATTTCATTGTCTTTTTGGTTTGGAAGGATATGGTTCTGTGTTAGTTGGCTCTGCATTGTCACAGTTAGCTCTGTTTTTCAAATTCTGAATGTTATAATCCTTACAGGCTCTCATTAGAATAGAAAACTAGTTTTGTCTATGAGCAAGACTAAGATGTTGCAGGAGCTTCAGAAGTAAAGGGAGAAGTGGATACATGCCATTCTAAAGAAACATATGATAGCCTGTGAACCTGTGTGTTTTTATTGAAAATGAGCTTATTTCCTTAGATGTATTGAATGCTTTTAGTGTAAAAGGGCTCTCTGATTTCATACTCAGCTACACAAACGATATTTGATATAATGCAATGATGATGGTCTAGTGAATTTTCTGAGCCTGCTTATATCTGCCACTGAATTCTTAGCCTTTTGTGTACTGAGACAGCTACCAAAAGTGTCAAAAGACAGGTTGATTATAATCTCACTTGAAAACAAGGTATTTTTTCTTGCTAGGCAGGGTGTATATATGAGTTTAATGGATAAATACTTTGCAATGAAGGCTGTCTGCCAAACCTGAGATGTAAAAATTATATTCAAATGACAAGGTATTATTTCTTTCAGGTGTCAACGGAAACAATGGCGGATAGATTTGCCAGCCACTAGTGTGGTGATCACCTTTCATAATGAAGCAAGATCTGCTTTGCTTCGAACTGTTGTCAGGTATGCATAAGAGAGCCTAATTTTTCTCTAAAGGCCCTTCATTTGTCAGATAACAGCCTATGATAAGAAAGTAACTACCCATTATGTTCTTCTGAACTATTTGCAGAGGAAAAGATGAGTCCTAATTTCCTTGAGACCTTCAGTTCTTACATTCTGAAATAGTAATGTTAAACAAAATTGCTCACCTTAGCAAAAGATGCTTGAAAGTATGGGAACAATTACCAAATGATGTTTGGAGGCTGGCTGTTTCAAGAAAAAGTCAGGGCAGATGGATTCCCAGGTGATATTTGACTCAATGATATCTGCAAAAGCTCTGTGTTAGAGTTGTCCAATGTACCAGTTTCTGGAGGCTGGAATAGTGCAGCTGGGAGAGGTAGGGAGGCAGGGAAGAAGGAAAACACAAAATTATACATGTGCCTCTTTCCATGCTTTCTGTAAGAATAGGCCAACTGCTGTTGTTGAACAAAACATCCTGGGCGAGGTTCCACTGCAGCTTAACAAAGTAACTGCTTTTATGACATTATTATGGAAAATTAACACTGCTTGAATGCTTTTATTTTTTGGGTCTGTTTCAGTGTCCTTAAAAAAAGTCCATCACATCTTATTAAGGAAATCATACTGGTGGATGACTACAGTAATGATCGTAAGTACTTTTACAGGGTCCTACCTTACTGTGCTTTTTCTGGTAGGATTTCCTGTAGATGCTGATAGGTGACTTGGTTGAGAATAGGACACATGAATAAGAGTTTGCAGAGACTTAGCCAAAACCAGGTCTTGCCTCTTCCATATCTGTCATTGTGGAAATGTGAAGAGTTTTTATAAATATTTCAGGTATATGTTATTATTTCCTGTTAGCTGAAGGACATGAGTGTATCTTTAAAAAGAGCCTTTTCATAGTATGTTGTCTTAAGTAAAAATAAAACCCATGGTTCTTGCAACAAATTTTTTTGTTGCACTATTGTAAATGAATGCCTGTCTGCATCAGCCTCGTGGAAAATTTCTTACTGAAACTAAAATAAGTCAATGTTTTGTACATACTAGGGTATCATTACACAAATTTAAGCAATTGAAATGGACCTTAGAGTAATATTTCTTTAAAGAAGCTAATGTTCATATTTACATTGATACTTTTTTAGTGAGCTTGGGACAGATTTGTCTTAATGTTGGTTAGAAAGTAAGCTTTCTTATGTGCAAGGAAACAGGTTATTGAATCCTATGAAAGTTTTTTTTTCTTTCTATGCAATGAAGAAACTGTCTAAAGTAAGCAAAGAGAAGGTAATTTTATAGTCTTGAAATAATTTTATTTAACTAAGCTAGCTTTAACTAACATAATGAAGATAGTAATTTCTTAACCTGGTAATTTTTCTTTTTCTTGTGAGATGAGTAACTAATTATGACCACAGACATTTTCACCTACAAAGCTTTTGCTTTTCTTTGAAGACAGCCTATCTTCCAGTATACAGTGTTGGATATCAAACTGGTTCTTATCACTTGATTTTTTTTTTTTAATAATTATTTTAAAATTTATTATTATTTTATTTTTTTAAGCTGATGATGGTGCTCTCTTGGGAAAAATTGAAAAAGTACGGGTTCTTCGAAATGATCGCCGGGAAGGTAGGCTTAATGTTAGGGGAGAAAGATACAAATTCCACTGTGCTGCCTTATCTGTTCATTTTCATCAAGTCTTTTAAAGGAATATTCTGCTTTACATTCTGTATTGAAAGGGAGTTTTTCACTTTATAAATATACTAGTAGAAGGAATTGAAAAAGTATTTGTGCGGGTCAAAACAGAGTAACTGTGATTGTTTCTGTATTGTTGTTTGGACAATTGCTCATTGTTGGCTTTTCCAATGAAAGCTTCCTTCAGGAATTGTGTTTAATCTTCAACCTTTCCTTTCTCTTACTGCACCCTTAATTAAGCTGCTCCACTTGTATGCAAGGTCTTACTGTAAAATGTATCTATGTTTGAAATGATGCAGCTTAAAAATATCCCTCTTCTTCTGCTGGTTCCCTTATTAGATTTAATTATAAGAATTTCATTGATGGGCAGCCTGACAAACAATTTGTTTTGACTTAAGAGGGTTTGAGCAGCCAGGAGAGCTGGGACCAAGTATGCTGGTTTTGCTGTAGCCAGTGTGCCCTGTGACAAATTTATCTTACATTTTTGTTTTCTTCTATGTTGCTTTGGAAATTATGGTCTTGTATCACTGAGCCCTTCAGTCAGCAGTTTACAGACAGTGGAGTTTAAAGACTTTGATACTGGCAACCTTTATTCTATGGCTGTTTGAAATAATAACTGAGATTTGGCAGTTGAAATAGCTGACTGAATTAGCAGATATGTGCTTGTTAATTTTTATAAGCACTGTATCTTCTAGACTGCCAGCCTGGCCTGGGGAGGAGCTGGAATCATTAGTTTGTCAGGAACTGGAAACGACATGCACAAAACCTGTGTTGTCCCGTAATTGAAGTTATTGCAATAACTGATGGGTTCTTAGTGGTTTGGAATGTACTTGTGAACAAAGGCTTTTTAGGAAAGCAGTTCTTTTATGACTTGCCATGGTTGCTGGGTTCTGAGCAAGTTAATGTCATTTTTCAGTGGAGCACTTAAAGATGGAGATTGTAGTAAAGGAAAAAACAGAATGAAGTAACACCCTTTTGGTGCTTTTTTAAAAGTAATTATAAATATATACTTAGGAATGTGCATCAGTATATCTGAAAATGAAATGTAATTTGACCGATCTATTCCTATGTCAGAAAAGAACAACTGTTTGCAGATTAAAGGCAGAGTATTACCTTACTTTTTATTTTTGTGAGATTAAGATTAAATATTACACACAAAAATTAAAATTTAAGAGAATTGGTAAAATCAACCAATGTGTAGGATGCTGAGTAATTCAGTAATATGAACAATAAAGGAAAGCAATGTGTTTTAAAACAGAAGTTAAAATAGAGGGACGTTAACACTGGAGGGGATGACATTAACTGCCTTTCTTTCAGAAGTAAACATAGTAGCTGTTAGTCTCATCTGTAGTACCAGAGTTTGTTATGGGAACAGATGTGTTGTAGAGGGTGTGGTAGTCTACAGAATAAAAGTGTTCATTGGAACCTTTTCGGCTCTGTTTGTTGTAACCATGAAAGTCATTGGGGAGGACTCAGTGACCAAAGGGCTCACCTCCATTTCTTTGCCACTAAATCTGAAATTAGAAACATTGTTTTGTGTTTTTGATAGAATTAGAGCAAGACAGTAGGTTCTGCAACCTTATTTAGAAATAACAAGCTCTGGGAGGAGTAATTGAAAAGAAAAAAAAAAGTATAGCCGTAGTGCTTGAGGAATGCTTTGATGTGGAAAAACTGAACAGAACATATTTAAAGGCTGGAATTAGGGAAACAACATGAAGTCAGTGAGGTACAGTTAGGTGCCAGTGTGCCACAGATAAGGTGTAAAATGTCAGAGAGCCATAGCACAGTGCTCACACTTGAAATAAGAGATAGGGAAAGGATCTTGATGAGGCTGGTACTGAAAGTTGGACAGAGCAAGCAAGCTTTTCCTCTTAAGCATCTTGTATTCTGTCTGGCATAGTGATATTTTCCATATTTATTTTGTAAAGGGAGTAGTAGAAAACAGACTTGACTCTTTTACAGTGTTTCAGTTAGGGGGGGAAAAATACCCAAGCAAACCAGAACAGATTTAGTAGAAAACAATGGAGAAAGAAAAAGAAAAAAAACTAAGACTTGATTTTGGTCTCTTGATTTGGTCTTTGATGTGATAAAAAGAGATCAATGAATTTTTGAATAGCAGTAGAAAAAAGTAGGGAGGAAATTTGCAAAGGAATGGGAGGAAGCTTGCTATGTGTGAATATATAGCAAGGGACTTTCAGGAATGGTGAGGTCATCCAACAAACAAATATTAAAAGGGAAGGAAGGAAAGGAGCAGGGTAAATCTGTGAGGGTATCTGTATAATTGAGACATAGAGAAGAACCTTTTGGTTTTACCACAAGTTTGTTCCTAAACATACCTGTTCAAAGAAACCAAACCCCAAACAAACTGCAAAACAAGAGAATTTCCCTAATCACAGAAGAAAGACAGTTCAAATGGCTTGGGGTTAGGCTCTCATATGGGACTTCATGAAGCATAGTTATTTCTGGAAGAAGTTGATAGAAGACTGGACAGACTTTGGTAAGAACTAAGATGGGGGTGGCAAAAATGTGGGGAGGATAAGTTAATGGTGGAGCTTTCCTCAGTTTTATAGGAGAACTGTAGGAGATGTATTTTTTTTTCAGGTCTGATCTTGAGCAACATTTATGAGTATAAATACTACTTAGAGTAATGTAGACCCATCTGTACTTGTGTATCGCTTATTTTGAAAAGGTACTTTGATTCTTCTGCTTAAATCAGATGGAAATCTGTAGCGTGCAATGGGTTGGGTGCTTGCAGGCTCTTTGGTGAGAACTCATTTCACTGAATTCTTAACTAGCATCTGATTTTGGAAATGAAGCTTGTGTGTTTGTCCTGTTTGAGTTAGAGTAATTTAACTAGTTACTAACTTGGAATACAATAGTTTCTCACTACTGTTGATTGTTTTCCTCAGGAAGTACTTAAAACCTTTTATCTTTACTTTTCAGGCCTGATGCGCTCCCGTGTCAGAGGGGCAGATGCAGCACAAGCAAAAGTGTTGACCTTCCTGGACAGTCACTGTGAGTGTAATGAACACTGGCTGGAACCACTTTTGGAAAGAGTAGCTGAGGTTAGTAAAGAATTCTAAAGTAATTTCCTGAAGAAGCAGCTTTTACATTTTAAAGCCATCTGGTTTATACTAGATTAATTTTATGCATTTTTCTAAGGAAGATTTTTCCTCAATTTAAATTGATGGAGATGATTTGAGTGTTCTGTGATTAAAACATATCTTTTTTCATTTAATCTGTGAACACAGGAACATAAAATCTGAATATTTATTATTATCTTTGCAAGCAATTCAAATATATGCTTCCTTGGTTCTTTGGGGACTGCCTCAGTAAGTTGAAAATCCTTAGAGCAAAGTATAATTCTCCTCTACCAATATCATCTTGGTGTATTCAGCTTACCTGAATCTTTATGTCTTATTAAGATTCAGTGTGATAATAGGAGAGAGGATGACTTGTGAAACCAAAATTTTCATGGAAACTAGCAGGAACTATAGAGGCTCTCAACATCTATGAAAATGATTCTTAGTCTGTGTCCTGGAAAAGCAATTGAGAGGATTGAGAAGGAATGTATGCTCTTTTCTCCAGGGTTTGGTTGTACTTGTTAACTTGCTCTGGAAGAACTCAGTTGAAGTGGAAATTGAGTGAAGTGTGATTCCAAAAAGCACTGAGGAGCGCTCAAGACAACATGGTTTTTATCCTTCCTTAATTGCCTTCCCTTTCTGGAAAGCTAGTCTTCCAGGAAAGGTTTGGTTCCAAAATGCTCCTGATTAAAATGATTTTGCTAAGCTACTCTTTTGTTAATGCCCAGTTCTTCACTTATCCACCTTATGCTTTCCTTTGCATTTGCCCCCAAAAACAGAAAGGGGGAGGGAGAAGGAAATAAACCCCATATACTCAGTACACCGATGAAGAAGCTATCAACTGATGACTGATATTCTTTATTGTGTTTGGTTCCATGGTGCTTTTAGAATCATAAAATCATATACATTGGAAAAGACATTTAAGATCAAGTCGAACTGTTACCCCAGCACCTGCCAAGCCCATTATTAAACCGTGTCCCTGAAGTGCCACATCTACAGATCTCTTAAATACCTCCAGGAATGGTGTCTCCACCACTTCCCTGGGCAGCCTGTTCCAATGCTTGACCACCCTTTCATTATAGAAATTTTTCCTAATACCCAATCCGAACCCCCCTGATTTAACTTGAGGCTCTTTCCTCTTTCCTATGCTTGTTACTTTATGAGACTGATCCCCACCTGGCTGTAGCCTCTTTTCAGGTGGTTATGGAGAGTGATAAGGTTTCCCCCAAACCTCCTTTTCTCCAGGCTAAACACCCTCAGCTCCCTCAGCTGCTCCTCAAAAGGCTTCTCTTCCAGACCTTTCACCTGCTCCATTACCCTTTCCCTGTGCCACTCACTCCCCCTCAATGTGTTTCTTGGAGCGAGGGGCCCAGACCTGGACACAGGATTCGAGGTGTGGCCTCAGCAGTGCCGAATACAAAGGGATCATCACTGCCCTGCTCCTGCTGGCCACAGTATTGCTGATCCAGGCCAGGATGTCATTGGCCTTCTTGGCCCCCTGGGCATACGCTGGGTCATGTTCAGCTGCTGTCAACCAGCATCCCCAAACCTTGTAGCACCGCGTGAAGTTGTGACCCAAGTGCAGAACCTGGCACTTTGCCTTGTTGGACCTCATACAATTGGCTGCAGCCTATTTTATTTACTGGGTATTCCAGAAATACTGCAAGTTGCCCAAGACACATCAGAAGTTGAAATCGTGTTTTGGAGTAGAAATAATTTTAATCAGCTCAAACCTGGACACTATAAAAGTACCTAGAGCCTGCAAAGCCCTTGAGCATGGGTAACATAGCACTTCCATCTATTTTTGTGCCCATCTAAAGTGTTGCAGCCTCAGAAGGGTTTGGGGAATTTCTCTGTGATTATTAACTCGGAAAATAAACTTGAAGGCATTAAATATATCTCCCAAAGAAGTGGAGAACACTTGCAGCTAAAGCACTAATGAATTTTAGGTTATGGGAACTGTTTTCAGGCCTTTTGTGTAAATGATTTGAAGCATCTTGTTTGTTCAAGGAATCAGAAGGGAAAAGGTAGTTTTGGTCAACAAAACCCTGCATTTGATAAGAAAGTTATTTAATAATTTTCCTGTTTCTTCTGTTTCTATGACTTTTTGCAGGGCATACTCATTTATCTTTCTGAAAGTGATATGGAATTCGAAAAAGTGTTACATTTTCATTGTAACAAAATATAAAACCTCTTATTAAATTGCTGGCAATTTTGTGAAGATCCAGCATTGAATGGGGTATATTTGGTTGGAGAAGCTGGTGCATGTTTTGCTTTTTGTGGCAGCTACTTTTTAGTAGTAGCATGTAAATTGTTAGATCCTTCAAAACTTGCTCCAATTGTCACCATGAGACACACTAATTGTGTGCCACTGAATAGTTTTCTGCTCTATGAATATATTTTTCCTTTCTTAAAAACTTGAGGTACTGTTAAATAATGAATGTAGAAATCCAGTTAATTCCAGTCATCTGCTAAGATTACCAACCAACAGGTATGGGGATTGATAAAGCAGCTCCTAAGCTTTCTGATTGTTCAAATAATTAAGGCATGGTTAGTGTCTACATAATAGTATATGATAGTTCTTTGTTATTTTAAATTGATTCATTCTGCTCACAGGGCAGACATATGTTATTTGATATAATTTTTTGGTATTCTCAGTGACAAGAAGCTGAATAGATGTGAAGTCTTTTCTGCTCTGGTCTCACACGTAACTTTTTTCAGGTCAGGGCTACTATTCGTTAATACTCTGTTTTCGGATATGCAGCTGCACCTATTGTATATCTGGTGGGAAGTGTTTTGTTCTTTTTTTCTTTTTGTCCCAGAATTGCCTGCTTGGCATTTATTTTTGTTGGAGTTTTGGGAGATTAGTTGTGTGTGTTACAATATAGAAATTTATAGCTTCCCAGAAACAGTCTGGATCGAGTCAGTTCTGCACTACTCTATCTGATGTTCTGTAACCACTCTAGAAAGCTATGCCTCTGACACCTGAGATACCAAGCTTTCCTCTTCAATTGAAACATGATCCATCCCACAGTTTTCTTCTAATAAGATGGTTTCCTGGTTAGAATATTTTTTCCTGAGCCATGCTTGCTTAGCATTTCTGGAGGGGTGTGACTCTGCTAGGGATTTTTCTACAGCAATTTGAGCAAAAGAGTAAAGCAGAAGCAACATACACACAAGGTGACTGTTTCAGAGTTCAGAATGTGTACGGATACTGGTGTAACCTGGAGCTCCTGTATCTTTGCTCCTTCCTGGAGAGTGGTTTTCTCCTTGATTTCCTAAGGCTACCTTTTATGCCCTCTAGATTTTTTTTGTGTATGTGATTAAATGAGGAGACAGTGGAAGTTAACCCTTTGATTCCTCAATTATGTCAGCATAGTAATAAGTATACTCAATCCTGAAAACATCTGTAACTCGTAGTGATTTCTTGGGCACTTGTCTACTTGGCTTTTTCCATTTCAAATTTCTAAACACTTTGATGTTGTATTCTTACAATTCAACAATTGTATGAGAAAAATAAATTGGAAGATTCTGGTATAGAACTGAACTAATCTGTTGTCATAGTGTAGCGGGAAATCCTCTATCACATTTAGGAAGGTATTTTTAAACAAAGAAGATCTTAAAAGGAAAAAATATCTGAGATTAAGAGATGAGATGTGGCTTCCTTTTTCATGTCTGTCTCAGATTTTTTGTGACTTCGAATGAGTCAACTTTTAACTTACATAATGCTAAAAGGAAAATACTTATATTTTCTCTTAAGAGTATTAAGTCTTAAGTGAAGCTTAATCTTTGAAGTGTCTTGAGATTTCAGAAGGGGGAAGCAATGCATGCAGAATCTCAATGATAATTTCTGATGGTTTATAAGAACAATATATATAAAGTCTAACTCTCTAGCGCATCCATAACTTCCTTATAAATTTTCAAGATGAAATATTTTGCTACAAATTTTCACACACTAGAGACTTGCAGTGTTCACAGGCTATTTCTTTTCATTATCTTCACTGAGAAGTACGTGGTTTTCCAGTTGTGCCTTTCATTAGAAGACAAAAGATTTTCTGTGTTAAATTATCCTAAAGCAAGGTACTTATTTTTCCATGGTGTGATTAAAGGGACCGACTGCTTTTTAGTCTTTTAAGTGAGTGAACTCTGTAATTTGGAGACCCACAAGCTCTTTTTTAGCTGTCTCTGCATTAACAACTTTAATGCTCCACAAATCATCACCTTAAGAATGAACAAATCTTTTTTTTTTTTTTTTTGCCTTGCTGCTGAGCAAATCTTGTGATTTCAAATCACAGAAGGAACAGCACATTTCCAAGCCAACAATATAGGGGTTATACATCGGACTGAATGCACATGACGTGTGTATTTGGCTGTCAGAAAAACTACTGGAAATTGTTTAAATAATATGTTAGGTGTAGCAAGTGGTGCTAGTGTGATGTTGCACTGATATTGATAGAAATAATCAGACCAGCAGTAAAAGTCTGAGGAAATCCCAGATGTGTAGAGACAGCATGCTACCTGCTTATGTGGCTCGGTGGAGATAAGATGAAGCCTAAATGAAGCTCTGCCACAAGTGAAACCTGATAACTTGGGCAGCTTTTGCCTTCAGGTTCAACCTTGCAAAGTAGAACCATTTGACAAAAACCAAATCTTTGTCAAAAAATGTTTTTAGAGATGGGCGTAGATGTATACATTGTCTTGGTTTCAGCTAAGAAATAAATGAGAAAGACAAGGAAGGGTGTTTTAATTTTTGTATTTTATGCTTATAAGGATACTGTGAATAATTGGATAGGCTGGATATCTTCTGTCTCATTAGTCTTCATTTAAGGGAGTTTCCTAATTCTATCACCATATATAGAATGCCTAGAATAAGGGATGGGTACCTCTAAAGCATTTCAGTGATGTAGGAAGGTACACAAACACACTCAGAGTACTTTGCAGTGAAGGTGCAGTAAATCATAATTGCCTCCCAAGTACAACGCAGTTAGCAAAACTGTGCCTTGCTTGGTGTTGCAAACATGGGCTTGAGGCTACCACTAGCAGAAACAGGAGCTAAAGATGTGATCAATGGGGGAATATGACAGGTTGGTTTTTTTTTGTTTTGTTTTGTTTGTGTTTCTAGTTTGCTTCAGACCAAACTAATTAGTGCTGAGTAGCAGACCAAATTAGATGTTATATTACATCTCTCATAAATGCAGATTATTGGTCTGGGTGGCATAGCTGCAGTGATACTTACAGGGAATGTAGAAAGCCCTGTGTCTTCAGCTTTTAGCTTAGTCTTCAGCTTGAAGTCTCTTGGGCTTGCTTGGATTCTACTTTTGGATGACACAGAAGTTTGTGACCTTTTGCTCACTCATCTAGAATGACCTAGTAAATGCTGTTTATGTAATTAGGGCTTATTAAAATCAACACAGATGGAATAGTTAAGGTTCAATAAAAGATAATGGGTCTTAAAGGTTCTTACTGGACCAAGCAAAGCATTTGACTAAGAGTTGCGTTTAAGTCTCCTCTTATGAGCTCAAGCTATTCTCATACTAATTTGGTTCCAATCTGTTCTGTATAATACTGATTAGCAAGGGTATACATTGCTGAACCACTGTTTTGAATATATGTTGTTATTTATAAAATAAATTCTTAAAATGGAGGTGTTTAGGTTGTATTTTTTTTAACCATGGGAACAGTTTCTCTATAGTAGGAGTTACCAAAATGTCTTCTGTTTATTCTATACATTTTTTAAAATATTCACGTATTTGGTGATACGCTGTTCTGAAGTTATCCAGTCTCTAAATGATGTTAAATTGTGCAGCTCAAAACTTTTATTTTGATTTCAGGCAATAAGTCATAGGGGCAAACTGGCTTAACCATGATGCTGCATTTCTAACATTAGAAGAGCCTTTTTTAGAATACTGAGGTCTTATGATTCTACTGGATGATGTACGTGGAGTTGTTGGAAAGATTTTTGTTCTTAAACTATTTTGGCAAAAACATCAGCTAAAATAATTAACATTGCTCAGAATAGTATACAGGGCCGTGGTTGGACAGAGGAGTGTGGTTATCTGTACCACTGGAATCTTGGCTGCTGGAGATTAATCGCGTTCATGAGTCTGAGGTGCTTTTTAGGTTCTCTTTCCTATCTGAGTATCTGTCACTGAAGTATAATTCTTCTAGTGTGGAATGGATTGGCATTAACCTAAGACTTCTCTGATTGCAGAAAGGCCTAAGTGTCCCTTAAAGGTTGAAATAGTAAGACTGTAATACAGTGCATGGCTGGAGACTTGCTGTGGAAAATATGAATTGCCTGGATGCTTCTTTTGTTTGTGTTGGTTTTAAAAGTAGGAGTGGAAGGGCTGTTTGCTTGACTGCCTTTAGAACCACAAGTTTGCTGCCTTCTTCAACAGCAGGTCAGGAGAGGGGGATTACGTGAATAAAAGTAGCCTCGAAAAGAAAGAGGATTTCCAGTCATATCCTGTGGTTTCTTCTCTCTGAAGCAGTGCTGAGCCGTGCTATTCACAGCACTGACTCTTCAGAGCCGTAAGTGGAAGTAGGGGGAGAGCTGGGGAGATATGCTGCTGAAAACCTGCTGAACTGTTCAACATCACGTCCTGCCTGAGTCTTTATATATTGATTTCATTATTTCAATATTACTTTCTAACATTTATTTTAGGACAAGACCAGAGTTGTGTCTCCTATTATTGATGTAATTAATATGGACAACTTCCAGTACGTGGGGGCGTCAGCTGATTTAAAAGGCGGTATGTACCTGTACTGGAATACAGATTTTTAAAAAACCCATCAAGAATCAAAGCTCATAATCACTGCAGTTGTGGAATGGGCAATTAACATACTGTTCTTCCCTTTCATAGATCTAGTTTCAAGTTCTGTAGGTCACTTGTTTCTTGGCTTGGATTTTAATTGGCCTTATTGTTCTCTGCTTTAAAAATTCATCTTTATTATACTAATTCTTATGAATTTATGCTGCCTTTTACAAATATGCAAGACTTGTTCCATGATTCGTAGGGTTGTGTAAATGTGTCAGAAAAAGCTAATAACCAGAGCTTATGATTCTCTTTTTAGATAACACAGGCTTTAATTGCTCACTAGTTTAGAAGCCCATCAACAATGCAGTGTCTATGAGGGTTTTTTCAAGATGCTGGTTTACTTAAAAATTTAAACTCTTCTGAACAAGCAGAAGACTTTGGAATATGTTTTTACAAAAAAAAGTTTGTTAGCCATGATCTGTAATTGTGAAGAGACTCACAGGTGACCATGAAAATTTCAAGTGTTTATACCTTTGCCATTAAAAAAAAATCTGTATTAAATTGAGAAGTACTACAGTTTCAGTATGTCTAGGTAGCTTAAAGTATTGACAGCAAATAGCAAAAACACTTGTGAAGCCCTAAATAAGAATAAATTTAAAAAATTCTTCTCTCCTTTTTCAAAGAGAGAAAGGGCAACTACATGCTAAACACCTTTCTTATTACAGGTTCTTAAAACTTCTTTCACTGCTAACAAGAATCTAATATTTAAAATAGGTGTTCTCTACCCAGTTACCCCTTTTTAAAATTACTGTTTGTAAATACTTGTTCCCACAACCCTGGAAACTGAAATGTCTGCATAAAGGTGTAAGATGAGCCATGGCATAAAAATTAGAGTGCTGTTGTCACAGTGTCTTTGTGTCAAAAAATCCATCTTTTTCTGAATGGACTTACTTGAGTGAGGAAGGAAAAAACTGTTCCAAGTCTATTCTTTTAGGTTCTAGTCTCTAACTGGCCAAGATCGTTTCAGTAAACTAAAATAAAAGCAATATTTGCATAATGTTGCATATGCTGCAAATTCATCAGTGATCTGGAGGTGAGAGGTTCTATATCCTTTTAATTAATGTTTTGAAGTGACACCTATGGTGCATATATTCACAGTATGCTAATGTATAGTTCTGTGCTAGTATGTGTGCCAGCATTATTAAACCTTAAGGCTTTTACCCAATCTATTCATTAAATCTCGACTACAGAAATCCCTGTACCATTATGTGGCTTTTATTGTTGTCTGCAGGAGGAGGAGGAATTCTTTCCTTGAAACCTTAGATTGGTTGCTGCTGGTTTCATGGTAAATTCTTCCCAAGTGAAGTGGGAGATATTCATGCTTTATCTTTGAAACTGTTTCCCAATTCATTCATTTATCCATTGCATTTTAGTACTCATTTTCTCCCTTTGTACACAATAGAGATTGGGTTTTTAATTTTTTTAAGGTGCATGAAGCCTCTGTACTTCTGGATTGAGGAGTGAGAAACTGTCTTTTTTAAACATTAATAGAAATTTTGTTCATACCAGTGTGCCAAGCTATTTGAGGGTCACTTGAAACATGAAAAATATATTTCCTGTCACTTCCCAGAGGACAGATTGCCATGTTAGAGGCACTAAAGCATTTGGCACCACAGGGCACTTTCACTGGGGCCAAATCTAAACATGGAAACCAAACTATGCTTTCAACCTTAGGTACAGTGTCTGAAGCATGGAGACTTGAAACAGCTGGGACAGCATTTGTGCCTGGTCTGTTTTGAAAGGCCTTAATCACCCAAGACAAGCAACCTAGCAAATGGTACACACTTTTTTTCCTAAGTGGACACGTCTGAATTCCCAAGTCTGGCCAAAATTAAATCCATGCACTTCATGTTACAGATATTTGGGGTTTTTTTTGAGGTGGGGGATTTGCAAAACTGTTTTTGCCACCCAGAGAAATACTGTAATTACTGGAATAAACTGTAGTTAACTTAGATTTAATAATTTATAGTATGCCTGTGATGCAGTTTACACTGGATAGAATTTCCTGCTGGATACACGCTGTGTTTAAAAATACTCCTTTTACAGAGTTACTGATACTATCTCATTGAGTGCAGATTTTTCCCAGAGTCTGTGAAAATGGAGACAGAAAACCGGTTTTGAATGGGTAGAGAATTTATACACTGGTTCAGTTTGTGAGAGTGCTGTGTTCCAAAAGAGACCCCTTGTGTTCACTGGAGTACACAGTAACTGTCTCTATCGCTTCTGCTGGAGAACAGTGGGTTTTTCAACTTCTCCCAGATGCAAGTAATTTTGCTGGCTATCTAGGGTGAAATGTGGCTTTTTAACTGCATGGACATATTGGAACTCATTTTGCTCTTCATGCCGGAGGCTTTGCAGTACTGTAGGTTGTAACCATTTTACTGTTTTGCTACTTGGAGTTTTGGAATAGTTAGGCAGTTTTTCAATTTTACAGTGAAACACTTTATGAAATACTCAAACATAGAGAGAAGGAGCTGGCATGCATGCTGTAAAGACTGATCAGGGTAATTTCTGTATTGTGTGTGTTAAGTATCTCGTGAATTAAAATGAAAATTGTGGAGTTTTTAACTTCCTACATCAGTCATTGCTATGTACCTTTGCAGATGCAGACAGGCAGTTTGTAGGGCTGTAATTGTTGTCTCTTTACTTTAGCTATTTTCCCCACTTCCCCACAAAGTAATTGCTTTTTCTTTATACTGGAGAATGAAAACTATTGACATCTGTGCACCAGAAATCTGGAAGTCATTCATTACATGACCTCATAGGATCTAAATGTGTTTGGCAGCAGGCAGAGTGCACAAGGCTGATTTGCTAGGTGTACTGGGAGAGGACTATGGGCCTTGTGCAGTTTTCTAATAGATGTTCATGACTATGGGCACAGCACAAAAACTGTTATGAAAGTGTTTCCTATACAAAGTTTGTCCTATACCAGCTCTGTATCATTGCGTAGAAGAGGTAATTTAATGTTTGTTACGTGGAAAGCTGCTCTAGGTGACCTGTTGATCTTGTTTGTTCTAGTGATCTTTGTGCTTCTGTGCTTAACTCATGACAGACCCAGACCAGTTGTTACCGTGTTTACACTTACATGTATATGCATAAGGAAAGTCAGATATTGGTTACCCCAGGTTTAAAAAATGATGCACTTAAAAACACAGTGGAAAAGTAAGAAATTAAATGAATGTGAAGAAGATAACTGGGACCTACATAACTTGTTGTGACCTTCATGAGAGAGAGCTCTTGCTGTCAGAGTTACCACCAAGAGTGCCGCATAAAGCCTGTGTAAATGTAAATACATGATCATGACTAAAGTGTGGAAATGCAGTTATTCAGTAAAGATTGTTGGGAGCACTTGCAATGGCTGGAAGATCATCATATGTTGTTTTCTATTTGATGTAAGGATGCCACTTCGGTTTCTTACTTTGTGAAACAGATAAAGACGAGAGAAATCCTAAGTTATTTGGTGTTTGAGATTACTCATTTTTCTTTAACTTTCATCTGGACTTTTGTTTGTTTTCTACCCAGAATTTTGTACAAGTTTAAATTTTTAATTTAAATTACAGTGTTTTTAGTGAACATTATGTTACTACAAGTTGAATAATGACCACAGTAATTTTAACATCCTGCTTTTCTTCTTGAAGGCTTTGACTGGAACCTTGTATTCAAGTGGGATTACATGACACCAGAGCAAAGAAGAGCACGACAAGGAAATCCAGTTGCTCCCATAAAGTATGTCTCCACCACCAGTATGTCTCTACTCGTCAAGTAGATTGTAGTTTGCAACTAAGCAAGTTAGAAATCATCTTCTCTGAGTCTGAAAAAATAGCTAGCTTACATCAATGCTGAAATTCCCCTCATATTTATGGATCATTATGAGACTTAGAAATAAACTATATTTAAAAATAGTTTAAAATACACTAGTAAATTATTTACCCTTAAGAAAAAGTAGATGTCACTTTGTTTAAAGTTGGTATGTTTTGAGGGCAAAAAATACAGCACAAGTTTTAATGTTTTATTGCTGGTACAAATTGCCACCCTTTAAATAAGGGACTTGTGGGCCAAATGCAGGTTTGGAAGCTGTCTCAGAAGGTGGTCATGGCACTGTATATGCCATAGAAATGTCTGCAAACAACATTTGAAGTGATAGATGCAAAATAAGTTGCATTCAAAAGCATTGCCAGTTTTTTCAAGGCGGTATTAACTTTGATGTCCAAGTAATGGTTACCCCCAAGTTCATGGTTCTGTTAGTATTTAATTTTTCTTGTTTGTTTAGGACACCCATGATAGCTGGTGGATTATTTGTGATGGACAAATCCTATTTTGAAGAACTAGGGAAGTATGACATGATGATGGATGTTTGGGGTGGAGAAAACTTAGGTATGTGTATTATTTGCCTTCTGATCAGCCTTGAAAGAAAGCAGGTTTCATCATTGCCTTTACTGTCAAGCAGTCATGGTTTTCCTGATTTTGTTCAAAGAGGGTTAAAACCAGAGCTAAAATTTCATACACATTATTGGCAAAGTCCAAAATGTTTATTTCAATGAAAGAACTGTAACAAATTAAAAATTATATGGTAAATATGAGGGAATAAAAGTGACAGTTCATTAAGCAGTGAATTTTTTTTGTAATGGAAGTTGGTTGGTGAAAAAATTACAGGCTGTAGGTAGGCAATTAGTTTAAAAAATGCTATCCATTTCTAAAGTCTCCGCATCTTCTAAAGTTATTAATTAATTAAATATAAAAAAGTTTAAATGCTGACTGTTGAAGGCATGTGTTTAAGATGTTGCTTAAATTTAATAATGGAAAGAAGAATACAAGTGAATGAGTTTAATGCTATTACATACACCTTAATAAATCAATTAGCTTAGCAGACTGAAGAATTATCTGTTTCTGAACTTTGCCAGTAGTATGCTGCCTGGTATCTAAACTTTGTGAATTTTGTAGTTTTATACCCTTTCTTTAGCCCTACTGATTGTTGAGAAGGCATTTTTTTTCCTAATTCCCTATTTTCAGATGTTTATGTGAGTGAGACTTAGGCAAGAGGGAGGGAGGGCTGAGAGAACTTGCATTTTAGCCACTTCTCCTTTGAGCTGGTGGTTAAATCTGGCATTAGTAGAGGTTTTTTGCTATTTGCATTACAGTATAATACAAAGGTTTTCTCCAGTTAAGACCAGTATTCTTGTGTTAAAACAAAAAAGTTTTAAAAGTAGCAGAATTCTACAGCTACTCAAGGGTTCCAGTCTGTCATTAGTTAAGTTTTTTGGGTAGAGATGCATCTCAGACATCCCAAGTAGTGTGTTTTAGGAACAACTCTTAAGGATAGAAGCTTCTCTACTGCACGTGCTAGCTGCAAAATCCTGAAATATCTTGAACTTGTAAAAACCCATGAGTATTCCGAGTTACTGAAATCTGCATATGCATTAAGCATATGCTTGGCCTACCAGGAGATGTCTGCTGTATACAGCACACTGAGTATAGAGACATGGTAACCAAATGCTTGACGCTGCCGTAATGCACTGAAAAGTTGGAAGTGGCATCCCTACAGTCCTGTCTCTGACCATCCTATGCAGTACTTGAAGAAATCCTTTGGGTACTTTGAGCAATTGCATTCCATGGTATTGTTGTCTCACTGTTTTGGCTGTATCTTGCTAAATTGTATTAATGGAAACATAATAATTTTTCATTTTTAAATGTCCTGGAAAGTCATTGGATAAATTTCATGCAACAATACTCCTATTCACTCTGAAAACCACTTTTGCCACCAGAGCACTTAAATATTTGATTAGTTACAAGCATGTACTTGAGCAACCAAGTTTTTTTTGAACACTTAACAACTACTTTTATGCTTTGATAATTGAAGCCTTGATAGCAGGAAAGGGCACAAGCTCCTCTCAAGGGTGCAAAGAGTTGTTTATGTTGCTCCTGCTGCATTCAGTTCCTCCCCCTCCATGGGAAGAAGATGATGGAGACTTAGGGGTGCCTGAAAAGCAGGCAGAGGCAGCTAATGATTTTTTTCCTAGCTATCAGACTAATTGAAAATGAGTAAAAATCACATGGCATATGATTTAATTGGCAATAAATGACACATGCACCAGACAACCAGAAATCTGTGATGTACAGTTTAAAATTCAATGTGCACACTTGTCAGGCCTCTTTACTCTCAAGCATATCTCTAGATCAGTGGCTTGATGTCACATGCAAATAACCTGCTAAATGGACTAGCAAAATAATTTTGCACATCATATTCATTTAAAAGCTAGCATTTTTCCTTCAAGCATGTACAGAGCAGCTGTTACATGAGGTTTTGTTCACATGTCAGTATCAGTTTGACAAATTTCAAGATGAGCGTGCAATATTTTCCCTAAGTTGCCCAAATTACCCATGAAGATAGGTACATTCTCCGACTGTTGCTAACTGTGATTGGTAACACTTGTGTGCCTTACAAAATATGGAGCAAGATTAGTTCAGTCTTGTCTCCAACACAGAAACTCGAATTCTCAGTATGTTTATGATGCTTTTGGATGAGCTTAGGAGAATCAGAGAACACCGGAGAACTGGATGGCCCATGAGAAGGTTTGGGTCTAATTTAAAAACCTAGACTTTTCTTACTAATTTGCGTAAAATCAGAGAATGAGTAAGACATCCCTTGTCTTCCATATTGATGACACACTCTAATAAAAAGAACAAATCTGTTACAGAGGTGTCACTTGATCCCATAATGAATTTTTGACATGCTGCTTATGCCTTTTTCACTAAAAAACTATGTCCATTCAGCTTGATACAGTAGTAACATTTCTCGTCCTACTGTTTGAGTATAACAAAAGAAATGCCTTAAGGGAGTTTGTGTGGTTCTTTTGAGTTTTGGTTGCTGTATATTCTTTCTTCTTTTTCCATGCAGGCTTTAGAAGCCATGTCAGTGCAAATAAAAATTAGTTTGCTTCCCCCTATATTCTGGTCCTTTGCTCTCTTTCCCACTGAGCTATTTTACATAAAGGTCACTTTTTTGAGATTCTTCACAATCTAAGGTGCTGGAAAGTATACAAAAATTAAAAATTAGTTATGCCTGTCATCCCATGTAAATTCAACTGGATAAGTTACTGTCAAAGACGATATTGTCACTCATGTTTTTGGAGTATGATCTGTCTGTGGCTGGAACTATGTTGACTGTCTAGGATTCATGAATATGGCAATCAAGAAGAAAGGCAGTTAACTTGTCTCATCAACAGTTGAAATCACAGCACCTTTTTTTTTTTTTAAATTTTAAAATTTCACTGCACATACAGTCAAGGCAACATGTTCTCTAACCTGTGTTTTTGGGGTTTTATGTTTGTTTTGGTTTTTTCAAATTTAGTTTTTGAAGTAATTTTGCTGTTATGACTCCTTTTGTGTATGTGGAAGAGGGCTTCTGAGGGAAAAAGGCATGTCACTTAGTTTAAGTCATAAAAGGTAGACACCAACTTTAATTTAGAGCTGCTTTTTTTTTTTTCTAAACCTGTGGAACGACTGAATGGTTATGAAGAGGCTTGAAACAAAGGCTGTCTGGTAGCAGCTGCTGGACTAAAGGGGGAATCATCGAAATTGAAACAGTGCTGCTGGAAGCCTTCTTCTTACTGCGCTTATTTGGAATGAATGTGGCAAAGCTCTCTCTCAGCACTAGATGACTTCTGCTATTTAAGGTCGAAATTTAGAAAAGCATCTAAATATTCCTAGACCTTATCATCATTAGCTGGCTCAGATCATTAGACTGGCCTAGCGGTGTCCTATCCATAACTTTCAATTTACTGAAGTTACTTTTTCATTTGGTCTGTCCTCAAGTCCACAAGGACTTGATATAACTCCTTCCAATGTTTGGGAGTGTTTGTTTATCTGCTATAATAAGTTAGCAGCTTGAATCTATTGATTATTTTAGTTTGCCTTGATTTCACTGTGTTATTCCATCTTCAGCTGCAAAATTCTATTATAAACGAAATCATTATTTTTTTTATTAAGCATACTTGCTATTGTTTACCCTTCAGATAAAGCACATACACCTAAATCACTGGCAAATTGCAGCATAGCTTATGGATTTGGACAATGCTGATAATGTCAGATAAGGCACACATTTTGTTTCCAAGATAGCATGTTTATTTCTGCTGAGCTTGCAGAGTCATAAATGCTTAGATATGCCTTTGTTTATCCTAGAATTAATAAAAAAACTGTCCTGCTGATCTTCTCAGCAACAATCACTAAAAGCCTTCTCTGTAAATGTAATATGAAGTAACAATATTTTATGATGTTGGTCTTTCATTCCTATTTTTATTTCAGAGATCTCATTCAGAGTTTGGCAATGTGGTGGGAGCCTAGAAATCATCCCTTGCAGCAGAGTGGGTCATGTATTCCGCAAGCAGCATCCTTACACGTTTCCTGGTGGGAGTGGTACCGTGTTTGCGAGGTAACTGCTAAATAGCAATGGTTTGGATTTCCTCAGATGATCAGCAGGTGGCAGTAATTTCATTTTAGGGATCTCATCTTTAGAAATATTTGCAATATCTATCATGGTAAAATGCTAATTAAAAAGAAGCTAATGACTTTGAGTCAGCTACATAGATTGAGAGAAGAACCTTAGAGTTCTGGTGGACACAGACTGAGAATCTGGAAAATAAGGAAATGCTTAACTTGGCGTTTCATCAGTATTGTGGGGTTTTTTTTATTTGAAAAAAGGCTTTATTTTCAGAACTGTGTCATAAAACTTTGTTTTACAGAATCAGTTTCATTGTTCACTAAGAGCCAGAATACACTAAGTTATGAATATGCTTTGCTTGCTTTTTGTTACTACATGATCAGCACGTGAGATGCAAATTATTATGGAGAGTGATTTCAGTATTTGTGCCAGTCTGTTGGCAACTTGGTTCTCTATCATATTTACTGTTCCTGTGCTGTGTTTAAAAATGCATTTTCTACAACCTAAGAAACTGTAGTTTTAAAGGCTTAGATTAATATGCCTGTTAATTTTGCTGTTGATACCCATGCACAGCAGTAGCTGAAATACTGAGCTGTCTCCTCAGTTACTTTTCTATAAAGTGAGAACAGCAGTGCTGGTTCATGCTCATAGTGCTTTTTACTTAGTATGGATAAAAAAACTGTGTGAATGTACTGAGGGCATTTTGATCAAGGCTGTATCAGTTGTAGCTGACGAATCACTGTCGGTTTTGGTTTAGGGGATTGGACTTGATGCTCAGAGGGCTGAAGAAGTACAAGTGTCAGCTAAAGGTTCTGTGGGCTAAGAGCTGGAAATCAAGTTGCTTATTTACCCTTGAAGGGATGTGGAGCCCAAACTCTGTCTAACATGAAGCAACACAGAGGGTGCAGACGCACTTAAATTCATAAGAATGTTCTAAGCTGCTTATGTTTTTGAGCTCATGATTCACTTCAGACTGAGGAATCTCCTTAGGGTGTAGTTCTTTCCTTATGTGCTGGTTATACCACCAAGGTGACTTCAATGAATTTAATAGTCTGCTAAAATAAAGTCACTGTCCTGTTTCTTTCAGTAGTTACAGTAGACATAGCAGTATTGTTCTTTTTCCCCATTCTTTGAGATCTGTATTTTATGCTGCACTGAAAAATGAATAATAATATTTATGGGAAAACAAAAGCTAGCACTGAAATATCCTCAATACATCACATCTCTGTTCCAGCATTTATAGTGTGCATCAGGAGGGTAGAAAGATTTACCTTTTAAACTGCACTGTGTAAGCTTAAGATGCAACTGCTTTAGTTTAATGATGTTTTGAAATGACAGTGTCATAACAAGGTGCATGGTTAATAAAACTGAGTGAATATATGAATATGCTGTGCAGTTTTCCCAGTCCTGCAGCTTTTCTATCTTCGGGCTGTTGCCAAGATGCTGTTTTTCTTGTGCTGTAAATAGCTTTTTTGGATGTCAAACCAATATAATGGAATGCCTTAAACTCAATTTTCAGAATGAGAGAATGGGAAACCTTAGGTAATAGGATGTTCTTGTAATACAGGTATTATAATACAGATACGTGTGGGACCTTGGTGCCAAGAAACTTGGGGCATGGAATCTGTGCTGATCTTGCAGTTGGGACGTGTTGGCTTATGCCATCGTCTGTCTCTTGCCTGTAGGCAGTTTGTTCTGGGCTGCTCCATTTTTAGCTGGCTAGTCAGTATGCATTGCCTTTTGGCAGCCCAAACAGGTTGGTAATTTTGGGTGAGAGACTGGGAGTCCTGTTTGGTGAGAGAGAAGATGAAATCACCACATCCTGGCTGAGTGATGTGGGCCGGTACAGCTTGTGTCCAGCAGGGTTTGTTAGAGCAGCACACTCTGCCTTGACACAGCACTCCAGAGGAGCCACTGAGCCTTGCAGCCCCGAGTCTGCTCCGAGCAAAGCTCTCTCTGACCGCTCAGTTTCATTAACTGGCTGTGTCTGTCTTGTGACATTTTTATTCCCCACATCCTTTAAGACTTCGCACTTTATCCTGACTACTTTTTTGCGTTTGAATTGGAAAATCATATTAAAGAAGTTATTGGCTGACTGAGTTTACTCCAGTTGCTTTAGATGAACTTTCTGCCAAATGCAAAATAAGCTTCAGAGCATGGCAGTTGCAAGTGAAATAAGACTTAATTTTCTAAGCATGAAATTATGAGCAATAGAAGTAAATGAGCTTTGCATGGAAGCCAGGGAATGGAAAAAGCCATTGGACCCTCTTACAGTCCAAAAGGAAATTTAAAGACACCAATTACATAAATACAGGAATTTTAGTTAGAGATGTGTTTGATTAGAAGTAAAACATTTGGGTTAATGTTTTTTTCATATTTATTGCAATAATCTCAAATTTTAAAACATTTAAAATATTTTCTGATTGCTGCTTTTCCTCTTACGTCAGCTACAAGAGACTTGTTTGGTTCGTAGCCTTGAATGTAGTGACAGCTTGTGTCTTTTTGGAACTTTGAATGCTGTACTGGTAGGAATAAGATGAAGACTGAAAATATGTCTTGCCTGTGTTAGCATATCTGTTTTCAAAAGTGCAAAAGACAGTATTAAATATTGCCAGTTGAGATTGAATTGTTGAGATTTTTGTGTTTCCAATTAGTTTGCCTTAACCAGGTGAACACTCACTGAATTTGTCTTCTGTCAAGTTACTCTTATAGAAAGATTAACCAAACATCAACCTAATAAATTCCATGAATTTTGCAGAAAGAACTGAAAGATGTGTATTAAATTCTGGATGAAAACCTGAAGCAGTGATGAGTGTGGAAAAGACATAAATTTCATTATAAATGCATTGATTTCAGTTATGTTCTCCAACGCTTTTCTATTCCTTGGGTTTCTTATAGGGACTCTTCTGCCTGCTTGAGGCAGCTGATTATGTGATACTGGGAAGGATTGAAATCAATCAGGAAAAAGTGCATGGTGCAATTGCACCTAGAGAAAATGTAACCCATGTGTTTCATATGATTCTCCCTAGAAATACACGCAGGGCAGCAGAAGTCTGGATGGATGAGTATAAAAATTTCTATTATGCAGCAGTGCCTTCAGCCAGGAATGTACCTTATGGCAAGTAAGTCACGAGTGCTTCTTTGCCCTATTTGTTTATTGTTTATGAAACAGCACCCTCTGAGGTGAAAGCAGTGCTAAATCTCATGTTGTCTCTTTAAGATATATTTCTACAGTTCCACTGTTCTTGAGTTTTCTGTGTATTCCATAAAATATATGAAGACAACAGCCTGACTTTTAAAACTCCTTTTTTTTCCCCCCTAGTATTCAAAGCCGAATGGAACTCAGAAAGAGACTTAGCTGCAAACCCTTTAAGTGGTACCTTGAAAATGTTTATCCTGAGTTACGGTGAGTTTTGGCTGAAACAGAGTTCCTATGGAGTTTTCTTTTTTGCCCTCCCCAGAAATCATTGGTTTCTCTTTCTCCATCCTTGGATGTAAAGGGTGTGTTTTGCTTTATCTGTGAATGCAATGCCTCATGCAGGTTTATTTGCTTTTTAAAAATTATTTCTGTTCCTAAAGAGTAATTTTTTTCTAGTTAGCTGCTTTTTTTTCCCTGCTTACTCCAACTACAGCTGCAGTATTTTAGAGAACAATGTCCAAAGGACTCAACTTACCTGAGCCTGAAGTTAGTCTCCTACACAAGCCATTTTCTCAAAAGCACATATTCTGTATCCTGTTGTCAACCCTTTAAAGCTTTTGCCTTTGCCTGAGCACATGCCTAGTTAAGTGAAGGGGCTGAATCTCATCGTGGTACAAATGATGACAGTCAGCAGACAAGAGGGCCTTGTGTGTTTGGCAGACAAGGGCCGATGCCTAAGACTGAGAAGCTGAGTCTCCTGCTCCTTCTTATCTCCTTTTCTCTTGTCACTGCATAGTCAGTGACTTTCGGGCAGGGCTGAGAAGAGGGAAGTGAAGGATAACACTACTAACATGAAAGCATCCTAACTAATGAAAAATCCTGAAAGAGAAACACTTTTTGAAAGGATAGAAAGATTTTGGTTAAATATACCATTAATAAGTGTGTTGGTCAGATCTGAGCCCATAAACTAGTCTGACTAGTCTCTCAACCTAATATTGGTAGTATAATGGTGTAAGATACTATGTGTAGCTTGTAAGGATACTTGAGGTTTTTTCCCTGGGGGCACTTCATGTCAGTGGAGCCAGGTAACTGCTGGTGACATACAGGCTTGAGATGCAAAAACACCACCAGCTATTACAGCCCCAGTGCAGCATGTACAGAGCCACACATACTGATGAATCTCATAAACCAGGATGAATCTGAGGAAGTAAGTTTTCCTTTATTTTCTCTTAAAAGTGCCAGAGGATATTTGGTTTTGTTTAATTTGTCAGAAAAAAATGTCTTTCCTGGAAAATGTGCTACTACAAGCATTACTTAGGTGTAATGGTCTTATTCTCTGTCGTGCCTCATGTGCTCATTCTGCTGGGTTGAATTATTATGCTCATATTATAGTCTGAAATTTTTACAGGCTCTGATATGCCCTTGTTTTGCTGTTTGACATGAACTCATGGGCGCTACCCACAACTGTACTTTGCTCAATGGGCTTGCATAGGTGTTCCCATACTAGGAGTGTACTTTATGTTCAACCATTGGAAAATAGATACCAGAAAAACTTTGTTTTGGTTTTTTTTTTCCTAATTCCTAACCCCTGTTTTAACATTTCAGTAAAAACATTCTGAGAAAAATGTAATATGTCCTATTTCTGCCACAAGCTATGTTGCCTGAAGAGATAAAAGAACTTGATGATCTAACTGATAGCATTAAGCTTTGAGTCACTTTAAATGATAAGTCATCTTTAATTTGATTTTTGTACCGAGTTTGTATAGTTGTCCTCCTTCTGATACAAGTTTTCTGGTACTTGTGTGTGTGATACCACTGGTGTGGTAAGCTTGCAAGTTTACTCATGTTTGATCAATTCATGTTTAGATAATTGCCTCCCCTCAAATGATGATTGAGATTTCCAGATGATAGTCATCATTCCTCCTTAACATCTCATCTTAAAAATACTCTGAGTAAAAATAAGGAGTTTTTAAAAAACTTTAAAAAACCTTGCAAACAAACCCCAACTGAATTAAGGAGATTTCTGGTTTTGTTTTAGGGTACCTGATCATCAAGATATAGCCTTTGGGGCTTTGCAGCAGGGTACCAATTGCCTTGACACTTTGGGCCATTTTGCAGATGGTGTTGTTGGAGTTTATGAATGTCATAATGCCGGGGGAAACCAGGTCTGTATGCCATTAATTTTGTTTTCTGCAGTAAGCCTTAAACAAAAAAAAGAAAGTGAAGCTAAACTTTTTAGCTCGAGCAGTTACTGTGTACTGGTGAGAGAAAGATGAATCCAAACCATCAGATCAGTTGTTGTAACAGATTGACTAAAAATCATCTCCCTCAAATATAATTCTGCCTTTTCAGGATTAGGATCTGAGACCAGAGATTAATTCAGTGTGCATCACATTATCCCCTTCCTTTTTCCCTATTAATATTTGCTTTTGCACTAGAGGCCATTGCTTCCTTCCCAGGGGTTTTGTACTTGCATAGAAAGCTTTTCTTCGATAAAATGCTGTGTTTGATTTTTTGGGGGCAATTTTTACTTAGGAAAATATTTGGGTTGTATTAAGCATATGGCCTAAAGTCAGCAAAATAGAAGAATGCTTTGCTGTGCTGCCCTATTAGTAATTTACAATTTGCAATAGTGGAATATTAAAAAGTACCTCATAAATCCCCATTTGGCTCTTCCAGAAAACAGAGGTGCCTAAATGTTCACTTACAGTAAGTGGAGTGTTTTAACAAATCCTTTCTAATCCTGTTCTTAAACTAATTGTGAGTGTGTCAGATCTGTAAATGAGAGCATTAATTATTTCAAAGAATCTATTTATGCAGTTGTGACTTACTTATCATTCATGAAATACACACAGAGGTTCTTACTGCTTTGTGTGCTGCTTTGTCACTACATCCTTGTCAGATTAAACCTGACTATAAATCAAATGTAATATTATTCTGTCAAGTACATCTGTTAAAATGGAAGGCTGACCAATTAAAAACTACTTTTGAATGAGTGTTAGAAGTTTGCCCTGATTTAAAATAGAAGGTGAAAACCCTAAAATAAGATGAAGCTTAAAATGAAGCAATTTCCTGGAAGATGTATGATGACAATTCATTCAAATCAACATGTGAGAAATGCCTCCATTCCCTGTCATTAAAGAGAATTTATCTGTGGAGGCTTTTTCAATTACCTTCAAGAAAGTACTCTCATCTTTTCAGAAACCACAGTGGGTTTTTTGTGAGAAAGGGTAGACTTATCATAAGTGCCTTGGAGCAGAAATCTTAGGATTTTCTCCTGATGTTGTGTATTCTTTATAGGTACACAAAGTTATCCTTCTCTTTCAAACTCCCCTTCCCTGAATCTGACCATCCTTCTTCTATGTTGTTTCTTCTGTGACACTGACCTTGACAAATGAGTATGCATTTGCTCTGAGCAAGTACCTTTGAGAGCACATTCAGAGGCAAAATGGGTCAAAACCAGGTTTAATGTCCAAGCAGAACTTGTATTAGATTGAAGGGAAACAACAGCATGGGAGGAGAGGGATAGAGAACAAACCACAATCTTTAAATCTGTACTTTGTGTTTTGCACCTTGTTCTTATCAAACAGTTTTTTTGGGAGTTGTGATTAAGAGCAATTGGATTTTATAGACTGTGGCAACCTTCTCATATAACTTGAAAAGTGTACTCTGGCTTATGTTCAACACAAAATAAAAAATCTAAGTAAAAAATGGGATTTCTGCCTCCCTTTCCTTCTGCTTTTCCCTCTCCCAGGTGGGTAGAACTCAGTGGTAGTTGTGCACCTCCAAAGGGCTGAATAGATTGTAGTGCATTTGACAATATGCAGGGCTGTGATAAGGAGCTAAAGGTAAAACCAAATACACTTAGGAGTAAGGGGAAAGTTTCAGATCAGTTGTATTCTAGTAACTTTGCATTTCTGATTTGACACAGATTTTCTCAGATATTCTGATTTTTGTATAGAGCTATCCAGTTTCCAGCTTGTGCCCTGAGCATATACACTGCTTGCAATTTTTCTTCTCTGGTGTAGTGGAACTTGCTCCATCTTATCTCCATTATAGTCATCATTACTGATCACTGGAGGAAAGTATCTATACACTGTGTCTCATAACATGAAGGGCCATCACATAGATGTCTCCAGCAACAGAGCTTGGAGCTTTTATGAAGCAGCTGTACCTTTGACTTTTAAATGTGTTAATTTCTTGCATGATTTCTGTTGTGGCTGGGGCTCATACAGCCTTTTGATGGAAGGGTGAAGATGTATAAAGGCAATAATTTCAAGGCTTTAACTCACTGACTGCAGGGTTCTCAGACACAAGTTTTACTACATCCCTGATAGTATTTTCAACTGTGATTTTTCTGTAAAAATCTTACAAGTGAAGGGTTCAGGGCCATTTGTAGTTCCTGATAAGATCTGAAAATAGCTTGCTTAATTCCTGTAGTTGTGGCTTAAAAAGTGGCTGTTAATATTTTATTCTATATTAATGGTTCTTGTTGACATCTTACAAACTGGATAGAACTGAGAAGGCAAGTAATTTTGCTGTCAAATGAGGTTAACATATTGAGAGTAAAAGGTGAAGTTATCAGCTTAAGAGTTTGGGAGACAAATAAAGGGATATGCAGAGTTGTCCTGGTTTTGCTTTGCTTTCTCCAGTTGTTATCCTTCTGGTACTTGCAGAATTTTGTACCCCTCCAGTGGCTTGAGACCTGTATGCTTGTGATTACTTGTAGTCTGTTGGGTTGCAAGTTCTGACAGCATCCTGAGCATCTGTTCCCAAAGAGATTTAATAGTTATATCTGCTGAGTTTCAAAGTAATTATACAAGCCAAAAATTGTTACAGTATCAGAAAAATAAGAAAAAAAGGGGTGGGATCAGTAATTTACTTTTTTTCTGAAATACTAGTTGTATGCAAAATAATGTTTTAATGTAGCCAGGCTTGGCCCTGTATGGCTAGGGTTTTATATCATACAACTCTAAATCCTCTTTAGTTACTCAAGAAAAGCTAATCGTGCCATTTTAAGTAGTTATGAGCATGATTTGGATAATTAGCCTGGCTTAATCAAGTGGCTTTTTTCCTCAAAGAATAGTTGACCAGTGTGGAGACCAGTGTGGACCCTGGAGACCAAACTTGAAAGGAAGAAAGCATATGGAGAGAATCTGAACATCAGTGCAGGGTCAGGCTGTGTGTGAAAAGGTGCTGAGATCAAACAAGCTGGGCAGCAATACACACAGAACAGCTTTCCTTTGCTCTCTATTCAAGAGCTGCATATTTAAATACATTTAAAGGAGATTCTGTTGTGCATCATGCCGTGGACAGGAGGGAACATTCTCTCTAGCCCTCTTGTGTACTGCTTCCTGGAGGTCTCTATTGTATTAAGAACTGCTGTTTCCTTGCTGTGGTCCATATGCTTTGTTCAGTGTGTGGGCAGGGTGGCCAGTGATGCTGCAAACCAAGCTTTTAGGGTTTTTATGTATATCATCTCCTATATATATATATATATTTACATATGTAGAAAATCCTTCCAACATAGAAGATAGGGGCAAGGTGCCATGCACACACAAAAAGACACACACACATATAAATAATCATCTAATTAAATAAGCATTTGGAGGAGTATTTTGCATGAGGCCGTGTGACTGCCCGCAGCAGCTGTGTGAAGCCAGCAGAGGGAGCAAACAGCCAGCTCAGCCCTGAGCTGATGTGGGGACACTGAATTACCGTGTTTGAAAAGGACTTTTCCTCTCTTGCCCTGTGGGAAGCAATGAACTGTTCTCATGCTAATACATATCTATTTGCAGGATTTTAACGTGTGCTGTATATGCAGAGATAGCATGTGCCCGTGTTAATATACACAATTTTGTACACTTTTTGTTTCTTTCTTTTTATAGGAATGGGCCTTAACAAAGGACAAGTCAGTGAAACACATGGATTTGTGCCTTACTGTTGTGGACAGAGCACCTGGTTCACTAATAAAACTTCAGGGCTGTAGGGAAAATGACAGCAGACAGGTTAGTATGTCATGACTGCACTGTGCAAACAGTGGGGAAAATAAGGATGGTGAATAAACAATGTGCTGATGATAGTATCTTCTATAGGCTCTACTTTTCTCTGTTGTTAGTGTCTGTAAAGGATTCACGATGTCTAAGCAGAATAAGCTTTATCCCAACTCAAGGGCCTCATGTAAAGGTTTCACCCATTGATGTGTAACGGTGTTCATGTTTGTTTTCTGAAAGAGATTTTCTATTCCACAAAGTCTTTTTGAAAGGTCTTACTCAGTGAAGTTTGAATGTTATGTATTCTGCGTCTCAGAAGAATGGGTTTTGGCTTTCCTTCTTTTCAATTGTAGCCTGTTTAAGGAGTCTAGTAGTAGCTGCTATAAACTCATTTTTATCAATGCAGCATTGTAACTTCATCTATTTCCCATGCCTGAGGAAAATCACATTTGCAGAGTCATACCATCTTTTTGATCTAGTCATACAACAACTCATCTCTTTGTGCTCAGTCATCAGTTCTGATCATCGGCCAGCTTCCTTCTATATCTCTGTTTTTGCAGACAGGTAACTGAAACACTGTTCCTTCATGAAGGAAGGAATATTCTTTCCACTTTTCGGAAAAGGAAACTAAGGAAGCAAGATTTTCTTGATAAGGTTTGCAGGCATAATAGACATACAAGAAAGCCCCCCTTTTTAAAAATCTTGTATTTGGGATTTATTCCATCCTTGACATCACCTTGGGCAAAGAACTTCTGTCAGCACAGATTGGTTGCCTTCTGTGGAACTGAAAGGTGTCTGACAAATTTCTGGATTTCTATAAAGTTGTCTATAGTGAATGTGCTTCTTGCTTCTCTATGCTCAGTGTTATAGTTGTATGTGGATGGATTTTAATTCTCATTTTTTTCTTCAGACCAGAGGTTTCACACAGGTAACAGACTGGGACAGTGTATTTGAGAAGTTCTGAGCTAGAGGGAAATGTGTTGGTGTATTCAGTGTCTTGCAGATTGTTAGTTGAAAGAACGGCTGTTTTGGCAAGGCTTGCCAGAACTTACAGACTTTTACTCAAAAATCATCTAAACTGCTCCCGTTATTGCAGTTTTTTCAGCTTTCCAGCCACAAGCCAGGGAAGCTTATGAAGAGTTTAAAGGACAGGATATAGGATTCTTCCTTTTCCTGCTTTTCCAGGTCAATAACTGTATTTTCTCTTCCAGAAATGGGAACAAATTGAAAGCAATTCTAAACTGAGGCACGTTGGCAGCAACCTCTGTCTAGACAGCCGAAATGCCAAAAATGGTGGTCTCACCGTTGAGATCTGCAATCCTTCTTTGTCACAGCAGTGGAAATTCACACTTAATCTGCAGCAGTAGAAGGACTTACAAGCAAAATGCTGTTTCAACTGAAAAACATTGGGCAAAGTTTTGATTGAATTACTGATGTATTTCTTAAAACTTTCCACGGAACTTATATACCTCAGTATTCCACCTTTATCTGAAAGTAGAGTGCTGAAGCAGACACCAGGGATCCGGGGGGCTCGGAGCACTGCAAAGATGTCACTGAGCATGACTTCACACGAAGAAGGAATTGTGCTGCAGACTTCAACTGTTCTTTTCTGTCTTCAGCTGCTACTTGCACAGCAGATAATTAACTCTAGGAACAACTGACGTATGATAAACAAAAGGATCTGAAGAAACATCTGTGGGGAACAGAGTGTGGGAGGGAGGGTGGGAAAAATTACTAGGAGAAGGTCATTTGAAAACTCCATTGGAATAGAAGTCATGGTTGGTCATTTCCACAACCAGAAGTGTCATTTTGAAGTTTTCTTTTTTTTTTTCTCCTGTGTGTACTTGGTAATTTGAATATGAACTTTTCTATGATGGACTCTAAATATAAATATATGAAAGTATATATATTGTCAGCTCCCAATGATTTGTATCAGTTTTCATCATCCTATAATTATCAACAAAGTGATTGACATATGTATAACCAGAAATTGGATTGGAGTGCTAGGAGAGAGAAACTTTGAGGGTGCGGATTTTGTGCTGCTGGGTATGATGTCCGTGCTAACACTGGATGCTTTTGCTTTGCAAACTGGACCTACTTCTTAACACTTTGCCCTCGCTGGAGATCATGAAACTCAGGAGGAGAAAGGAAATAGCAGAGGAAGTCAATGCATCTGCCCAGATGATTGCTCGGATTGTTTATTCCAACTCGGGAATTCATCACCTGTGCTCTGGATAACGTTAAACTTGTACTTGATATTTGTGTTGATCGTTTCTGTAGTTCTTTGTCTTTAAAATACTTCTTCCTTTGTTATAAAATTGTATAAGCTGCACAGAGCTTTTGTGCAGCCATGTTGGTTCAGCACAGTTTTATTCGGAGCCCCAACGAGAAAAATTTGTCTTAAACTCCCCTTTTGAATTGAAGAAATAAGTTAGAATTGTAACATCACTGATGACAGCAGAAGATCTGAATTTTAATTTGCAAGGATGAGCAGCTATGTAATATCTCTGAATTGCACTTGCTTAATTTATAGACCTACTACTGGGGAATTTTCTTCCATTTTGTTTCTTTAAATGTAGCTTTTGAATGGATTCAGGCTTGACTCGGAATCAGCCTGGGTACCTGCGTAGCTTATATGTTTTTAACCATAGAACTTGTGCATTTTGCAGCTTCAGTCCAGCTGATATCATTTTTACAAAACAATACTCTCAAAGTTAACCCCAACTTTGACCTGTCCTTTCTTATGTTTGCATAGACTATGTACTTTTTTATTAAAAGCAAATGCTTCAATGAGCTTTTAAAATGAGAAGGAAAGTAAATAAGTTAATAAGTGAGACAGCATTGACAAAAATTAGTGCAGATATAGAGTGCCAGGAAGTGGATTTGGAAAGATGATGGATCTTGGAAAAATATAAGGGTTGATCATAAGGAGATGAAAAACATCCTGCTGTACTGTAGTATGCTGGTACAGTCTCCCTCTTTCTTTGTCCTGGAAGTGGAATAGTTCCTAATTTTTCATTTCCCCGTGGCTGTACCTATGCATCAGGTGTAGAGATGGTACTCTCATGGGCAGCGTGGCTTTACTGTGCCAGTCAGTGTGCCCATAAATACCTTGTGTGTCTGAAGTTATCACCTTCAGGTACCTGCATACCTTTTGGGTGGAGCTATTAAATCCAGTTTTACCCATCCATCATCATCTGACTTTTTTATGAATAATTAATACTTTTTCTCTGCTTATCCACAATCCACTTTCTCCAAAACTTGCCTGTTTTAAAGGCCAGACAGTGGATAAACGATTTTCAGCTTTTAGTCTCTCCCTGTAGCCTTTTAACCTAGCTGAGAACTTGAAGAACGTGTTTCATAAACATAGCAATAGATGCCTTCATGTTTTGGAAAACAAATGCTGAAATATGAGCTCAGCAGCAAGCCAGTTGTTTGAAGCTTTGAAAAACAGAATTTAAAAGGAAATTAAAAAACCCAACCACTCTGCTTCAACCATAGAAGTATTTCCATTTGCAGCTTTGATCAAACTGAGGGTAGTATTCACTGAAATCAGCAGCTGCAACTCTGAATATTGACCTGCCTCTTGTCTCTGAATCAGAATTGCTAGTAAAAAAAAATTTTAAAAATACATATTCCATCTCTTAAGTCATTAGTGATAACGACATTCATAAAGTAGGAATATTTTTTCAGTAATTCCCCATGGATGCTGTGCATAGGGGTTTTAATATAGGAGCTGTATGTTGCTTTTCTTTGAGAGAACAGACAAGAAGGGGTATCCTTTTGTTACGTTTACATGACAGTGTGCCAAAGTTACTTACTGTGATCTTAGGGGTTTTTAATGCTGAAGAAATTCACCCATTTGAAAGATAAATTAAGAGCCCTTGAAGCAAATTGTGATGGAGTCTCCTGAGAACTTTTCTTACCGTCTTCAGAACAAGAATGGTGATACTGTTTATTTTGCAGATTTTCAAAACATAGTTTGGAAACTGTTTTTTTCAGTTGGTTTGAAAAGTCTGCTGTACAGAGCTTGTACTTGTTCATTTTATAGATGGAAACCATCCTTGAAAATTTGTTTAACTTAAATAAAGAACGCTTTATAGATAAGTGTGTGGTGGTTAATGAACTGAGTGAAAGTCTGCCCAGAGCCAGTAAAAATCTGCCTGGAGCTTGTAGATTGAAGTAGTTTTCAAGCACTTCATTTCACTTGGTTGCTTCATAGAGTTCCTATATTAAAAGTGTGTATATGTGGGTGTATATTTGTATTTATGAACAGAGATTTTGTTTGTGATCAATATTATAATTTTGAGGAAATTGTCTTATTTTAGAAGCTGTGTTACGTTGAGGAGAGGGTTGGTGCTGACTGTATAGTTACCTGCAAATCTTTTGTCAAGGCACTGGCCCTCCTGCCCCTTTAGTCCTGATCTTCTGGAGATTCCCACTGTGCCTGTCTTTGCTCCCAAACAGTGCATAGCCTGGCATCCCCTTGGCAGAGCTGGGCTGCAAGCTGGGATGGAGATGGGATGGTGCTCCAAAAATCTTGTCTGTGATCTTCTGTCTGGCCTCAGAGATGCCACAGGTCAGCTTTTGGGGCGCATCATTCTTTCCCACTCCATGGCATACAGGACTAGGTTCTTTGCTCCTGCTCTAAGAAACACAGCTTTGCAGTCAGCCCCAAGGGCATGATCAGACCATTCTTTGCTACAGAAGCATCTGTAGGAAAGAATGAAATACTTGCACTCTTTCAACTGTACTGACAGGGAGACTTTTTTCCTAGCAACCTGTGGGAAAGGACAAGACTTGGGTACAAACTTTCTCTGTGTAGCAGAAGCCAATGACTTTCAAAATCTAAATTAAATCAAGGAAATAAGTCTTTAATATTAATGGTTGGCAAAAATAAAAAGGCCTTGTTGAGTTGCAGTAAACAAAAGAACTGTTTTGCATCTGCAGATTGAATCTGAGAATTCAAATGAGGATTCTCTATCTTAAATGCCCTTTAACACCTGGGAGATGGCAGGTGATAAAGATAATTACAAAAGGCTTCTAGCAAGAGAAGCTTTTATAAATGTAGGAGTCTGTTATGCCTCTGCCTAGAGTCTTCCATATTTTCTGTGTGTACTCAGCTCAATTCCTAGTGTAAGTAGCAGGGCTGAATGAACCATCCAGCAAATTTTGCATTACTGTTGACTAGAGCTCTCTTGTTGCCATGTTACCTGAGTATGTAGATCTGAAAAAAAAAGTTTCCTGTTCATTTTCTGTAAATTCAGGTCATGCTTTTTAGCAGTTTTTTATGCATGGGTTTACTCTACTTGCTTGTCACTACGCATAAAAGCAGATGCCATTATAATTCCTTTTATAAGGGAGTGTTTAATCTTTACTCTTTGAGGATTTACAAAAACATATTTTAAATCCTGAATTTTCAAGGAGATGCCTGTCTGTGTTTGGAAAGGAAGCTGAATGTGGGGAGAAATTAAAAGGCTTGAGGTAAGGACTGTTGTCTTGTTTAAAGTGGATCCTTTAGAGCATTGCCTACTTACTTTCTGGGGTCCTATTGCCATAACCTTAGTTATTTTAAGATGTTTAAATTTTGTATACAAATACCAACATCTACTTTGTCTTACTTGAGTTTATTTTAAATGCAAATGCTGTATGAATTTACATGGCCCTAAGTGGCACGCAGGCATCACCTGTGTCCTTCAAGCCTGAAACACAGCGAATAATTTCATAGCAATAACTTGTTACAGAGCACTCTAGCAAGAGGCTTGTTCCTCTAGAGAATAATTTCAAGTGAATGAAGCCACTGAAAAAAACTCTGGGATAATAAGCCCTGATTACAGGCTGAGCACAAATGTCAGGGTTGCATCTTTTGTTAGTCTGCACATTTTATTTACAGCTTAGCATCCAGTAGCTATTTTAAGATTTACTAGTAATCAAGCATAAAAATTGGGAATAAAGTCACAGATGTTCTCTCTGCAGCCCTCCAAGAGGTCTGAATGGGTGCAAAATACCCTTTTGATTTGAGTTGATTTCTTGCAGCGCAGCAGCATGTTGCTGCTCTGTATGCAGAAAGAGGGATCTGTTTGATTTCAAGTTCCTATTTCTACCCAGCAGATGTTTTTAATCCAAGGATTTTTTGAGGTGTTTTTTAATTAAAAAGGATCTGGAAGTAGCAAATAGCTTTCTGTCAAACTTGTATTAATTAAAGGTCACCTTTGGTAGTCTGGTAAAAACAGGGCTAGAAAATTACTATCGAGGGTTTTTGTGCTCTGGTAGTGTGATGAGCACCACTTCAGCTAAACACTTTTCTCAACTTTTTTGCCACCTTTCTTCCTGTCCAGCAGGTGGTTTTTGAAGTGAACATGGGTGGATTCCTGGTGGCAGCTCCGTGCTCAGCTGAGCCAGCCTATTTGTTGCTGCTGAGAGGGAAAGGAGTGCTGATCCTGCCTCTCCTCCCTCAGGATAGTGTTTCTGCCCATTCAGTAAGACAATGTAGGGAAGGCTGGCAAAGAGGAAAAAACCAAAAAAATAGGAAACAACCAATAACCCAAACATAGAAAGTGGTGTTATTTTTGGTAGCTGAAAGCTCTTTGAGCTTGGCTTAACTAGACCATAAAACCAAGCCTTATGTTGTCATAAGAGAGCCTGAGGTGAGGGATGTTCTGGTTTGCTGTCTAGTTGAGATGCCTATAGTAATAATAATACTAATAACTTACGCCAAAACAGCCTTATTGCTGATATCTAAAGCCAGCAGCACCTGTATTGTCAAGTGAGGAGGAACACGGGGTAAGAGAGAAAAAAAGATTTTAAGTTTTGCATCAAGGGTTTGGTTTCAGCACTAATGTTTGATAGGAAGCTTCCTTCTAGAAAGGGACATAACACTTTGGTCTAGACTTTGCAGAAAGAAAATGCTCCACCCTGTGTGCAGTTTGTGCTTTGTGTGGCATGGAGCACCCCCTACTGGTGTTAGGCTCTCTGCCACGTGGTTTCAGAATTCTGTGAAGATGTTGCTCTTACTTTTCCTGTTGAATGAGTTATTTGAGAGAGGGTGGCATCTTTAGGTCACTGGTGAGGGTCAGGGCTTCTGTCATGGGAGGAGCTTCAACAGTGGTATCTGTGCCAAGTCCTCAGCTTTTGTTTGGATGTGACCTCTGGCAAGAGCTCAGATGTAAAAGACTGGATACAATTTCCAGAAGTTTTTAGGACTGTTAGTTTTTAAAGTTAAAATTTATGAAGTTAAACATCTTGAGAAACAAATTTGAGGATTATGAAATCTTATTCTTTAGCTGATCTAATTCTCTTTTTGTCAGCTCTTCCAATAGAAATTTGTTTTAGTGACTAATTGCTTCCAGGCTAAATCTCTAGATTCAGCTCCTAGCCATTTGTTTGCTAATTATGTTTAATTTCTTAAAATACTTTTTCAGTGGAAAACAGGGCTGTAAAACATGAAAATTTATAAACATGCGCCAGAAAGTCTCTAAGACAGATATTGATAGGAGCTTGAAGGGCAAGTGGAGGAACTACAATTTGATTTTAATTCCATTCCTTTGATCTTTCCTTAGGCAATTGTTTACTGGGTTATCCAATCCTTTGGTCCATGCTGGCTCACATTTTCCAGCTGAAGTGTTCTGGGGCTGGACAAACACATGTAAGCGCTGAGCACCTTTGGCGCACAGCAGGCAAGGTAAGACAATGCAGCACCAGGAATGTGCCAAGGGGTGGTGCCAGGTGAGCACACTCAGAAGGAATGACCAAGCAGCTGATATTTAATGTGCTGGGTGGGAAATCCCCTCCCCAGCCCTCATTTCAAATTATCTTTCTTGCTGCTTACAAAATGGTGTCCTTAACTTCTTCTTAAATGTGAAAATGTTTCTGGTTGATTTTTATGTTATAACAGAAAATGGCTACAGACAGTTTTTAAATGTCAGACTTGTACTTGAAAAGAGGAAGTAAGGGACAAAAATGAGCCTGGAAAGAATTAGGAAATTAATTTTGTATTTTGTAGTGAATAGCAGTTTAGTGCCTTTGGGGACCAAATGCCACATGATTCAAAAAATTTTACTCCTATCCAAAACTGCTGCAGACATAAACTCGTAGAATCTGCATTCTCAATAATCTCTTAGGTAGAAGATGGCATCTTTGACATTCTGGTGTCTTTTCATTGCCTAAGTCCCCAAGGACAGTCTTTGAGAGCTTCTGAAGAAAGCAAGTTATATAGAGTTCTGAAAGCATGCCACGGGATTTGCAATTAGCCTGGATGTAAAGAGCTTTGTGCTGCGTCTGAATTTCGACCTTTGTTAGCAGTGCCTGGGGAAAGGCTTCTATGAGCTTCTGGATCTCCTCATGGCACGAAGTGGGTCCTGGTCCAAGATGGGGCACCCTGGGCTCCATTGCTAGAGAAATTATGATATATAGGGAAAGTGGCTTTTGTCCCTGGGAGTCCCTGTGCTGTGGGATTGGTTGGAACCAGCCCTGCTGGTTTTGCTAGTGCCAGTGATGCACTTCATATGGATTAAATGCTCTCTGGTAATGAAGCTGAAGATGTGCCCAGCCTGCATGGAGCAGAGCTGAGGCTGGCAGGAGTGAACAATGCCCTTATAGCAAGGACCATCAGATGACTTTCCAGAAAGATAAAGAAAAGCATTCACTTACGTAGATTTGCCTGAATAAAATGTCATTTCATGGGGGAAACAAAAGGTGGGCCCAAATCCATGTGAGTGGAAGGTGACCTTTTAGCCTGCTTGCTTCAGTTCTGGCTCTTCCTGAAACTTATGTTGGAGGTGGCATCATGTCAGCCTTGCTCCCTGTGCTCGCACAGGACAGAGCAGGAGTAGTCACAAACAGTTTTACTGCTCATGCTGTTGTGTGAAGAGCTCTGTTGCTGTGCTGGTGCTCTCTGGTGGGGCAGGGGAGGTTACCTGCCCTTTCCTGGAAAGATTTTGGGGCAGTTGTATATACAAAAGAGACAGTCTGAGCTCAAGGTATTCCCAGAGAAAATGCTTGTCTGTGCAGGATGGTTATTTCTGTGTTCACCTATGCATCCCACCCCACCACTGTTTTATCTGAGGGATATGTCCTTCCTTTTCCCAGCAGATGGACTTGGCTTCCCTTGTGGGTAGGATCAGAGTCGTGCATCCTGTTGGCAGCTCTGCTGGTTTTGACTGGGTGCCCTGGAGCACAAATTTCCCTAGGAAAGCCAGAGATGGCAGCAAGACAAGTTTCCTGCCGGTTCTCTTGTTCCAGTTTCCTCCTTTTGGCAGAACAGAATTTGATTTTCTTCTCGCTGATATTATGGGCTGTGAAGAACAGCTCCTAAATTAGCCCTGAGGAGGTGGAAAGGTAGAGGAATCGCTGTGGGGAGTTTGGTCTGACGCATGTAATAAGCACAAGCTCTACCTGGTTCGACTGATGAACCCTGTCATATGCACAGCCCTCTCGCCAGTTTGTTTTTGTTGTTTTAATTAACTTTTGGCAGCCATTCCAAACGCAACTCCTGCGCCTTTTTCCAACCACTGCTGCAATGTTACAGTGAAGTTCTTTGGCCATAGATCAGTTTGTGATGCTTGGGCCCACCCAAGCAGCATCCCATGAAACTCAAGACCTGTGTGAATGTGCCTAAATATCCCACAATAGTAACCCCTTATCACCTTTCCCTGAAATCCCCCTGCTCCATCTTTTCCCCACTGCTTTGAGCAGCTCAGAGTCCTACAGCTCTGCTGTTCTTGTCACTTCTTTGGGGCACTTGTGCACAGTGTGACCAGAGATGCTCCTGCAAAGGGAGCATTTGCACCATGGGGGACACAGGGAAGGGCAGAGTTGTGCTCCTCAGCCATCCTCTGTGGATATGCACCCATGGGGATATGGGTCCAGCATGTGTGACACTGGCCCTGCTACCAGAGCCTCTGAAGGCTCTTCTGCTCCCGGGGAGACTTCTCCTCAGCCCCAGGGACTGTGGAGCTGTTGCACTGCTCCAAATTGAGATGAGGCACACCCTGGAGCACATAGCTGATGGGGAGGGGAGGGAAGGCAGCACACAAACCCTTTCAGTGCCCTGCAGCATCACTGGGCAAAGCAGGATTTAGGTCACCTGCCTAGGGAGCAGTTTGTTCTCTGCTGACTGCTGCTATCACACAGGCCTGAGGTGCTGACAGGAGGGAAAGGCAACTTTTGAACCCCAAGTATAAATTCCCTTGATTTCAGACAAGGTGTTATGGTTTGCTTTCTGTGAGGGAAGGGAGCTTTGCAACCATCCATTTTTACATAAATCTGCCCTAAGAAGGTAGAGCTGCTCATGCATTCCTGGATGCTTTAGCCTTTGTGCAGAGTTCTGAAGAACAGCAGCCACGTCAAATCTCATCCACTGCTGATTTTCATTATCCACATGAGAAACTGGGTTAAGCTACCTCAGGCAATAAAATCCTGCAGGCTACTGTGAGGCTGTCATTGTTAGAGAGGCTCTGTCAGCTGGGAAAGGGCATTGCTTTCGTGCAACAATGAACCTCACCATGTTATAAATAGCTCCTCATTGTTTGAAAAGAAACAGAGGAAACTCTGTCTTTCTCCCTTTCTCTTCCAGTTTTCTTCCTTTCAGGTAGCATAAAAATGGTTTGGTTATTTGCAGAAAAGAGTAGTGTCTGGCTGGTCTGGCGTGTCTGGTGGTTAAACCTGGTGCATTGGCATGGGGCTGGGTTCCACCCCCAGAGCTGCAGGACAGCATTTCCAGCTCCCTGGGGTTTGGGCTGTGGCAGGGCAGCTCCCCTGCAGCCCAGTTGTGTTTGGCACCTGCTCTCCCTTGCTCAGGGGACGCCTGGTCATCACTCCTGCAGGCTGCTCTTTGGGGAAGCAGTCAGGGAAGTGTCCATCCCAGTGCCTGCAAGCCGTTCATGATGTGTGATTTACCACTGGCCTGCTGAACCACCACTCTATTGATGCTTCCATTGAAGTTTGGTGGTGATGTTACTGGAAAAATCACAGTAACAAAAGAAACAGGTCATATATGCTGGCCTGTGGGAAAAAGTTTCCTGAATTACTTTTGCTTATCACATGAGCAATAGAAAGCTGTTGCTGGCACCCACTGAGTCCACTTGAATGTCTGTGCTTCATGTGTGTTTGTGTGTACTCGCCCAAGGCCAAGTGGTTTTTTTTTGGTTTGTTTTTTGTTTTTCCAAAAAAGCAGCTTCTAAAATCATTGTAGTGCTCCATGCCTTGAATTTGGCTGCTGTCATCCCAGGCAAGAGAATGCTGCTGTATGTGGATGATTTGTTTAAACTGTCTACTGCCTCTCTGTTGCACCGGCCAAGACCCCTGAAAGGGCTATAGATGTTTGGCAGATGGTCTGAGTCCTACTGAAATACCTTTCAGATACTCCAGGGTCACACACACTAAGCTCCTGGCTGCAGTAACAGGTTTTCTTCATTAGAAGTGCAAGTACTTCTTCTATCTTAGTAAGTTTATTAAGCCTGACTTGCAGTATTTAATAGCACTGTTTGCTCAGTCTGGCTGCAAACTGTGCTTGATCATCCATGATTAATTTAGTAAATACTTGACATTACCTGGTGTCTGAAAAGACAAACTGTGGAACTCTGCAGTGGCACTTTTGAAATTGCTTTTCTGGACAGAGCAATGCTCTACCTGCTCAATATTAATCATGAGATAGGAGCAAAAAAAGGTGATTATCTGAACACAGAAAGGGTATGCTGATGTTATGCTGAGCTACTTATTGGGAAGTCTCTTTTCCATCCAGTCTCAGAAGTAGCTGTTTTAGGTGGTTTTAGGTGGTGGTGAATTGTTGGACACAGTAATGGAGAGGACTGAAAAAAGATGAATTGGGATGTCAAGGAAAAGAACAGCACACATGCACTGGAGGAACACCAGCAGGTACAGAATTACATTTTTCTTTGCAAAGAAGTGTTGGACAGGATCTTTCCTCTGTGGCTGAGTGAAGATATAGTTGCTTATGTTTGGAGAAGAGCTTTTCTAGTCCAAATGTCCAAGATATAACTTTGTCCATTACTTTGTGTGCTTGTCTTTATCGCCAACAGTTTCAATGTTAAAAGGCTTTGGCATACAGACAGACTAGTAGGGAATGAACTTTTCTAGTTCCTGAGAGTGATTTGCAATTTATTCTGGCATGGCTGCCTGCAGATGCTAGCCTTATTCACAGCAAATAAATGACTCTCCCCTCCCTGCTTTCCCTCAAAACATGCCATTGTTTGGGGATTATTATGTGGCATCATTATACCTGTTTTTAAATTTTGTGTCTATCCAGGAGAGATGGAAGAGATTTACTTTGCTGTTTCCCCACAGGGTTTGAGACAATATTGCCTTCTTAAATCCTGCCTTGTTGTCCTTGGGGGGTCAGAATCTGGCAGGAGCAGCATCTAACCATTCTTTTAAGGTTGCAATCCAGCCCTGAGTCACAGAAGTGGAAAAAGGAGCATATTTTGGCTTGTTGCACCTGGATGTGTTCACACTGCAGTTGGTACCAGCTGCATCCAGGCCGGTGCAGGGCAAGGGCTGTGCTGTGGGAGGTGAGTCCATCTGATCAGGGAAGGTGATTCCCATCCAAGTTTGTGGATTGCCAATTCCCCATGAATCTGAGAACCTCCTTTGCTGCTGCTCTTGCGTCTTTGATGAAGGGCAGACTGCAGATCCCCAGGCAAAACCTGTGACAGGAAGCATAATCTGCAAAAAAAGCCCTGGTAAAATACATGAATGCTATGGCAGTATCGCTGGTGCAGGTGTTCCTGAAGAATCCTGTCCAAAGCTCTCACCCAGGGAAGAGGGAACATCACAGGAATGAGGGAGGTTGCTGGCCTTTCCATTCTCATCACCTTTTGTGTGTTGATTTCTTAAACTCTCATTCCCAAAGATAAAAGAGTGACTGTGCTGTAGTCTAAGGAAACTGGAGCACAGAGACTGTCTCTGAAGAGAGTGGAGATGGCTTTGCTTCGCAGGGGTCTGATGAGATGCCATTCATTACTGCCTGTAAAGTGCTTTATCAAATCTCGGGTGAGGGTGCTTTAGGAGTGTTTGTGCTTTGACTTGGTGACAGCTGGGGTGTCCTGCTCCACAGTGTCTGTAAGGTGGCATTTTTATTCTCTCTGTTCCTCTCCGGGGACAGAGGGACAAGTGGAACAGGATATTAGAAAACACTGCAAAAGGGAATGCTAAGTTTGGTTTAATTAAGAAAGACCACATTGTTGGAATTATTAATTGCAAATTCTCTTGAGAATAATTTCACAGGAGATTGAGTTACTGCAGGCCCTGGCCTGATCTGAATGGATGGCAATGTTGTAAATGACAGTGCCAAGGTAATGTGTGTGTCTCTGTGTCAATCAGATCCTGGATTTCATAATTTCATAAATTAAATTCTTTTATTTGATTAGTGTGTTAAAGATGATATGCATTGCTTATTGTACCTCAGATGTGTGGCCTGATTATGCACAGTGTTAGCTCTGGTCACAGCACATCCAGGGAACAAAGTGCTGTGCTGCCGGGGACGACTTTCCAACCACGACAGGGAACAAGGAGAAATTCTCATTTGGTTTATGGCACAGCTGAGCATCTTGCCTGGTGTGTAGCTGATCTCACTGCAGGGGCTTGTAATCCTCTCCTTAGGTCCCTCCTGCTGTGTGCGCCTGTGGAGTGATGCAGGGAGCCACCTGTGCGTGGCTGTTCCCATCTTGGGGTGCCCTGCCACCCACCAGGGTGTGTTCATGTGCCAGTCCATCTCCCTGAGGATGCACCTGTTTATTCCCAGCCTCTGCACTCCTTTGGGATGAGCCAGCCTCCACTCTGAGCTGCAGGCAAGCACTGTGGTTTGATCACTCCTTGAGCTTGGATGTGACGTCTCAGAGCAGAAACCCATGAGTTCCTCCCATGCTGCTCAGCAGTGACTGTTGCGGTGCAAAAAATACACAGCAAAGGAGAAAAGGAGTCTGTTCCATGGAGGAGCTGCTTGTGTGAAGGGGCCAGATTGTCTTTCAGACCAGCACATTAAAGACTGTCGATGCAGCTACTTAGATGTTGAAAAGATTCCTGAGATCTTGGCTGTGATGAACAGCCAGAATCTCTTGCCCTTTCCTTTTTTGATACTAAGCAACTTCAGAAAAATAGTTCCCTCCTAGGGACTGGGTCCACCAAGGTATCAAATAGGTCAAGGGGGCTGTTTTTCCCTTGAAATCTGGCTTTTCCCCTGTTTTGTTTTCCCTTGAAATCTGGCTTTTTCTTTGGACAACTTAGGTGCAAGCTAATTTCTTCATGTGGAAAACACAAGATGCTACACAGAAACAGCCTGAGCAAATCAGACACGGCAGCCGCCCGAGAGATCCTGGCCAGAGGTCAGTGCTGAGCCACACTCACACACTGGGAGGATGCCAGGCAGCCCCGCCCCAGTGGAGCCTTTGCAGCCACGGGGAAATGAGGGACACAGCCCAAGGCGTGGGGGACATCTTTATTGTGGCTGTTGGCAAAGAGTGACTGTAACCCCACTAATGTCTTCTCTTGCAAGGCTCCTGCTCCCCTGGTGGAATAAGGTTTAAACCAGCTCCTAGCAACTTGTTGTCTTGGAGCAGTGAAGCAGCAGCCATCTGCAGAGCAGAGGTGTCTGGTTTTGCTGCAAATGCCACTCATTTGGCCTGCAGGTCATGGGTTTGGTAGGTACCATTGGTGGTTCAGACAAACCTCGCCAGGAAGAGCCAGAGCAGTGAGGACAAAGGGCCAGTTCTGTTCTGAGAGCTGGGACAGCTGTCCCTGTCGTTGTATCCACCCTGCTCTGTCCTGAGGTGGCTGGGAAGCATTGCTCGTGGGGGTCAGGAGGGCATGGGGGGGGCAGTGGTCTGCTTTCCTATGCCTCTGTGCAGACTACACTGAAAGGCTTTTTAAAGTCAATTCTGTTTAAAGAGAATATCTTTGTCCCCAATGGCTGGATAAACATGGTAAGTTTATGATTCCAATGGTCTTAGAGTGTGAACATGTAACGTATCTTACAGTAAATTCTCTGCATCCTTTCACCTACACACCCAGAGCATGACCAAACATCTTCCCCACCTATTTCAGAAAAGAAAAAGACAGGAAAAGCAACCAGTAATATATCTGACTGTATTTCAAAGTTGTTGATTGTAAACAAACTTTGTTGAAGAAATAAAATCACATGACAAGATATCAGAGTGATACTATAAATCCATTTTGTTATTGTTGCCACACTTCACATTTTTGGAACTTGGAATTTAGCTTATGGTGTACAAAACTTGTAAAAATTTATTGCAAGCGTGCTTTTGTGTAGAACAAAACTGGTGTCACAAAAGTATTCCCTGTCCCATGCAGAAACACAGTTGTGTGTCTCTTACTGTGAAGAGGTCACACACCTGCATTTCCTGAAAGACTTGGCTGTTATAAAATTGCTCTGAGAAGAATTTTAAAAAGAAAATAAAAAGGAAAAAAAAGTAATTTGCAGTGTATACTTTACCGCTGGAATTTATGCTTTCAACAGAAATCTTTAGAATTATAAAGAATATGAAACTTTGCAACAGAACCGCAGTTGCTGATGGTGTGAGCACAGCCCAGTGGTCTTGAAAGCACTCAGCCAGCTAAGGCCATCTTTGCATTTGGAACTGTCACTGCATTTGATGGAATGTACGTTGCACACATCGAAAAGAAACGAAAACAAAGTGTCGAGGGGGGGATTCCTTTTAGAATCCCCATTGTTCCTGTTTCTACTGTGGCGCCTCCACAGTCTGTAGCTTCCATGCTGTGCTGACATGCAGCAGTGCCGTGACTCCAAGGCTGATGACTACTGAACATGTATAGTCTAAGGAAAGGCATGGAGTGGGGCCAGGGATGTAGCTAAAGCAGGGTTCATGTTACTACATCAGCTGTGCAGACTGGTTGTGTTAAACATCAGCCTTTTCTTTTAATTCAAAGGTAGCAGGAGAGGGGTTTTACATGCTGGAATGATGAGAGTTAGAAGAATCACCTGGCTCCACTCTCTCTATGTGCCCAACCTCTGAACTTTCCTCTGCCTTCTCAAACCCACTGTTGCCCTTGAACTCCTCCTTGTGTTAGACCGTGTTGATCAGCCTCACCTTTACAGGATCAAATTAATCTCTGGCATAAAAACCTGAGCTTTATCATCTCTAATGTCACCCCCAGACCATAGGATCAAGCTATTCTTTTTATTTCAGTACTGAGATGCCAGGCAAAGATTTGGCTTACATCTAGAAGAAAAATCCAGGTTGCAAAAGTAAGTCCAAGAGACCTGCAAACTGTTTTCCACCAAATGAGGAGCTATGTTTCATAGAGACATGCAAATTCTTCAGCAGTCACATTTTGCAAATGCCTTGACACAGATTATTTGAGAACAAGACCACAAAGTTACTTTGACACAAGGGGGATAGGGTTCTGGACAGCTGAACCTAGTGTACTGTGCTTTGCTTTTCAATTTCTACATTTCTGGGGGGGACTAGTGGAAATAGGTCAAAATGCTCTGACATCCAGAGCATGCTGTAAATACTTGAAGCATGAAAGCATTTGCCAGAGTGTTTATTTTAGAAACAGAGCTGCCAGGGCTGGGAGCAAACTGCATAGGTCTGGCATCTTCCCTTGCCTAGAAAAACTTCTGAGATCAGCTTGACTATGAAGTTTTGTCCAAGGAGCTTGGATTGCAATTTGCAGTCTTCTCTCTCCCCAGATTGTTTCTCCAGTCAGGTCCTGCACGTCGTGGCCCTACAGCACAGCATGACAGACCCATGGCCCCCAGCCATTCAAGGCTGTTCAGGTACAGCAAATGATGCTTTCATGGGTAAGGTTTTTGCACTACACATCATGTGGACTACCTTGACATCTAATGCCAGCAATTATTACTCCAGAAGAGTGATACGAAAGGGATTTACCACTTAAGGCCTTTTTGTGATATCTATCAGCCATTCACCAAACCCATCAGAGTGGAAGGGCATCAAAAAACAAAACAAAAAAAAACTCCCCAGACCCTGTCAAAGGTCCCTCTATGACAGCAATCCAGAGCCGAGGAATGAACCTGCCGGGGCAGCGCTAATGGAGCAAAGCAGACAACACCTTCACAGTGATTGCAATCAGAACAGGCTTCAGAAACAATACCCTGTTTCATCTCAGATTTGCAAAATAGCAGAAAGGACCAGCAAAGCAATGCTACAAAAGTAAACTGAAGGGCCAACTCTGTGTTGTCAGCACTTCCAGACTGACTAAGAACCTGCAGGATACTTTGGATGTGTTCTAAACGCAAGGAATGATGGAAGCAAAGGAAAGTATAGGGCAGGAAATTTCTCCAGGGCTAGATTTCTGGAGAGACAAAGCTGCCACTCAAAAGAAGAAGAAGAGATGTTTTTTGTACAAAGCACAGCTGTTCTCAGCTGTTTCCCAACAGTAAGGTGATGATACAGGTGTGCTTCCAGTTCATTATGCTTCTGGAACAAAGGTAGGTTTGGGAAGAATTGTGACAAGAATGAATATATATCAAGTAGCACTGATGACGGGCTTGCTTTTGAGCAGATGACGTGATCTGTTGGTGCAAGGATCCTAATTAAGAGCAGGCCAAATATATACCTGTTTTTAGCTTAGAGTTTCTTGCTTTTGTGAAACTGCAAACAGGCTTTTGACACTTGAATGTTTTTCTCAGTCAAACTGAGATGAGCTCGTTTTACAAACAACCAATCTTACATCAATCTGAGCATGAAGGAAGTACCATGGCAAACTCCACAACAGAGATGGATGGAAGACTTCATATTCCAACTAAACCTCAGTGACTTTTCTCAGCTCAGTAATTATTTGTTTGAATTTCACACTGTTTACTGGACTACTGCAGAGCTTCAGATTTTCCATTGATCTCCTCTAAGTTTCTCTAGGCTTGCTGGGCTGCTATGTTTTATTGACGTTTCTCTTACCTTGAGTGCAGGTCGGTTTTGACTCATGCCAGCCTGTATGAAGGAACCTGTGCTAAGTCCCACAGCCCTTAGTTAGTGGGAAATTCTGTTTGGCATACCTTCATTTCTAGTTTGGAAAAGTGCTTTTGAACAAGAACCAAGTCACTGAAAACACAGACCATGGCCTTAATCAGCAGGAGTGCAAACTCCACTTTACAGTTTCATCATCCCCCTTATCTGTGCTGTGCTTTGGTGTCTGGTAGGAAAGGAGAAGCTTTGATAAGCTAATGATGTCTCACGAGTGCTGAGGGTGTTACAGCACTTTGCAATCCTTGCTTGGAAAGTACCAGAGAGGCACAGAATTACCAGAGCAGCATAATCCCCCACTCGTCAGTAAAATCAGCTCTAGCACGTGGGGACTAAGGTGTGGAAGAATGAGATACTGGAGGCTTCTTTCACTATGTGCCAGCTCTAGACAGACTTCTAAATAAATGTTAGAAAGAAAATAACATCTTCAGAACAAAAAAAGGCTACAGACATATAGCTGGAGATAAAGAACAGGAATGCTGTTTTTTGAGTTGCTAAATTAAATTTTCTCTAGGAATTACCTGAACAATTTTTTACTTCTCTAAATCATGATTCCTAGACTACTTATATATAGAAGGGCTGGGGATAGAGAATAGAAACAGAAAACGGAAATGAGATTTCTTTAAATTGTGCCCTATTGTCAAGTGTACAGATGGGCTGAAGTAAAAAGTGGCAGAATTCCTGCAAGCCCTTGAAGCATTTTTCAATTGAGACAACAGTGGAAACCACTTCCCAGTGGCTTCTAAGCTCTAGCGAGTTGTTATTACACACTGGGAAAAGAAATGTTTTCCAAGAACGGATCGTGGCGCAAAAGCCATTTCCTGAAAGCACTGTGCATAGAAGGTGGTCAGTATGTCTTACTGATGGTCTCAGTTCTTTGAAACAAAGTTTACATATGATGAACAAGTAATTATTGGTTTTCAGAAGTACATCTCAGTGAAAATTCAATTCAGCAGGAGAGAAAGGAGCTGTGCTGTGCCCCCTTCGCTTCTTCAGTGTCAAACTTCTTTTTTTCCTGAAAAAGTTTAGAGACTCTGTGACCTGGTTGGCATTTCAACTGCATTTTACCTACTGCTGAGTTCTCCAATCTCTTATCCAGATTGTCTTAAGGCTACCAACCCCCCCCGCCCAAGCAACTCAAACTATAATTTCACAAGCTATTGCACAATTAGACACACACACACACTATAACGAGCATCCTTGCACTACTTTGAGACTAACTTTTTACTCCCCTTTAACTAGAGATAAGCTTTAATATTATGAGAAGGTGGGGAACCAAATCTGAGTAAGCCAGTTTGCAGTAAAGGAAATAATCCTACAAAGGCTGAGCTGCAGCTGATAAACTTTAGCCTTTTAAAAATTATTCTATTTCTGCCTTAATTATTTTGCCTTGGTTGTAGTAACAGAAAAAGTGCAAGATGCTTTTTCAGCAAGGAGAAATCTTACCTTTCCCCAACCCTATCCACTTCCAGTCAATAAAAGGAAAAGATGAGGGGGAAGAGTCATCTGTAGACATAGACTACACTTTGGTGGCTTTTGCTTGTTGGCTTCGAGAGCCAAAATTCAGGCATTTTGTACATATAAATATATATAAATATTTTTGCTTACTTATGGAATGTTTGTGCATGATTAGAACACCAGTTCAAAATGATGAGGGATGGTTAAGGCTAAGAAAATGAAATTCATTGCAAAGCTATAATTTTGTCTTCATTTTTCTCCTTTACAAAGGAGACTAAAGCATCTTCCCTGTAATAGTCAGCCACTGTGTAATCCCCCGTCAACACCAATTCTAGGGAAAACTACTCAGGACTCAGTCCCTGAGGCAAAAAGCTAGGACCTCATGATTTGAGCTCAAGTAATCCGCATAATTAACAGCATACATAAGTGGAAAATTAAATATTCCAAGGCCTCAGGCCTACTGTCACCTAAAAAAGAAAAGGCATTTTCTGTATGGGATGGCCTAGATCCAGGCCTTTAAGCATACATAGTTATGTAACAATTGGCCAAGGGCTCCAGATTTATCCCAGGGGCCTACAATATAGCTGGAGAGTGCTCTGCCTACTGCTCAGAAATGCCAAGTGGCTCCAATGTGGTCTTGGAAACCATCCCATGTCTGCTGGGGGCATGGATGTCCTGCAAATACTCCAGCATGGCATGGGAGTGCAAGGAAGCAGCTACTGTTCATTTAAGCCATCCCATCAGCAAAGTTCCAGTCAGACTTTTCCTTACTGCCCCAGTTTTAACTACCATATAAATTTATAGGATATAATGAGCTAGTAGCTACTCTTCCTCATCCAATATAGGCTGGCATTGTCTGAAGCAGGGAGCAATAAGAACACTGTGAAATTTCCTGAAAAAAGAAAAGTGTAGGTTTATATTGCTGAACATTTCTTTTTCATGCTTCAGGCTAGCTGCTGTCTCCTTTTGAATACTTACAAGACTGACGAGAACCAGCTATCATACACTGAAGTCTGAAGAGGGGTGGGTGTCTCATTTCTCTGCAGGGCCAAGAAATTTTGAACTCATCCTTGGGTTCCTGTGCAGTTGGCATTGCCAAGGGCTAAAGTGGTACAAACCCACCCCCTTCTTTTGTGGTTAGGAGGCCTCAGTGCACAAGGTTTTGTCCTTTCTCCCACATTTCCTAGGTGAAGACCTTGTGGACTGAGAAGTGAAAAGGATGCTTAGGAATCCCGCTGCTGTTCATTGTGCAGCTGGCAGGCAGAGCAGGACGTGTAGGACAGGCTCCAGGCTGCAGCACAAGCAGAATCACCATGGAGCTGGCCATCCCCTTCTCTCCTTGCAACCAAGTGAGATCTGCCTCTAGGTCTACTCCAGAAAAAAATACTTTGGTGGAAACAGAAAGGTGTCAGTGCAAGGATACTCTATGGGCTAGTCATTCATTTACTAACCCCTGCTGGATTCTTCCTCTGTTATTATTTACATGCTATGCATTTGCACGCCACAGAATGATGAAATCCGAGGAGTTTCCAAATCCGTGTTGGTTACCCTCTATTGCCTTTTGCCAGATAGATACATGTAATCATGTAACCTGGTAAGATCTGCACTACACTGATAAATCCATCATTCACTCCATTCCTCTTCAATCAACTTGAGTAATTTTTGGGAGTAAAGTAAAACTTTTCAGGCTTGGGGACCTGAAACCAGCTGGTCCTCTAATCAACATGGTTTCTGCCTGTAAGTTAATGCAATTCTGTTTGTGTCCATCACTACTAACCTTCAGAATAAAGAGTTTTTTGCTGATTGAGTTGTGGACTGAAATCAATAAAGTGTAGAGGGCAGGGTAGTGTTTTACCTCAGTATTGATTCCCTCATTTCAATCATACCTCTCTCTCTGCATTTTTTTCTGAAACTCCAGTAGCTTTCAGATTCCACGAGCACCAAAACATGGCCTTGGCCACCAGCTCATGATGATGCTTGTTCCTCTACAGTGTCACTCAGAACAGAAGAACTCTTTGGGCTTGCTCTGTTTTAGTAAGGTTTAAGGTTGGTTGCAACTGGACTTCTTTCCTTTTGTAAAACACAATGCTACGTTATTTTGCTAAACATTTATTCTGCTTAATTACAACTACTGTGACAAGCCCTGAACTCTACTGAAAAGAATTCCTATGGAACACCCCCACAGTGATAATGGGAAACACTCGGCTATTAGTGACATTTTTTTTCCTGCCAACTGTGTGCCGAATGAAATTTTAAAGTGGACCAAAAAGGTCTTGACAGTTACCAAAGAAAAAGCACGAAATTATTGTTCTTAAAACCTTAACAGTCCATTACATTAACATTTAAGACACAGTTGAAATCAAGAAAAAATATAGTTGATATATTTTGATTTCTCATCTCTACACACTGACCGTGGCAGTTAAGATGTGAGGCAGTATTACTTACTGGTTTACTCACTGTTAATACTTACAGTATTAATCACTGTTTGTTTGTGTATAAAATGTTTCATCCTGGTTAAAAAATAAAATCAAGTTAATGTATTTGTCATTTTAAATTCACTAATGTATTTGGTTTCTCCTAATTTTCCTGTGTTCTAATTGGGATCAAATTGTGTTACATTAATAAAAACAAAGGGAAAAGAAAACCAAAAAAACCACAGAAAGAAAAAATTCTGACTGGTCCTCAGTTCCTGGCTGCCTGCCTGTGAAGGTTGTGTTTGTCATATGCCTGCTGCAGTGTTCCTGTGCTGAGCTGCTCTGCCTGTCCCAGCGGAGGATAGCGGTGACGCCTCACGGGATGGCAGGCGCGCTCAGCCACAGCCCACGGTGCAGCCTCACGGTGCTTGTCCCAGAATTTAATAACTCCAAGAAAGGTGTAGAGTTTCCTGTCATACCTGTCAAGGGCTGCTGAGCTGTGCCAGCTTCTGACAAGCTCTTGGCCCAGGAGGAACTTTACAAGATGACGCTGTTCAACAAATAGCTTTGAGATGATGGCTAATTTAAGTCTGTTTTGGGTGCACAGATTCCCACAGGGCATTCACATATGCAATTTTGTGTGAGCTTTTCCAGTGGCACTTTCTGCACGACATGTTTACATCCAGCTGATGCGAGGAACGAAGTTTGCACCTCTCTCGTGGCATCACTTGGCATTTTTGGATGACAGCACTGGTGGTGTCACAAGTTCCTTGCTTTGCCTTCCAGGTGTGGTATCTTCTGCTTACCCTCCAGCCCCTGCCTATGCCACCAAGAACAAAGCATCAATGGGAGGGTGAGGTATCCTCCAAGCCCAGAAGCTCCTTTACAAGTCTTTCACCAAACTGTGCACGGCTGTACCTTGTCACATGGTAGGCCTCTGACATTTTGTAGAGGATGTAGGCATTATTTATAGCAATGCTGATGGCAAACCAGAACACTTGTTGCCAGGTCTTGTTTGGTTTGTGAGAAATGAAATACCTAAAAAGCCAAGAAAGGAGGGAAAAACACTGTTCAGCCAAACAATTGCAGCTGGGATGCAAGAAATAACCCCAAAGATCCTGCAGTCCCAAGGGAGAAGCAGACCCAGGACTTAATACCTAGTTCAAGTACATTTAGAGAAATTTTGTACAATGTATTTGACAGTCATTTACAGCCAATTTGCACAATTTTTGAGATTTCTGGTAGTGTGTAAAAGAACAGAACTCCTTGCTCTCAGAAGCAAACTTCAGCAACCCTCTCACCTCTGTATCACTCCATGTAAATAAGAGTACTGATAAAGATTCCTTGAGATTACCCATGACAAACATCCACGTGATGGGAGCTGTGGGTCTGAATCCCTTCAATTTGTAACTAAAAAAATAGCCTCAGTCACATTACATTACGGTTTTGGAAAGCTTGCTGATGCTTCTCCTCATGTTTATTGTGAGCAAAGAATGATTGCTGCTGCCGTCAACAGTAGGTGGAAGGATGTGGGGGTAGAGCCAGAGCGTACACTGCTGGTATGTGGCAGAACTAGAAAGGACTGACATATTTATATTTAGGTTCTGACTAATTCTAGGACTGCCAGAATATTCGCTCTTCAGTCATAAGATTTCCCATTTTCCTACCTTCCTACTTTCATTTTTTTAGCAACCATTTGAATCTACTACCTCAGCTCTTTTCCGCATTAATTTCCTCAGATTGGATCCCAGCATCGTTCTCCAGTGACCACCTCCTGCTCTTTCATATATTCTACTGAATTCTTGCTGCCTTGCCCAGAACTAGCTTGAAAAATCTGTTCTGCTTTTTCTCTCTTCTCAATTTCTAGTTCTTGATATCTTCTGCACCTCATTGCTATTCCCACAGCCAAGCTTTACCTCTGCAGTTCTTACTCATTTCTGTTCTTCCCCGCTACATTAAGAGCTAACACTGAGGACACCAACTGGAATTCAGGAGTCAAAAGTTCTATATTCTGCTCTGTCAGATCAAGTAGATCAGCTTTACATGCACAACTGAATGTCTTTTTTCTTCTGGCTCCAGGTGACACAAGTATCACTAGGACAGATAATCAACTAAACATCACCTACTGCTAGAGGTGGAGAGCTGAGATAGCCTGAGAGACTTGTGGGGCTGACTGACCCTTGTTGAATTCTCTGTCAGCCTGCTGGCTCATCCTCCCATCACTTCTTACAAGTCATTTACAAGATGCTAAGGACCTGTCTCAACGTTTTCTTGGCTGGTGGATGGGTAGATAGAGCCAAACCAATACCAGCAATCCAATTCTTGCCCTTGTGCAGTGCCACTGTCTGATCTTTGACTGAAACAGAAGTTCTGTCATAGACTCAGAGAATGCAGGATTGGGCTCTCAGATGCAGCTCAACATTGACAACTCAAACACTGCAGTAACAGAGAAGGTGTAAAAGAAGTACACACACACATGCACATCTTCTTACTTACTTGCTGTATTTGTCATCATATTTGCAGATATAGCTAAGGTGAGCAGCAAAGGCTTCAACCGCAAGTGGGCATGGGATTTCTCCACTTTTTCTCTTAATTATAACACCTGCATCAATTAGAAACGTAACAGTTTAAAATTAACATCACAATCTGGCAATTGAAAAATGCATTTTCTATATATGGCCTATTATAAAATAAACCTTTTGGACAGTTTTTCCCCTAAAGCTGGAAACTTATCTGTAACAGAGATGCTAATTTGATTTCTTTTCCCACAGGTAGTTACATTGAACAAGTGGAAGGGGAAGAAGAGGGATTATTTTTCAGTTGGAAATGAAAAGACGTTAGACACAAATATCTTTGCCATATATTCAAAAAAAGCACACGTTGCTATAGTCCCACAGTAGCCCCTACAGACAGTATTAGTCTCTCCTCTTGTGGTTCACAAGAAGTTGTGGTCACCTCTAGGCAATGACTTGCTGTTATATGCTTTGAACTCTGGAGGTCCCAAACTAGTCCCTTGAAATTAAATCCTTTGCTTATCTCCACTCATGGGGGCCAAGAGCAACATTACCTTCTTGTGCAGGTATAATTCTGGTCTTTCTCATTTCTCAAGCTTTCAGGAAAACTTTCATTGCCTTCATTCTGCCAACTCTTTTACAATCAGCCCTAAAATGCTGCTCACGTTTTGATTACAGACTTCACCATTTCATTGCTCCAGCTGGAAGTCTCATTCCATCCATTATTTCTGTCAAGCCCCCCGTGCTGTCCTAGCTGGCAGGCTCTATTTTGAAGCAAGTATGCGACACATACTAAATGTCATGTTACAACTCAGCCATGCAGCAATTTATTTGGGGTGTTCAAAGTCTGATTTTTCAAGAGTCCAAAATTATATCACCTCTAAATTGTTCAATACACTCTCCTTCACCTCTGCCTCCTCAAGCTGGGTATAAATGTAGCCCAAGGGGGGGGGAACCAATCAAACAAATAAATCCTTCATTACATTCACCTAATTATTATAGTGTGGTTTTGATTCTTGTAATAAGTCCTACAAATATCTGGCCAGCATGAGGTAAAAAGAACTGATACATCACCAGCCTGCTGCATTAGCGCTGCAAAATCACTTGCCATCTCATCACAGCAGGTCAGGGAAGGGTAAGTATGTTCCTGGTCCAAGTATTATACAAAAAAAAGAAAATCCCTTCTTTCTCCTCTTGCCCTCCTCTCTTTCTTCCCCTTCTCTTCCTTTGGAGGATTTGTATTTCCTTTGTGATTTGCTTTGTATTCAAAATCTTTAAAAGAATGCATTGCAGTGCCAGAACCATATACTCCCCATCACTTTCTATTATATTCCCCTTAACATTCCTCTGTTTTGAGAATATAAATAGCTTTGTAGGCATATTATTTTTAGCCTTTCCTAGGCTTGTTTTGTAGCTCTAGCCCACCTTCCCAGGGAAGACAACTGCCAGAGCTGGGTCATTCCTAGCTGCAGGTCTCTGTGGCATGTGGTCCTGAACCAGCTGACTCATCCGAACATCCGATGAGCCATTTCCCCTCCTGGTCCTCCCCCAGCACTGCTGTGTTCCCATCCCTGGCAGCCCTCCAGGGAACACACCACCTGCACTGCAGCCACAGCCTGCCTTTGCTTCCATGCTCGAAAGGGTGCTGACTGCTGGCCTCCATGCTGTCACCATAGAAAGGCATCAGCTTTTGGGTCTGGGGTTCTTTTAACCCTTTTTTCAATTTAAATGATGCCTGCTCCATCCTGCTACATATTAAAGGCAGAAAAGATCGAAGTTATTTCTAGAACACAATAATGGTGATGCTGGGGAAGTGGGCACCAGATGTAGAGTGAAAAAAGCAAAATGCAGCCTTGTCCCACAGATAGGGAGATTTGGGCCAGCACACAGATGACCTGCTTTAGAATAAGGTAGCTTTTTATTATTGGTGGGTCCCAATCTTTTGATTTCTCAGTTCTTTTGTAATACAAGCAGAAGGAAAAATTAAAGATTAAGGATAATTAAAATCCAACCAGATTTTGTTCTAGGCAGAAACTACATACTTGATAGCAGAGTAAACAGGACACTTTTGCAAGACTAAAGGAATGAGACTCATCCTTGAGTATCTGAGATGATGTATTATGACATGTTGGTTCAAACATCCATAATAAATAACCTGCTGCATCTAAAAATAGTATTCACAGATCAGCTCTGACAAGTGTACTGCCCTCCTGGTGCCTCTGGCTTAGGTGGGATTTGCACTCCAAGTACAGGCAAGATTTACCTTCTTTCCTTTAAACTGCAATAAATAGCTAATTTATAGCTATGTCCACCTCTCTTCTCACCCTAAGTGCTTTTTTGACCATCTCCTGCCTTCTGTTTTTAAGGTTTTCTCTTCAGGGCCTCCTCCAGCCCATACACATTTACACTCAGCCAAGTGCAAACACGCACTGTGCATCACCAGGCAATCCCACTGGCAACAGTCTCTGTCCAGTACCCTGCATGGGTTTTAACCCCCTTTGACCCTACCTCCTGTCCCATCTAATACATGCTCAGCAGGTCCGGGCTACAGGCTTGCCTCAAGGAGCACAGATTTCTCCTCTTCCCCCTCTGCATTTATATGCCTTAAAGGAGACTGGTGGTCCAGCTTCTCTGAAGTTGGTTTAAACTATCTTTGCTGCACTGACTTCAGTGATGCCAAATCAGAGCCAAGCAATCTGGTCTCTTGCCTTCCCACCGAGCCTCCATCTGTTCCCAGGTCCCTGCTAGAGACTCTCTTTGCCCAGCATCACTCTTTAAAAAGCCAGTCTCTGTTTTCTGCTCTGATTCACAGTGAACTATGACAACTGTCCCAGCCAGCATTTGGTGAGCAATGAGTTGGGAAACTCTTGTCCATTACACACAGAGGTTGTAATCAGTGGGCGTTAAACTATCTCACATACACAACCTACAATCCCATCTATCCCAAAACAGACCCAAGGTCAATCACAAGCACAACAGCTCACACCTCCATGCACTGCTTGTAAAGGTTGCTGCCAGCACAGTCTGCTTTTGCTCCCCTTTTTAACAGGGCAGTTAGCACTGACATTTATTAAAAGAGTATTTTTCTAATATTTACGAATTATAACAAAATGCTCTATGCTAGTCTCTAAAAAACAAGTAGCAGTTTGTAGAGATAACTCTTGCCCAGTTAGTGCAACTGAATAATCTAAATCCAGCAAAAAGCACAAGGAAAACAGCACAAATCCTGATGGTGAAAACCCCTCATGGGGAACTACACTGCTCTAGAGACTGACTTCAGCAGGGTCTCTAAAGTGTTGTATTTTCTTCACGTGAGTATTTTCAGCATTTGTGCTCAGACATCAGTCCATCTGAATTGCCAAATCCTCACTGCTGGGATACACAGCAGAATCCCTCAGGATCAGCCATGCTTTGCTAAGGCAAAGAGCTTTCTGTCAAGGCACTGAACAACACACTAAGTCAGCTTTTTCAATTTACCATACAGTAATTTTATGCCTTAACTTTGCTTCTGTAATCTGTACACACGTGTGAGACTCTCTTGGGATTCAGAAAATGATGCCTTTGAATTGGTGGCTTTATATTTAAAGGTTTAGGTTATTCTCATTTGTCTCTGGCAGTTATACATAAATGTGAACCATAAAAATTGTAAGAAACTGAAACAATATTCTCACTGAAAAATTAATTTCAAGAAGTTAGCTAGTCATATTGCATTTTAAGGAAGTTTCCAGATGTTCTTAAAACCATCTGTATACTTTCAAAAAGGAAAATATTTCAGTAGCAAGAAGCTCTCTGTATTTATTTGAACTATCCAAATTAACTGTTTTTGTCTCTTTTCATTGACTGCTAAAAATCAATTTAACATACAACAGGAAACCTTAATCATATTTACTTCTGGCAAAAAAGATACTTGTTTGTGACTAAACATTTAATAGATCAGAAAAATTAATTGTAGGATCTGCTTGGCGTTCAAAGTACATCATGATGTTTATTAATTTTTCTGTAGCAGCAATCCTACAAGATGCTTTGCAAACGGGGCTAATACAGTCTTATGCAATAATCATCTTCCCTTCTCTGACCATCAGCAAAGATATATCTTTATACTTAAAAGGATACTGCCTCCACCAGCTCAGGCAAAGGAGGCTGCATTAGCAGTAGGCTTTTAACCTTAGTATGAGAAAAAAAGAATAGCTGTATAAAGACACAAAAGGGAAGTAATCACTACAGCTACTGTTTATCTAGGATGCATGATCAGTTACAATCAAGCTCTTTGTTCAGGCTTATTATCAAACTCAGTGACTCATTTTGGCTTGTGACATAAAGCATGTGCACTTTTGAGATGAGAAGTAGGAATATTGCTTACCTTGTTGAACTGGAGAATAGGCGTTGGTCAGAAAACGAAAGTGCCCTTTATTGTACCAGCAAATCAATGACATGTTTCCCTTCATTCTTATTCTGTACTGTCCTCTGGACTGTGGAGTTTCAGAATTGTTCAGCATGGATGGAGGTAGGCCTGTGCAGTCGCTCTTCCTGGTGCTCAGCAGCCCACAGCAGTAAATCTCTGCGTGTGAACAAACACATTCCCTATCAGCAAGCCATTGCATGGACCCAGAGAGCAATACCAGCAGAGCAGGTCTGAATGACCTCTCAAAGAACTTGCCCTACAGCCTTCGAGTCCAAGAGATATGTCAGCCAACTGGTTTTCTTTTGTAATATCTAAGATTTGTGTCCTACATGAATGTCTCTGGAAACTGAAAAGTGCAGAAAGTCTGCTCTCTTGATGGAAATATATTGACATCTCCTGCATCATCACGATGAAATGACAGGAAAAATAATTCAGGGTTATCCTCCTAGCAGTAACACCTACAATTGTGTTTAACACTACAACATGTTTAAAATTGGTCTCAAAACCCCCCCAGTGGTGATATGCATTCTGGGACAAATCAGAATTTATGATCCAAGAGAGTCTTTGATGTTTAATGAAGAGAATAAATTGTGGAGGGAGCAGGGAGGTAGGGAAAGCTCTAGCATCTTAGATGTTAACTGAAATAAATTCTCCTGCATGACTCCTATGATGCTTTCAGTAACAATAGTGACAAACTCTGGTTTAATCTACTGCTTCAGTGTGCTGCCACATTCTTGATTTCAGCTCATTACTCCTTGCACTTGCATCATCTATTTTGCTATGGAAATGCTGCTTAAGCAGCTAAAAACCACTGAAACTACTGGTTGATTTAAAAAAATGCATATGCCAGAAGGATGCAGAAGATGTAAAAACAAGTTCAGTGAAAACTGATTGTAGGGCAAGCAGAAAAACCACACAGTGTCCTACCCAACTGAACACTGATCTTGTCCTGCACAGACACCAGAGGCTCTGCAGGAGACACCGTCTGCTGCTCACAGCTTCTTGGCCTTTTCATATGTGAAAGAGGCAATGAATAAAATCTAACACCACAAAACACATCTCAATACAGCCAGGTGGGCACAAACAAGGATTGGAAACAACATTAATAACAATGCTTGAATTTTTCATTAGGCAGTGAAATAACAACAGCCTATTTCTGCTAGTCCAAGAGAAGCAGATCTTCTTGATCAGATTTTTCCCTGACTCCAAGAAATCTTGGATGGAAATTTCCATGGTCTCCCTCAGTATTGTGTTAACCCATTTGAGTGGAAAAAAACAATGGGCATGGAAGCAGGTGACATCTGCACACATCTTGTGGTGGTTTAAAGCTCATCTGTCAGCTAAGTCTGCTTGATCAATTTTTTCATTGTGCTGAATTTTGCATGACATCGTTATAGTGAAAATGTAAAGCCAGAATGCAGTAGCTGGCTTCCCCTAAACAAATTACCTGTGTTCTTGGGTTACCATGAACATGTTACCTCTGTTCGTGGGTTTCCATTTATGTGGCTCTTCTGTCCCTGTCTTTCTGGAAGGAGCTAAGCTCTTGAGTGCAGGTGCAGGCTTTGTCCTTGGTTCCTATAGTGATTGGCCTGCTGAGCATCTCCTCAACAGCTCACAGACACTACAGGAATACTAATAAATTAATTGCATATACTCATGCATTGGTCCAGTTGCTGTGGGCAGATCTACAACGAGCTACGGCTCTTCCAGAAGAAATTTAAGCCCCTGACATGAGAAAGTCAACCAACACAGCAATGGGGAAACTTCATTCTCAAAGGGGAAACCTGCAATCCACTGGTTATTTCTAATGAATTAATCAGTCCCTGGAAATTCATAAGTTTCTTCCACAAAAGACAATGAGAAAAGCCAAAAGACAATGAGAAACAGGCTTACAATCAATATGGAGGGAACTGTACCTCCAGTGGAAGGCTACTTTTTCTCTTTCTAAAATTTCTTCTATTGCTAAGAGGTAGCCAAACAGCGTAGGTCACGTAACTGCAAACTTTGCCATTAACATAGCAAACTTTTAGAAAGCTTTCTTCTGGCCAATATTAAGATATTCCTGCTTTGATAACAAGCAGAACTGAGAAGAATTTCCTTAGCTGCCCAGAGTTTATATTCATTGAAATGTGATACTTTTTCCAGGAGGCTGCAATGAAATAAAACCAAGCTAATAATTACTTTATTGTGTTAGAACTTCAGAACAGCAACAGCCATCTCTGAGATCCTATAATAATTAGTTGTAGCCTTTCCTTTTATTGTAGCAAAAATCCTGCAGAAAATTTCCAGCAGATGTTCCACTCCTCATGCAGAATAATGGGAACCATTTTCTCTCTAAGGAACACACCATGTAGCCTTCCTGCTGTACAACATTTGTGCAGATTTACTAGCGTCTCTCATCATGGATGACACCCTTAATCTACTGTAGAGTTTTTCAAAACCACCCAGTTACTATAGCAATAGAAGCAATAAAATTTACACCCATCTGGCTCAATGAAGCTTTTGTGTGTAATTAAATCAGAACCACAACAGGTGTTTGCCACACACACACTGGACTCAGTGAAGACAGGTTGTTCTCTGGTCTTCCTAAACTGTAGGTGCAGTATAAATGAATACACCTAAGATAGTTTTGCAAAGAAGAGGAAATGTGGTGTAGTCACCAAAACTCACTCCCAGTCTCCAGCCTTCAGAGAGCTGGTGCTGCAGCCTGTTTCACCACATCTTCATTAGTACAGTTTGCAAAGGCTGTCAGGCTTGAGCTAATTCAGGCAAAAATACACATTCTGCAATCATTTATTGCACATGCAACATTGGGTCAGGTCAGAGCTAGGAAACTGGGGGAGGGCTCTAATGGGGAGGAGAACTGAAATCACTTTAGTCCATGTGCTGGAGTTGCAGGATCCTGCAAACCTTGTGGTAACACTGTGGTCAACCAGGCTGGCAGCTCTTGCAGTTTTGCCAGCACCAGCCTGTCTGAAGAACAGAGCCAGCTGCTCCTGCTGGTTCAGAACATGCAGAAGGGACTTTCAGGAATCATATGTTTAAGGGAAGCATGGAACACAGGGCGTTAGGAGGTTTTGTCCTCTATAAAGGACAACACTAATGTTTAGAGTGGGAAAAAGGGATGTGCACTATAAATGAATGTCACAGCAAATAGCAGTAACAGCTGTCTGCTCATAGAACAGACAATCTGGGGCATTTGAGTGCAGGTTTCCAGTTCTATTCAGAAGCCAGAGAAAGAAATTTTTTGTACGTCCCCTGAAAAATAAAAAAGACGTCTATTCAGGGTTTTGATCTTGAAAAAGATCAAAGTGTTCTATCTTATTTTCTGAAGTTTTCTCAGTTCTTGGCATCCTCACATAGGGCTTAGAATTATGTTCACTGACATCCCTTTATATTACAAGACACATTATTGCCTACTGTGGTACAGTGAAGGTGCTACAGCACAGGCTCTCAATTGTGCTTTTAACAATAAAGCATGTGTGGGCTAGGGTGAGGAAAAATGAATGATAGTTAAGATTCCACAAATTTTTTTAATAGGATCACAGGATCCTATGGATTAAAGCATAGGTTAGGTTGAAAAACAACTCAGGAGGTCTCTAGTCCCATCCCCTGTCAGAGCAGGGTCAGATCTGAGGCCAGACAGTGCTGCTTGGGGCTTTATCTTGTCTGGGCTCGAAAACCTCCAAGGACAGAGACTGCACAACCTGTCTGGGCATCCTGCTTCGCTGCCCTCACGAAAATCTTGCATTTAGTCTGAACATCTTTTGTTTCAGCCTAAATCTGTTGGTTTTTGTCCTTCCACAATGCACTACAGTAAAGAGCCAGCTCCACTCTCACGATAGAGGCCCCCAAAGCCTCTTCTCAACCTGAACAAGAACAGTTCCCTCCTTACAGCAGAGTATATTTGTATAGAGAGTATTATTGTACTGGGGGGCATGTTGGCCAAAACTGTAGGAGGCAATAATCACCTCCCTTGATCTACAGGCTACACTCTTGTTAACACAGCCTGGGACAGTGTTGACTAGCTTGGCTGCCAGGGCATGCTGCTACTCAAGTTCAGCTTGCTGGCTACAAAGACCCCAGGTCCTTTTCATCAAGAATTTTGAGAGGAACTAATAGAATTTTAGTGGGTGACCCTCCAGATTTTCCAGAATTCCCTTTAGTTCCCTTAAAACTTTTGTGTTCCCAGAAAGTTTATGGCTTCCAAGCATGAGCTTATTTAAATCTTTCCCTATTTCTCTGTTGATAGTGATGGAAGAAAAACAAACATGAAAGCCTGAAACAACATAAAGCAGTTAAGATCAATACCAATTTCTTTTTGATTTTGGCTCTCAGCAGGAATTTTCTACTGCTGATCCTGCTCTAGCCCAGAAACTAAATTTTCTTCAACAAAAAAAGGAAATTTATCAGTTTAAGAATGGGTCTTGAACTGTCATGAGCACCTGGGCATAGATGCTTTTCAACAGGCTCTCATGACACTTCATGGTCATGGTGTAGGTCTGTTCAGATTTAGCTGACTAAGCCACACACCAAAAAACCCCAACACTGACTTAATTGCTGAAGGAGACTCTGTGGTAGACCAGGAGAGATCTCTGTCAAGTCCAGGCTTCTTTGCTTGTCTCTCCCCAAATGTACTGCTAATGCAGTAGGATCCCAGCAGGTGCTGGCAGTACACTCTCTTCTTTGCAGCAGAGTCAGTAAGCACTGTCTCCTCCAAGGCTCTTACTGACTTCTCCACAGCTTGACATCTCAAGCATCTCTCCCAGTGTCCCAAAGTCCTTCCAGCCCAACATCCCCCTGCAAAACCTCTGAGCTAGCCCCAGTAGCTCATGGCAAACATAGACAATCCCATTGTCTTATTAAGCAGGAACACTTCTCTCCCCATGATTTTCTTTATGAAGGAGTGCCATGCTATTTTGTAAAGTCAATTAAACCTGCTCTCTTAGTGTCCACCCCCCACCCACCTCATAGCTTCACCCCTAGGAAGGTGATAGTGTATACCAGATCTGAAATTTAATTTTGGAGGCAGCTGACACAGATCATAAAGTCTCATGAAGCTAAATAACAAATTATGAACCAAATTGAAATCTCAGCATTGCATTAGAGTATTTGATCAGATAGTAAGTCAAAATTACATGTTTTAAAAAGATATTACTGAATTTGTTACCTGCTAGAAACCATTAATTTGAATGATCTGTGCAGTGTAAAGCCCGTGAATAATTCAACCTTGTGAACAATTTGAATTATCTCAAGTAATAAACACGCAGCTGGTTTAGTAGCAATGTATTCTTTTTCACCAGGGTTACTGACCAACTGGATCACACCAGATCATCTTTATCCTTCTCTAGCTGAGCATAATGATTGCAACTCACTCAAGCTGTCAGTCTTTACATTTAAAGCTTAACATTTAATCTCAGGTAAAAGGAGCATTTGTGTTATCCTCTACATTTTTTTTAACCCACATTTTGCATCACTGGTTTGGTAGTCTTAAAAATGTAATGCTTATAACGGCTGTGAAAAGACATTTAATAAAGACTGGTTTCTGCTCAGAGGAAAAACTCCAGTGCACAATAAATATCCTTGACTTCTTTCCCATTTGGCTGTTTGCAGCATTTGGGAAACCATGGCTCTTTTATGAGAATATGCAGGTATTCCACTGTAGTCAGTGAGCTTCCAGCTTGCCTAAATTAATGTAGGAGCTATGTCCTGCATGGAGCTCAACAGGTGCAGCTCTCAGCACCAGCACAGTCTGTAGTGCTAAACTACAGCACTGGTGCAGCTCACTGATGTTCTCATTTTAAATGAAAATCAACATATTGTCTCCGTACCCAGACTTTTCCCTTGCTTTGGGCCATGTTTCTTTAATATAATGATTTACGTGGGTTTAATTTTCTGCAATGACAAAAAACTCCAACTTGGACAGCAGTGGTGTGTCAGCAAATGGCCTCGTAGCTGTGATGCATAATGGCAGTCTCCAGCCTCCCTGCTGGGAAGGATCTATTCTATGCACCACACCACCTCTGGAAGGCTGTGCTGACTGAAGAATGAGACCAGAGTTACATGAAATGATTTAGAACTGACTGGCAAGAGTGCAGGATCCTGTAATTGCAGGGGAGTCACAAGCCCTCAGCATCACTGAAAGCAAAGCAACATGTGGCTTTTCCATGCCCAAGGTGAGGGGGCATTTGACAGAAAGGATGACCTGGGATTGCTCTTTTCACTAGCAAGAGATTTGCTGGAAGAGCTGTATCAATGGACATTCTGCTGGCAAGTGTGTTTTTGCTAATGGAGAGTTTTATTATGCTTTCAAAACTTAAAACTGTCCTATCAAGGTATGTTGATGCCAGCAAAATAAAAACCCCAAAGCAAAAAAAAGCAAACTTTTCCAGAGCTTTCGCAAAGGCATAAAATGTCCTCTAAAGAAAACATATCTTTAATAGATATTAAACAAAAAAAAAACCCCACTTCTAAGGCACACCTCTAAGAATTCATCCCATCTCTCATCTTTCACAACAGGAAAAGAAAAATCACAGGCAGATAGGAAATCCCTTGAAAGTCCCCCAGGCCACACAGGAGATCTGACCTCACATTTCTAGGTCAAAGAACAAAAGCAAGCACTTTAAGTAACCTTATTTAAATTGTTTTTACATCCTCATTTTGAAGATTTAAAAAGGAAGATTTAAAGAGCAACTTACAAAGTCTTCCGTATAGCATCTTTTCGTGAATATGAAGTTTTCTTAGAGATGAACAACTTATTTATACAAGGAATTGAAATATTAGTGAAGACTTTTGGAAGTATTTTTAATTCAGTGGCAGGAGGCCCCTAGGTCTGTCACCATTAAAACTCAGTGAGTCACCCGATACACACCTTGCTTCTCAAATTCTTCAAAGAGATTCAGGCTGGTAATGCTTGGGCCTGTGAAGATGATGTAGTTCTTCCCAGCGGCGTTCTGACAAAGGCTTTTGGCCACCATACTGTGAAGCTGTGGTTTGTTCTTCAAAGCATCCAGCCCATCAGCACCACTCCCTTCTTTGAGATGGACATAAATCTTAAATGAGAAATGTGAAGAGAAGTCAGAAGGTTAGAAGGAATCCAGAGGGAGCAGATGCAATTCCCAACATACCTGCAACAGCTCAACTTGAGACAAGCTGAGAAAGCAGCAAATACTTTTTATAAATGCTAATTAAAGTCCTTGTCAGGGGGCTGTTGCTTTTAAACTAACTCATGTTAGTTGGCTCAGCTACCAATAAACACAGCATCCTTCACCTCATGTTAGGGACTTCTGAGGCTCCCGTCACTGTTGTGCAGTTTGAAGATCGTTTGCTTGGCAGGAAAAGCCTCCAGTCATAACTGAGATTACATCTTGTACTGAATCTGCATAGGCTTCAATGCTGCCAGCAAAAGGAGAGCATGGGAACTTCAGTTCCAAGAAAGGCCAGTATGAGATGACCAGAAGGAAATGGCCCATTACCTTCACTGCATTAATATTCAGATTTATTTCCTATTGGCAGCAACCGTCAGGCTGTGACACAAGTGTGTGTGCACCCCCATAAATGAGCAAAATGCACACCCAACCAGCCAGAACACCCTCATCAAACTTTCCAGGCACAGTGCTAACACTTAGATACTTTACATAGATCGTGATTTGAATACAACCCACCAACACAGTTTGAACCCTGCAGAGGGAGAAAATGTGTAACCCTTCCTTTGTACACAAACCTTCCATTCTATTTCACTGACACTATTTTACAAGCACAACTTTTACCCAAATTCAACACTTAATAAAGCCAGCTAGGCGTCCAACCTTCATCTCGTTCTAAGAGCTAGTAGAAATAACCTGCTGGAAAGAGAAAAGAGAAGAAGCAAACACTGTACTCTATTACTCAAATAGTACTGTAATGCCATGGAACTTGTAAAGACTTAAACACACACACAAATGCAAATTTTCAGAAAAACTTGCCCAGGCATGCCTTCATGACTTTGGCTCTGAAATACTCAAATCTTTTATGGATTACAGAAAATTTTATCTGTCAAAGAAAAAGCTGAAACTTGTTCAGTATTCAGGGGCAGGAAAATGGAATTTTGCCTTGGTTTTTGGAGTGATGTGTCCACAACAACTTTGTTAAATTTGTTTGAGACTTCAACCATGAAAAACATGCAGCATTACTTTTCTGTACAGCTTATTTCTCTTACCAACAGACACTGTTACAAATGAAAATTCATAGCAACGCTCAGAGAACAAAAATGCTCATGTTTGCAGTAGTAGTCCCAGTAATTTGTAACTCAATGATCTTAGAGAAGAACAAAATTCAATTAAACAGCTTCTCCCTATTTTAGATGGTGCATCTCCCAGCACTGGTATTCTGTATAGTATTAAGTAGCAATTCATGCATCACGGAACAGGCCTCAACAGGGCATGTTATGTATGAAATTTCTGGGAAATTAGACATAATTTGTATTTTGAAGGAACTGACATTCTGAAAACAAAGTTGATGCAAGGACAAATGCACACTAATTCCAAAAAGGAAGTCTTAAATACATCATTTATCTTTAAAAAAAAATTAAATCCCCTTTTATTGATAGAAACAGCTTCCAAATGAGGACAAAGGCAGCCATGTTTGCAGACTCTCTGATTCTGCTCCACTCATTTTTGAAAGCTGTCAAACTTGTGCTTTCTCAAATTGTAAGGCTGAGGACTAGCTAATTATGATAAGTCATTAAGGTTATTAATCAGGGCTCCAGAGAGGAGCTTAAGAGTGGAATGCATTCAAAGAGCAGATTGTTCCAAATTTCCAGCAAAGATATTTCATGATTATTGGCAACAAAATTAAGATTAGGTTACTAGCATGTCAGCACAGACACCACACATCAAACCCTCAAAATCTACAGACAGGGCAGTGGAGACAGAAGCTGTGGACAGATTAGTTTTGACCTTGGATTAGCATCTGAGCTGAAAACAAAGCAGGAATCTCTCTAAGTCAATAAGAGTGTCTTACACCTTACCCCCCATAATCCAGTAAATCTTAGCCAACCGAGAGTCTCTCCTGCTCCATGCTCAATCTGTGTTCCTTGTGGAGTGCTGCCCCTCCAAGGGACAGTCTTCTGGCACTGCTGATGTGCCAGCTGGTCCCTCACTGTGGGCTGGTTTGTGTCTGCAAGCAGCTGCTTTAAAGAGCATACCCACCAGGCAACTTGTCCACTGAGGTACCACTACTTTCATTTGAGGATGCTACACACTTCATAGGTTTTGTTAGCAGAGTTCCCTGTGCGCCTGGCTGTGAATCTCAACCCCCCTTGCTCTGTTCACATCCCCAGCACCCTTTACTCAAATGTCCATACCCACTGCTGAACCCTTCCTTCTCCTCCAACGTTAAATATGCCCTCTTTTTTTTTCTCCTTGGGCACTTCCTTGCCTATCCAACAACAGCCTTTGTTCTTGGCACAGTATTTCTTGTTTTGGAGAAGCAACATTCAAAGCTTTATCCCCACTCTGTTGGGATGATGGGTGACAGCAGCACAATGTTGGAAGGCATAAAGGCTGCTGTGAAACAGTGTCTGTGTACAGATAACTGGCAAATGCATAGCTTCAAATATCTTTGCAAATGCCTAGGATCCCATACGGCCTTTATTTCCCCTCTCATCTAGCTTATTTCATTCTACCTCAACCCATGAAGATCCTAGGTACTGAAGCCCACAGCATTCCCTCCCTTTCTGTAATGCATTAGAAGTGGTATTTAAGAGTCAGCAATCTGCAGAAAAAGCACAAATTGCCAGAAATTGGCTGTTAGACCTTCATAGGCACAGTCAGAAACTGCTCCCCCCAAAATGTTTGCTAAACCATTCAGTAGACCTTCCTGGACAACATTAGAGTTTTGTGCCCTCTCCATGTGGACCAACAGCAAAATATAATTGAAGTACGGGCTCAACAACTGTTGCTGGATAACAGATGGGAGATGCTGGCAGCAAACATCCTCTGCTTCTGTGGGTGACAGCACAGGCAGTGCTTTTTTAATATCTGCAGAGATCTTTTTCACTGTCTGTCTTTTTCTAATGGCTACTGATACATTTGATCCACAGCACCAATTGGGATAACCTGTATAGATGTGACATCATCTACCTTAGGAGGCAACTACAGGCTGAAGATCTTTAACATGCAGTGCTGGGACAGAAATGAAGCTTTCTCTATTCATTCCTCAATTATTTGTTGAATATTTGTTGAATATCTGTTGTTTATTGTAACACTCACATGCACACTTCTGCCATCTCTCTCTCTATGGCTGCCCTACTGCACTAGAAACTTTCAATCCAGTGTGTTTGCATTACCTTCATGTGGAAGGTCTGTAAGGTCTCACAGAAACTGAGTAAAAAACTGAACAGTTAGGAACAAAAGCTAGATTTTGACTGCACATTTAAGAGAATGTGCCCTAGAAACTGAAATATCGATGATTCTGCTCATATTCAAAGCTCAGATGGCATATTGAAAGCACTTGTGAATAGCACATCCCAAATATGCCACCTTCATACATAATTGAAGCACCCCAGGGTACAATTCTCATATGAAACAGATGACATTTGGAAGGAAAAAAAAGGGCAGAGGTAGTAATAAACAGAAGGAAGATTTTGAAAGATACATTGTGCAAAAATACCTCACAAAGGGCAGATCCTAAACAACCACAAAACAGAAGCCGTGTTTTTAGATGACACAGTTATAAAAGAGAACAAAGTAAAGTAGTCATAATTTTTGGATACTAAATAGCTATTGAAAAAATAACTTTATTTTTTCTATAGGCTTCACAGCCAACCCACAACTACTCATTCCTAGCAGTACTTCCTAGATCTTGCCTCAATCTGTCTTCCCCTCTCATCCTAAACCTCACCTCTAACTGTTGCCATTACCAACATTGTTGGGAAATTCTACTCTCCAGTTTCACCCTAAACCTTCTGCAGTTCATATTCCCCCCTTCTTTAATGACCTCTTCCCAGACAGCTCTTAGGTCTAGCAGCTGTTGGCACCAGTGGTGGTGCTCTAACCAAGACCAGACCTTTTCATTCTCTTCCTACTACTCCAAAGACTACTTTCTAAAGAGTATGCAAGAGCATACAGTTTTCCCAACCTGTCCCCAGCTAGTTAGTTCTTCATGTTCCTTACAAAGCTTTTTCCTTGGCCCCCTTCTTTTCTCCCTCTGCATTCTATTTTGAATTATTTCAATCTGAATTAACACACAGATGCACCTAACATCTTTGTGCTGAGGACTGACAAATGTCTGTTTTGCCTGCACACATTCTTCAAAGATTCTAAAAACATCTTTGTGAGACTGGCAGAAAGATGCTGGTAGAGTTGACAATGCAAGTCCAACATGGCTTAAAGCTCTTTGCTTTTCTTTCCATGATTTCTTGTTATTTCTTTGTCACTGAGGGCACTACAACATCTTACCTGCATGGCGGACCAACAACCCATGGATCAACAAACGCAGATTTTGCTCTGTACCTTCTCCCAGGCAGTCACATACAGGTCAGGCAGATTCATTAGCTCTAACAGCTCCACATAAATAATTTCCTATTCCTTCAAATACCTAAGAACTGCCTGGCTTTCTCCCAATTGCTGCAATCATCCTTCTTTTCTTTGGCCTTGCTGAAACATATCTTGACATCCAGACAGTGCTCTGCCCCTCAGATCACTTGCCCAGCCCTTTGCTTTGACCACGTCAGCCTTCTGCCAGTTTTTCCATTTTTTCAGCACCAAATGGAAATGGGGCTGGAAAATGGAGACAGGCCTTTATGGCTTAGACTTCCCTATTGATCTCCTCCTATACCTTGTCAGTACAGTGATTCCTGCCCGCATTTGCCCTGTGAAGCCAAGTGTCCAATAACCAATGTCAAACAAGCCTGCATTTGCCTCTTTCCGTGCTGCCCTTCTCCTCCCTGGTTGGAAATCACCACCATCTCAGCAGAGCTTTTTCCTTTTGCTCTTGAAAACCTTTCCTAGATTTCCCACAATGCAATTGCTAATCAATTCATTGGCCCTGCTGCTTCTTAGTACTGCTTTTCCAAGCTCCCTCTGCGCAGCCAGCGGCCCAGCCCAGGTCTATGATTGAGGTTTCACTCTGGTGCCACACAATTGCACAACATTGGCTCAGTTTTTCTATGAAAATTACTGTTGAGCTGTGAGAAGGTGTGTGAGGAGGTGTAAGCGAGAAGGTAATAAGTGATGCAAGGCAAGAACAGTATAAACTATCAGAAGTGTTGTAACTGTTGAGAGGACAACACATAGCAGCTCAAGAAGGAAAATACTTCCATAAAAAGGGCATAAAATCTTAAGATAAAACCAGTAGATGATGAATAAGTGACATCAAGGACCCAGCTCATTTCGAGGGAGGAACAACAAGGCTGATGACTGCCTGGCCTGTGCAGGCCCATCAGGAGTAGGGTGTATACTGGTGCCAAGCAGTGTGTTAGTCCCAGACCTCTGTCATGTGCATTAGCCAAGAAATACTGCTGCACTCAGCCTGCTTCCAGAGTTCTCTGGGCAGCCAAAATGCATCTGAACTAAAGAGATTTGCTGTGGGAAGCTTAAGCCTCTGTCTTGCACTTAGATGCTAAACCTGCTAGGGCAGAGATTGTCTTTTTGTTCTGCTTACAGCACCCAGCACAAAGGGATGGGATCTGTGAGGGGCATTCCTATGGCAAACCTATTAAGTGCATAAGACAGGAGGTCCTGGTGCTTTTAAGTCTCCTTCCCCAGGCAGAGTTGCACTGAGTGAGAACAGCTGCAGAAAGGACACAACTACAAAGGTACTTTTATTGTCCAAGCAGCTCAGATAGGAACTAAAAAATAACTTTCATTCTCACCTGAAAATAGACACTAAGACTGTATGTAAACTCTGTGAGAGACCTTTGCATTAGATGACATTTAGGTTTGGTTTTACTATTCATTTAGAAATATAGTAAGATTGTAAACTCCATCAAAATGAATAAGGCTGGCCCATCACACATCCGCAAAAATACCTTTCCACTTAATACTGGTGAGCAAGAGGATAATTGACTTTCAACTGAGATCTGGGATTCTCAGATGCTGACATTACAGAACCACATGCATTAAAAAGTCAGCGCCGGGTGGGAGCCAGAAGAAGAAAGTAGATAGGATTTTCCAGTCACTAGTGACTGACAAATGAAGGTGATCAGATTTCCTGGGATCCCCTCCCAGACAAAGGCTGACCTTGAGAACCTCCTTAATGCAGCTGCTACATCTGTGTGTTCCAGATGCAACTGTTCCAGCAATAGAGGAATTATCAGGGCACTGTTGAAAGAAATGCAAGGGCTCAGACTAATCTCTAAACAGAACTTAAATGGGTTGAAACACCAACATTTCTGAGCAGCTTATTAAACAAGTGCACAGATGGCTAACACTCCAGCAACTCTGACCTTGAAAACAAAACTGACTCCAAGTTTATTTACCCCTCCCTTTCCCATTGCCTGAATGCACTTATGTGGTGTGTTGGGAAATTATAAATTCTTTGGGGCACAATCTCAGTTTCTCTAAATTCTGGATGTTCTTACTCTGTAAAATCAACAGGGTTATGAAGTATTCAAGCTGGCTGTACTTACCTGTCTGAAATGAACTCCAGCATTTACTATAGAAGCACGGTGTTTACATTGGGACTTTTTGCTGCCACCGAGAGCTCTACCACTGAGCTGTGGAGTGACCTCAGACATCTCCCTTCACTAAGACTCCTGCTCTTTGGGAGAGAGCCCTTCCTTACCCTCTCAGCCAGAGGCCATCCTGACCCAGGTTTCACTCTTTAATGGCTATTGTGCAAATCACTGACCCTTCAGGACCATGGGAAGACTCAAGCTGCAGACACACAGTACTTTTCCTTAATCCCTTCTGACTCATCACTTCATGGGAAGCAGTGGAAGGTGGAAACTCAAAGTCAGCCCCAGCACAAGGACCTAAATGACTTCATAAGTCTGAGTAACATATTTCACAGAGATATTAGTGAAAATGAAATGCATTATTGCAAGAATTTTCTTCCAGAGAATAAAAGCAAGTGCAGAGCCCATATATTAGGGGGCAGGGAGGAGGTGTGGGAAGGGAAAAGTGTCCAGTATAGCCTCAGAAAATAAAATTCATCTCAAGGAATAGGAAAGGATATACACATCTATAAAGTAGTTTCTTCCTCACCATGATACCAGATTTTTTAAGCAAATAATTATGTTCATGAGCTAATTCCATTACTGCCTATCACAGTGATTAATATTGCCTGACTGTCCCTTTATAGTGCTCTCTACCATCTACATACTGCCTTCCATCTTGTTGATTGATGGCTCTTTGGGTCAGGGACTGTCTTAGGGTTACATTTGTGCTATGGTTCTGTGCTTCAGGATGAGGCACTATGGGAATACCTTGTTCTGCCAGCTCTCCTTGCTGGTTCCTGTGCTTCCTTCTCCTGCAAAATGATCAGAAAACTTTCTCATGCAGGAGGAGCTATGCAAGGACTAGCCATCACTTAGGAACAGTTACTCATAACCATGTTCATTTCTTTTGAGCCACACAAGAAATGCAAAGAGAGCATGATGTGTCCTACCTAGACATTATAAGGTATTTGGGAATTCTCTTCTATCATTTATTGATAAGCAATATTGCTATAGCTAAACTGAGAAAGAGTCCTACCAATCATATTCATAAACATTTTTTATAATCAAGTGTTCCAGAATTTCAGAGAAAAAGAGAGAAATAAAAATGGACCAAAAAAACGACACTAGAGTTTTGATTTAAATAGGATGACTTCTTAGCAAATACTCTAAGAAAGCCTTCTAAGCTACTTCAATAATTTAAATTGCAATCAAGACATTAAAATATTGGTTTGAAAAGTGTTGTGGTGGTAAGCAGGGAAATAGAAGTGCTAAGTAGCATATAGGGAAATAGACTGGAAAGAAGCAAGAAAAGTAAAGAGAAGATGGGGCAGAGAGGGACACCTGAAGTCCTGCAAGCTGTGTTTGTTTTCTCCCTGAATTAGAAAGAAAGAAATGAGAAGGCCCAAGCCCTCCTCCTGCAGCAGCAGCTGCCACCTTGATGTCTAGTGTCAAGGGCAGATGAAAAAGGCAACAGTATCAGGGCAGTTTTACCATCTACTTTGCCAAAGTCAGCTCTACTGGAGCCCTTCTGAACCCTCTGAGAGGTTTTGCTCGTGTTCCCAACTACGGCAGACATACATTTACATTGTTTGAATGATGTGTCCTTCCTGCATGTTCCCACTTGGCCAGCTGACCGTGAAGAGATACTCAGCAACAAAGCTATTCACTGCAACAAGATGCTTTGCTTGAGAAATTCGGAAGCAGAGATACGATCTGAAATTGTGCATCCATCTTAAAACAAAGACTTAACTGTCAGGGTGCAGTGAAGTTATCTGTAGTACAGAAGACAAAAAAGTAGTCTAATATTCATACATTATTTATATTATGAATATATAAGACTATGCACCTTCTTATATCCACAAGCAGCACTTGAGTTTTATGCCACTTCTGTTCCATGAATGGCTTATTAGGCTATATTTTTAACCAAACAAACACCATTTCCTTAAAAAAGTAAATGATGAGCCATCAAACAGAAATGTTTACTCATACCCAAACATGTGATTCAAAGTTTTGTTCACAAGAACAAGTAGAAATAGGAATTTGAGGAGACAAATGGCTGAAATTCCTAACATTAACAACTGACCTGTAGGCTGCTGCCCAGAATTCACAGAGTAACTCAGAATGTGGCATATCCATTTTACATTAGGAAAACAAATCCAACCAAACCTTTTCATTGTAGGAAAAGCAGAACACTGGGAAAACTAAGATGTCTCCTCAAATGGAGATTTATTTTAAGATCAGGCTTATTATTCAGGCTTGGAGTACCTTGTTTTTGGCCAGGGGCATCACAGACCTCTTGAGGTTCCTTCCATTCCTGAAAACCAGTCAGACATAGCTCACTTCTCTCTTCTGTCTGGGCTGCTTCACCGTTTTACAGATACATATTACTCAGATTTTTGAAACTGAATTAGCCTGATTTAGGAAGTGTTGATAGTCCTATTTTATCTTGAATAAAAGGACCTCAATGTTACCAAGTGGAAGCAGTGAGGGAGGGAATACATACAGACAGTATACAGAATTTCTGCATGTTTTGAAGTAGGTGCTGTAAGGTTTTTCCAACAGTTGGCAGGTGATAGACAAATCAGTCCTTGACTGTCAGACAAGTCTTTTCTTCATGATGGCAGCTTCACAAGAGATGGAGGGGAAGGTGTGTAAATGAAGGGGAAAGCATTGGATTTTCTTCTGGTTTAGATCAATTCTCTCCATTTGTTAAACACTGGGAAAAAACCCCAAACCTCTCTTTTAATAGTCTACAACAACCAAACAGCCACTGAATAAGTGCTTTGGATTCTGCAAGACCGCTCCTAAGCGTGACATATAAATGAAGATAGTATTTCAAGCATGTCACAGTTGAAGATGCCCATCCTCCCCAGATTAGGTTTTTCCATTTCAGCATGAAGGTATATTCTTTTTCACTATTCCCTAAGGCCCCTTTCACCCAATCATTTTAGCATGTTGATAATGACAGCCAAGTCATGGAATGAAAATAGAAGGCAGCTGGTAAGATAATCCTGGACGTCATCCGGATGCAAGTGAAGCATGAGTATCTAATTCATTAAGGGAGTGGGAGGATTAGGGTGGTGCTGAGCATCCATTCTGTTTAATTTGACATTCCATTAATTTAGTCTCTCAGTGGACAGGACGGGAGGTGCAACATAATTATAGCTCAGAATCTGGCATGTCTGAAGACTTATTAGTTTTGTGACAGTTGGCTGGGGGGAGCATGGCAAGAGAGATGAGCAGACTTTGTGCTTGCTCTACCCAATGCGCTTCAGTAATAAACTGCGTGTGGGACTGATGAAGTTCTCCTTGGAGATCAAAGACACTGCCTCTATATAGCAAATGACTTTCCAAGAGCCTTGAAAGCAGAAACTTCCAAGGATGCTTCACAAGGTGAGCCTATTTTGTATCAGACAAAACAGCTGCTTTAAAACCTAGATGGAAGACGTAGGATCCTAAATTTCTTCTCAGAGGGAACAGCATTGCTGAAAATGCAAACCCCTGTTCCCAGAGAGCTTCTTCTCTTACACCGCTACCAAAAGAGTCATAATGATTAACCAGCCAAATTCTGCTCTGAACAAATGCTTAGCTGCAGGAAATCCACAGGCCCTGCTCTGACATGCATTCAGCCTGAGCAAGCAGTGTGCACATCCTGCCTCTGAACCACCACTCTGGAACATGTGGTACACAACATTTTCACAAGACCTCTTGGGAAAAAGAAATATCAGAAAATATCTGCCCCCTCCCCTCTAAGTATCAAAAAAAAAAGACCAGATTTTTCAAGGGCTCTCAAAATACATCAGCAATTGGGGAATCTGAGAATTTGAAAAGATGTTCCCAATGCCGTACAACAATAAAAACAAATCCTTTAACATGTCTCTCACTCCAACTTACATCTCGCCTTGAAGTCACATCAGATTTTATTTCTTTGATGGAGAGGTAGATGTGTGAAAAGATATGTAATAGGAATCCCCACTACTATGTTTCTCACAGAAAAATTGACAGCTTGATACCATATACACCACTGGCTATCACAGGTGCAGTGCTATACTTAGAGAAAAGCTGACTCATTAAAAATTGCAAAAGTCACAGTGCCTAGACATTTAGATAAACTTAGGATATACAAACAGACAGACCTTTTAACTGCATTTCAATTTAATTAGCTGAGGGCTGGCAGCCAGATGGACAGTATTAGAGACAGACACTCTCAGTTAAATCATACAGCAAACAAAGCATCAGGAACTTGTCATCACTGTCCTCAGGTCTTGTATCCGTAGGAGTCAGAGGCCTCCTGCATTCAGGTTGTAGCCCCCGGAAGGGTAATGAAGAGAAGTGACTGTTTGGTCCTGCAACACATTTAAGGGCCTGCTGGAACCGAATCAAGACATTTGAAGAGGAAAACCCACCTGGCAGATGAAACCAGTGGATGAGCACTGCCGAACCCAAAGACTGAATTTCCTCTTTTTCCTCTTGCGCAGCTCCCTCTCTGTGCACGTAGCAATGAAAACAGGATCCTCATCAATCAGGGGCTCATGTAATACCTGCAAGTGGCAAGAAAAGAGGCAGGGAAAGAAACAGAATACATGATTGCTAAAAAAACTGTGCTTTGACTTTCAAGGAAATACAGCCCTTGCACAGTGCATCATCCCAAACAAAGAAGCAAATCCACTTTTGTTTGATGCTACTATCCAACAAAAACCAAAGCCTGGCCAAGCACTCCGTTATGGATAGCTGCTCTACACATAGTTTGTAAACGTTGCAAGGCACAGATCTCACTTCTCATTATCAGCTACCATTCAACATCCCTCCAAAATGATGCGGGGGATGGGGCAGGGAAAGCGGATTGTTAGCAGCATCCTTCTCCAAGCTTCATCATAAGCTTCATCCTGTCTGGCAGAATATCTTCCCCCCAACATCCCCTACAATATGTTGTAAAGTACACTCCTTGGTTACAGCAAAGGAAAACACATAATAAAGAGAGAGAGAAATTAAGGGAGAAAAAGATATTTTCTGCTGCCACTTAAGGAGGTGGTAAAGAGACAGAAAATAATTTTCCTGGCAGCAGCAGCTTCAGCGAAGTCTCTCTTGCCTCAGGAGCTGAAAAATTTGACGAAAGAAGACAAGGATAAAGCACCAGAGGCAGGAATCGAAAGAGACAAGGCAGACTGGAGCAAGTAACAAAGACCCGTGAAAGTGAAGCAGTTTCTGCATTCTGCATCTAGGCAATGTACGTGGTTCCCAGTTCCTTATAACTGTTTTGTTACACTTCTCTCCATTAATTCAGCAGCAAAACTGTTAGGTATCACACTGAGGAACTCACCTATAGAAAAGTACCAGTAGCTCCCTACAGCTCACAGGGAGCTGTGCATAACATTTGCACAGTGTGCAAATTGTCTGACAAGTCACATGAGAAAGTACAAAGACTTGCAAACTCTTGAAAGGTCTCAGCTGATGAATGCCGACCAAATTCAGACACATCTAAATCAGGGCAAGTCACTGCAGGCTTCCCTCCTTGTACAGGAGGGGAAAGTGGTCTCAGCAAGCTGTAATTCATACCCTTGTAAAGACATGCAAAATAGTCAGATGGGTTATAATATAAAGGAGTCTGTTCTTTTCCAGTGATCATCCCTCCAGGAAATGGGCTCAGATAAAGGTATGCTGAGGCTCCCACCCTCAGACCAAGCCTTTGCATGCCTGCATGTGTGCTACTTTTCTGCACATCTGCACAGAGTCAGTGGAGGAAATGAGAACAAAGCTGTATTAAACCTGGGAGTGATGGTTGTAGGAGAGATGTGGTGGGTGAGCAGTTAAGCACCAGAGAGGAGCAGCTGTTGGCCTCCTGAACACAAGATGTTTGCTGAACATCACTCTGTCAGCCCAAAATAGGCACCCATGCCCTCCCCACGCAGTGATGGCTGCACACTGTCATTTATAGGCACTCCACTTAACGACTCGTGAAATATTCACAGGACCATCTGAAAGCACTCTTGTGAAATGTTCAAATTATACACCAAAACGCAGATGTGAACAAGGAGAGCTGCGCACAAAGCTATTTGTTCTTCCATGTGCAGCTGCCCTGTTTTCCTATGGAAGCCAAATCTTCTTCCTCTCTCAGGGTCCATACAGAATACAGTCCTTCCTTTCTAAAGGCCACCTGGGCCACTTCCCACTTCTGCCTCAGAGGATTCTGACAGCATTTTGCAAATATTAAATGTGCTCTCATTCGCTTTTGCCTTTCTGCCTCTCACGTGCAGAGGGAAGGAGCACATCCTTTGGGATAGGTCTGGATACACGGTTAAGAATTTCTGAGCTTCCAGAAAGGCTCTCTTACCTACCGGATGCCATTGAGTGATGTGGTTCCACTGTTATAATCTCCCCTGCTGTAGGATGGAGAGGAGCAGCAGAAAGAAAAGGCTATATAAGCATCACCTTAGGACATCTTTTACCTTCTGTCCTTAGCCCCCTTCTCTCTGCACCACAGCATCAACTCTCCTTGCAGCAGCTCTACTGCATCCTGTTTACCCTACACACTCTTTCTGCCTTCTATGACACAATAAGGCCTGTCAACCTTAAATTTAGAAAGCAAATCTGAATTTTTAAACCTCTCTCCATCTTCCTTTTCTCCCTGCCTATGCTCAGCCCTAGGGCCCAGAGCTTCCCCTTCTTTGTTCCCCTGTACTGAACATTTAAGTAATTCCTCCATAAGTTCCTACTGAACTTCTGCGAAGAGGGAACAAAAATGTGAACAGACTAGGGCAAGATCTACCGCTGCTGCAAAGACAAAATGCAGACGGGCAAGGTAAATGAACTGAAAACCCTGGAGCTTGTTCTTCCTGCTTCCTTCAGAGAGTGGGAAACAAGTGTTTTCACCCCTCCATACTCAACCACTGCTTCAAAAGCTCTAAAGAACTTTGCAAGCAAGGAAGCGTATGGGCTGTGCCTGCTGGAGGAACAGCTGATCCCCATCTTGTTTTCAAAGAGAGCAATTTGTTGCTTCTGGCACTGACATGGTGTGTTTAGGACAAAAGTTAGCCCTGTTGCTACTGGCCCATCCTATTAGGCAGTGTGTTCACCCTCCTGCATTCTCAGTCTCCTTGCTCTTCATGTAATCTCAAATCCATCTATTTGCCAAAATCCCATGTATTTGCTCCCTCCCTATTCCCCATTCTTGCTGTTTGTGCAATATACACTTTTACAGGAGTGATCCTACTGCCCCCACAGCATATTCTTTCCTGCTTCTCATCTTCCTTGAAAAAAATTTACTTTCAGGCTTAATTGACTTCTACACGTATTCCTGAGTACCTCTTCACCATCTTTTACTCACTCCCCAAGTGATTCCCTCTTCCTATTCTGACTTCCTTTGATGCAAGATATCTTGTGGATTTCTTCATAGAAATCATTCCCATTTTCTTCTCTCAAATTCCCAATTCTTTTCAGGTCTAAGAAGCTCCTCATTTAGTTGTTTTGCTCCCCCACAGCTATCACACTGTTTTCTTTTCTTCCTCTTCTTTATAGTCATCCTTACCCCTGATAGATCTACCTGCCTAACTTTCACTCTTTTTGTTTCCCCCTCAATGAGTATTAGCACTCCAAGTGTTGCAGAGGCAAGATTCCAAGAAGGGATTCCATCAATTGCTCCATCTCACGACATCTTTTACTCACAGAACAAAACAGATAGCCATTGTCAAGTGTGCCTTTCTTCTCCATTTTAGATCATTTCCAATACTCTTTCCATGCCAAAATCCTACTCATCCTGCTCTCACCAGAGCCCAAACAGGCTTGTAGACAAAGCCTAGAATCACTAAGTCTTCTGTACTTGGAATTCTCAGACTCTATTTACTTATATAATGAACCAACATATCCTTGGGACATCTTCCCCTTAGCTCCATGGCCCTCCACAACACAGGCTGTCTCTTCAGTCTGTCTCCTGGAGAAGCGGCCTCAGCTTGCCTTGGCTCTGGCTTTTGGTGGGCACCATCCAGTTGCTGAGTCCCCTGGGTGTGACTGACCTGTATGCACACAGTCAGTCATTCCTCCTGCAACAGTAGCTTGTGCTTCTGCCTTTTTGCTCCAAAGCTCCTCCTGTCTAATCTAAATTTTCTTGCTGGTGTCTGCCATCTCTGTTTGCACATCTAGCTGTCAGTTCTGATTTCATTATGCTCCATTTAAGAGCATCTCCCTTTCCTTAAGAACACCCTAGTATCCCCTTTTTTGGTCATTGCAGATGTCCCTTTCCGCCTGTTGCAGGTATTACTGGCTAGTGAATCTGAACGTCAGTCTTTACCTCCTACTTGCAAAATCTTCTCAGCTAGGCAATGCCTGCATTTTCCATGCTTTCTGACTAAGAGCTCTAAAATGGCAATCATTTTAGAGTAACAACCCACCCACCCAGACAAGTTTGCATCCAAAACCCACAACCATCCTGCAGCAGTTTTACTTTTACTCAACATAAGGCAATCTGGCCCTACAGACTGCTGTTGGAAAACCATTTTCCTAGTCCATCACACTGACCACATCACTTTTCTTTATTTCTCTCTGATAGCTCTTCTCCAGTATGTCAGACAGATTCTTTCTCTTCTCATTTTCAAAGTCCTGCTTAGCCTATTCACATTTTACAGATCCTCTTTGCCATCATTCAAAGGTTAAGTCCAACCTCCAGTGGAGCCATGATTCCATGATCCTCTGCCCATTTGTTCAGTCTTCAATCAACCCTCTTAAAAAACAAAAAGACAGTTCTTACAGCACTCCATTACCATTAGATAATTTAAAAATAGCAATGAAGTTTCATCATTTTCTGTTGCCAAATTCTCCCTAAAATCTGGCTTCACCAAAGGATCAACTGGCAAAGAGCTACAGGGCATCAGAAATTTACACTGCTATTCAATAATCTTATTGTTCCTCTGTCTGTCTTTCTCTTGCACCAAGTCTTATACTTGGCCTTCTCTGAATATTTATGTATTTGTCTTACACTCACAGAAGCCCTAAGACAGAATGGTTCTGGTTTGGGACCAACACCCTTAACTCCTAAAGAATCATTTTGAGAATAGGAAATCTGAAATATAGATGTACAACTCAAGCAAGATCTTATAATCTGGAAATGCCCAATATCAAATGAATCATAAGGACACAAAAGCAAGTTGATTAGCCTATGTTTGCCCCCTGTGTTTTCAAAAAGGCTGTCATCTAAAGCTATGAGCTGGTTTGGAAGAACTATGTTGAAATTGCATAGCTGTACCCTGTGATACTACCAAGAGTGAAACACAAACAAGCTGCCTGGTAATTGGCCAAATTTTAGCACTGTGCCCTTGGAGCAAAAAGTTGGACTTATATCTCTCTGCCAGGGGGTTCACTCCTGCTGCCTGCTGGAAATAAGAACTGAAGACAACTGTTCCCAGCCGATATTTCATCAGGCAGATGCAAAATTGTTTGGTTCCAAGACACCAAAGAGAAGGTACTTTAGAGGGAAACGGAAGCAGAGAGTACCTGGAGTTATGCTCCTGACCTCTCCCACACCAGTCAGGGGCAGCCAGAGACAGCAATCCTGTCTAGTCTCATCCTGCTGACAGGCATATCAATACTCAGCAGGCACAGAAGGAAATTTGAGCAGTGATGTTATTTTCCTCTGAACTCCTCTGGTGTCTGGAATTCAGTGTATATCCTCGGCAGGTGAGTACCCTTGAATTTGTTGCTGTATACCTCCTGAGCACAGGCAGGGCATCCTCCCTGCCCTCAGGCTTGCAGACAGTAGCACAGCTACAAAGCTAAGTAGAGAAGAAACAACATTGCTTACAGGAACAGACCCAAAACTCCACCTCTTGTTGCTCAGGTAGAGCCAGTGCTTATTTATACAGCTGATGCTGAGGAGGGATAAGATGCAGAGAATATTCCTGTCATTTTTTTTACCAATCTGGGTCAGAACAGCATTTTTTAACTTTGGAAACTGAAGCTAGCACTGCTAATACACAATTATAATGTTCTGGGCTTTCAATTCCTTCATAAGCTGGAGAATAATTATTTCCTTTTGTTTGCTCAGTATATTTAGCAAAATAATTATAATTCACTAGATTGTCTTCTTTGCTTTGGTATATTGGCATAGTTCTTTCTGTTTCCTTTCATAGCAACTGTGGTGTTGTTTTTACAGGCACATTTGGGTGGGGGAGGGTCAACCCTAAGTATTTTCTGACAGAAATTCCACTTGAAGAATTTTTTGTAGCTCTCCAAAAAGAAAAGATCAAATCTATAGAAGAAATAACTGTGAAGGCAGATGTTGTACTGCCCGCTGGATGCAGATTGCCCCTGCTCTGTCCATAGGGGTGAGTTAAACACAGCATCTTCCTAACCTGTCTTCTGTGAGGCCACACTGCCAGAGGAAGAAAGTCAGTAACAAGCCTACCCATAAGCCCAAACAGCCCTGCTGCATTCAACAGGAGCTGTGATTCACGTGTTTGATGCCACTTACAAGAAGGTAGCATAAAGTTCATGGGTCAGCAACAAGCCACCCAGGTACCACAAATCTCATGTTTAAGATACAGGGGTACCTTAAGCAACAAACCCATTTTGAACTTGGGATTTCAGGTATCACTGATTACAGAAACCTGGGCCCCCCTCTCCAACTGCCTTTCAGAGGAAGTACATCCAAAAGCCTATCTAAATGGCTCTTTCCCCCCATCTTTCCATTTGTTTCTGTGCAACTGGGTTATTGTTTTTAATTATTTCTGTCATTTCTCACTGAACCTGGCATTCTGGGTTTGATGTTTACTGCAGTTTCCACTCAAGCCAATTTTCAGGGAGAGGTTTTTCCTGCTGTTTTCACCAGATGGGGTCCTCACCTCTTGAGACAGGTAGTGTGCAGCCCTGACTGATGGCACCCAGGAGGATGTTATGCACAAGGCTTCTTTCAGCAGAAGGCCTGGAACATCCCCCAGTAGGCTATCAGAGGTATACTAGAGTATTTTTAACAACAGACTCAAAACCTTATTCTTTCTCACAGGGTTATTTTTGAAACTGTATTTTAGTGCTTTTTGTTCCACTCAATATCACTGAAACATGCTGCATAGAAATCACTGACGTAAACACTGACAAAGGAGCAGAGAAGTGGAGGGGGAAGAAAGAGAATTAGGCTGTCTCTACTTCTTCCCCCTTATTTTTTTAAAGTAACATCTTCTTACCAAGCTTAGAACAAGAATACATTTTGCTTGTGGAGATTTAGACATTTTGCCACTGCAAACAGCGTTCTGTGATTTTGTCAACTCCGTTCCCAAGCCTTGCTTGAGATGGGGAATGGGAGAAGGGATACACATGCAAATCAAATCTTATCCTTTAATGGATTTGCACTCACAGCATGTCCCACAGCACACCATTATAAGCATTTACATTAGACACAGTGATCACATTTCAGAAGCCTTTATCTTCTGCCCATTGAAGTCAGCAGCCGTAAGGATTAGATTTCATACCTTAATGAGAGCTCAGTCCCAACAATTCTGTGTTCCTCACTGCCTGTTTTGTCTTAATGGAAACATACCTTGCATGGCTTAGTGAGGACACTCCTTCCTCCTCCCTTCTCTACCTTAATAGATTTTTAGGCAGCTGGGTTCTCATGAGTTATACAGGTATGATTTTTATTGTCTATAAAATAGCAAAAACTGTAATCACTTGCCATTTATTTTAGGCACACTTCAGTGGATGCGATGCATCTATGCCTTCATTAATTTTGTGCAGCAGGCAAAAATGTGATGCTTCAGAAGGGAAACAGGAAGAAAAGGAGGACTATGGGCACAACATCCTTTTCAAATGCCTATGTGAAATATTTATATTCTGGAAACAGAGAGTTGATAGAAAAGTTATGTCAAGCAGAAACATATTTCATGCTTATTCCTTTTTCTTTCCAGACTTCTGAACTTGACCAGTAGCAACAGCTTCAAAAGCAGATAATCGATTCTGAAAAAAGTTTAAACAGAGTATGATGACTATTAAAACCTTTTCACCTGTCCCCCTTTTCCAGTCATGAGGACACAGCTGTGTTACTGGACCACACAGCAAGCACCTACTGCTAAGGTCAGGGACAGTCACTCCGGCAAACTCAACTCCATCTGACCCTCAGCATGCAGCCAGAGCAGCTACCAGTCTTCCCTCCAGCCCAGCTGCACCAGCTCTGCCCTTTCTGCCCTTGCACGACCTGCAGTCTCCCACCCCCAGGACAGCAAAACCTACTGGTGCCAGCCTCACTGAGAAGTCTCCAGGCTTGTTTAGGCCACTAAAACAAACAGCTCCAGCTCAGAAAAGCACCATTCCCACTGGAAACACGCTTGGTGCCTGCACTGCAGAGCTGTAGTCAGACAATGATGAGCACTCACACAGGATAGTGCTGTTTTCTCTCTTGTTTCGTGGAGCCACCCCAGCACAGCTTCATACTGTGAAGCCCCAGCTCTTTCCTTAGGCAGCCGTGCTGTGCACTTTCTGTCACAGTGAGACAACCAGAGCACACAGGTCAGATGTTCCCTGCCGACAGTTAACCCTTACCTGGGCTTGCGAAGGTCTGAAAGCAGAGTCAAAGCCATTCTGCAGAGAGTCCAGAAAAGGCTGGATTTTGTAGAGGCTATGCGTTGTCTGGCTTGAGCGGAAGGCCACAATGTGGAAGTACTTCAGAATCTTCTCAAACCGTGATTGTGTCATGATAAGTGCAATGCTTTTGTTGCTGTAGAAGCCACTGCTCCAGATGCTGAGAACAGACTCACAGTGGTGGATGCTGGTTGATATCATGTAGCCTAAGAAGGCCTTCATTTCTGTCAAGGTGACATCAATCCAGGCATCATCACTACCAAATCTCTCCTGGTATTTCTTGGCATACATGTTGGTTTGGACCACCATATTCTTTAGCACATTGTCAGGGACAAAGAGCTGAAAAAAGTCCATGGCACTGGCAGTCAGGGGCATTTTTCGTGTTGGACCTAGGATAAAAGCAAGAAGGGAAGATAGGCAAACTCCTGATCACCACAAGGCATGTCCAACACAAGAAATTAAAAGCATGATTAACTTTCCCAATGCAAATGATGACATGTACCCATTGTCTGACAGATTTCATCAGGAAACTTCCCCTCCCCTCCATATTCTTCCTCCTATATACTATACACTGAAAAGTTGCTTCCTCTGCTCTGCACACTCATTGGTTTGCAGCATGCAGGCCTGTGAGACAAGAATGCATTTTATTTCTTCACTTACTCATTATCTGCAACTTTTATCCTCAGCAGCTGTTTTTAGTCTTTTTCTGGATAGTCTTTTATTTGTTCATATGGGTGTCAAAGCAGTGCTTTCCTCCAAACAGCCCAGAAGGACAATGTGAGTCCTCCAGAGCTAGCACTGCCCTTATCCCAGATGACATGATTCCTAGGCTCTAGAACCTGATCCCACCTTTTCTTCAGTAACTCTAATTCCTGCCCAGTTCATTGTCATTAATTCTATGACTTTCAAATCTGTCTCTGCTCCACACAGAGTCACATACAGGTCATGTCTATGTGGTTTTGAGTTTTGTGTCTCTGCCACCACATTGGAGTCTTATCCTGCAGTCTGATATCCCCAAGAAAGCACATTACCAGAACAAGTACAGCTACCATGTGGCTAGTGTCACTGTCTCACATCACAGGGAATATTTTTAGCACTACAATGCATGCAGTGGTCCTCTTCCTCCCATAATGTAATAAGCCCTGCAGTCCCATGCTGTCGTTACTCTAGCTTTTCACTGATCTTGCACTTTCTCTCCCAGTTTCAACTATTCCCTAAGAAGAGGGTGAAAAAATGAAAAAGGAGGCTCTAGGAGCTAGCAGCACTGTGTATCAGTGTTACAAGGTTAGTCAGTCAGACACCAGATTACATTAAGCCAAATTAGGAATATCAAACGTGCAATATCAGGGACGCAGACACCAGCCCTTACAGCCCCCTCTCATCTAATCCCTCCCAAAAACTAACCAAACTCCATTCTAAAAGTAATAGTTTTCATGCTTGCACCTTGTGGCAGTGTTTTGCTCACCAGGTAAGGGCAGGGGACACTCTCTATTGTACAGAAGCAGTGAAAACCAATAGCCCTGAGAGGAGCAGCCTCTCCAAACCCAGTGACAGGGAAGCACTTAAAAGCAGCTCTACACCCCTGTGAAAAAGACAGTGTCATGAGTATAATCCCAAACCAAGAGCTGGATCCAAGAAATACCACACCTTAGTCCAGCAGCCTTCAGCCTTGGGACTGTCTGAAACACTCTTCTCAATCAAAAGGAGAAGGTATATAGCTTCTTGTTTAGAGTTCTGCCTAACAAGAGCAAGTCTTTCTTGCTTGGATCTTAGCATCAGCTCTCCGAACTGAATCAGAGCATGAGATTGACCATTCCACAGCCTGGCTCTGCAAAGATCCACTACCACATTGGTCAGATCACATTCTCCTGCGCCCCTGTATCTCACTTCACATTCTTAGTTACAGCAACAACTATAGCTTGCAGACATCTTCCTTGAAACAGAACTACAAGGAATTACACAAATACTGTGGTTGGCCTTGCTCTTAAGCCTTAATGTTTGGGTGCAGTTTGGTGAACTCAAGCTACTAGAAGGGCAGCAAAAATAGTATCAGACTTCGAAACAGCAAACCTTCAGATTGTAAAGAATGCCATAAAAGCAAACAAAACTAGATTTTTTTATATAAGTGCAGTAGGAAAAAACCATCTATTAAAGATTACTTTCCAATTTTAATTTGTGAGATTGAGAAACTTTCAGTTGAAAGCACATTCCTCTATACTGTAAGAGGAAAGAGCCCCACACAAATCATGTTTTGGTAAGAACAGAAGAAAAAAATTCAGTTTAAATAATAAAAGGTTTTAATTATCAAGTGAAAATTATGGGGCTAGAATAGATATATTTACTTAACCTTAACTGCTAGAGTAATAATAAATCTGCTTAACTAAAAGTTTTCTTCTTTTGATCAGGAGGTTTATTTTCTCCTAGAACTGGCTTGACTGAAATAACTCACTGAAGATGCTCTACGGATAATTCTGTATGAACGAGTTAGAGTACCTCACTTCATTTTTTCCCCATAACTTAACCAAGTTTTTATATTCTACAGTAGATATGGCTTTCTGCTAACAACACATGGAACAGAGGATGTTCCTGATTGTATATAAAATCTTGAGTAGCTAGTGAACTCAGCTCCAGTGCTCAGACAACCTTCCAGGCAACACACAGAGATAGTTTTTAAATTCCTGCCTTCAGAAGCAGAAGCGGGGAGTAGAGGTAATGTTTTAAATCTTGTCTACAGCAAACAAGAATTCATAAAGCATTAAGTCTTACGAAGTGAAATACATTTATTTTGAGACTTGTGGATAGGGGCAACAGGTATATGCTGGACTCCATCTTCTGGGAGTCAAGAGAAGTCAGAAGCACAGAAATGTGATTTTGGTGTAACTACATTTTCAGCAGCTGCACAAATTTACCTTGATAAGTGATTATGGACACCTGACAGACACACTGGATAGGACAATCCTTTCTTACCCAGCAGTCCTGCTCCAGCAACAGAGAACCTGCTACCTCCTCTCCCTCCTGAAATAAATATGCAAGCTTTGTAGCCCACTGATCATGCAGAACCCACACAGCTCTAAAAAAGCAAGCTGAATCACTTTCTGACTCAAACATCAAAATAATTGTTGATTAAATAAAATTATGAAAGCCCCTGTATAATCTCATTGTCTTAAAAACAGCCTTTACTGGCAAAGTGAGAGCAACTCATTCATAATTTACTGATATGCAATATAACAAGAGTGACATTGAATTTCAGTAGGAAAAGAACTGAATTTTTAACATGAATTGCATTTTGCATAGTTATGACCAGCCTAAAATATTTAAATATGACTTTCTATCTAAGTACACAAATATATCCCATAGAGAGACCCAACTGTCTGCATAAGGAACTTAAATAGCTAATTTGTACTTTTTAAGGATTTTTACATTGACTTAAATGGCACTTACCCAGAAAATACTGATATGAAAAGAGTTTGGTGTTTCAGGCATGCACTGGTTACCCTTCAAAGCTTTACTCAGTCAAGTGAATGAGTGACTTTGCCTAATTGTCCATTCTCAGAATGATCATACAATTATGACTATATAAAATTCAGAATTTTCACTCTCTTCTGCTATAAAGTATATGCATGGAGAATATATTTACTTTCATAGGATTTTTTGCGTTAAAAGCCAATCAGGGTTTCCAATACAAATTACAAAGACAGAGGGTAAAAGCACTCTTGGAGTGTCTGGACATGCAGCCAGACCCAGTATTCCGTGCACAGTCAGGACAGGGACAGAGCTCTACTGCGTAAAGTTCTGGCTGGGCAGCATACATGCCAGCACAAGAACTTTGGGATTGCTCTAAGTGACCTTGCAGGATGTGGAAAATAACAAACAACTTCTGTTATGATACAACATACACACACAAGCTCGTCTTCCTTCTCCACCCTGTCGGCCAGCAAAACCTTGCACGTGCAATCCATAGCAACCACCTTGTAAGTCATTAATGCTCTTGTGACTAGTTGGTTCCATTTGCTATTTTGCACTCAGAAGAAATGTCTCCCACAGAGCAATATTTCAATTTGTTAGAATAGTACCAAAATAAATGAAAAAAACTAAGCAGGAACAGCCATTTGTGTGTCCATACTGGGAAGTAGAGGCTGGCATGTTGCCCGCAGAGTGTGTGCATTGCAGAGCCCATTCTGGCTCAACTTGGCCCAGGGCAAACTGCAGCTACCTCATTGGGACCGGTGTGTAGCAAGAGAGCATACTCAGCTTCTCAGCAAACATATCCACTGCAGAAAACCCAGCAAGATTTAAGAAAAAGTTCACACTTCTGTGTGACCATCCTTCATGCAGCCCTTGCATGTCCTCCTACAATTTCTGGTCTTTTCTTTCTGGTCCCCACTGGTCACATTCTACCCCTGCTCCAATCCCTTTCTAGTCTTCCTCACTGAGCAACACGTTAAGAAAAAAATAAGAACTCCAAGTGAATTAAATGCTTTTTCCTTACTTAACTGGTTTGCAGAATTAAGTAATTTGAGTGCATTTTTAACAGGTTCATGCATCCTTTCCCATTTTTTCTGTACTGATTACCAACATGTAATTTAGTAGCTCAGAGTTCACAGACTCAGAATAAAGAATGGACAAAAGATGGAAAGGTTCAGAACATACTGTAACCTAACAGTGCTTAGAACACAGCATACAAATCTTAAGAAGGTCAAAAGCATCCTCATTTTGGGCAGGATAAATCAGAAATGTAATAAGAAAACACAGTGAAAGAAAGTTCTCTTTTTGCTCTACTGTGCAAAAGACTCTGTTCTTACTCAAAGCGTAATCCGGGTCCATGATAAAATATTCCATTATGTTGAGAGGCCCAGGTGTTACTATATGTATGATAATCCAAACTGCACAGTTTGTGAATAAACCTTGTGCAGAGCGAATCACGGCAGACTTTGGAATTAATGCAACTTCATTAACAGCTTGGCAGACCCCAGTATTCTCCAGTCAGGCACAGGAGTGGTAGAAGTATCAGTTCAAGAATTTAGAAGTAATTCTATTGTCTTCTTTGAGGAAAAATCTAACGACTTATAGCCATCCATGAGAAAAGCACATTACGTGTATTATATACAGATACATACTCAAGAAAAATCAATCCAGTAACTTTTTTTTTTGGTCACTGAGAAGTACTTTCTCCTCCAACATATGGTACAACTTTCAGAAACCAGGGTTTGAAAAGCCAATTAATTCCTTTTTCCTAAGTCCTAGCAGTTAGAGACTATTTTATATTCTTGACAAGTCACCTTTGCAAAAGTGCACAACATGATTTTTGGGTCTTATTTAGAGAACATCAAAAAATGCTGACAGAAGCCTTTTGTCAGAAAATATACATCCATCAAAAACATCATGACATCTTCATGGAAGGTGTCAATTGATGAAATATGACAGACAGTTAAAACAATTTCTCATCTTTTTCAATGTGTAGCGAGCAATGCAAAGAGCTAAAAAAAAAAAAAAGGCAAGAAAATAAAAAAAGATGTTTTAATATTTCCCAAGTGAGATTTTTCAGAATTTCTGTCTTAAACACTAAGTTTCCTCATGTAACCTTTGGAAACATCGGAGCTTATCTGTCTTGCCAGAATATCAGTTTTCATATCAGCTCTATTCTTAATGGCCTGGAAATGTACATCAGACCATCCTCATACCATAGCCAGTTTGACGGCCTGTCAAGACAGCTTGAAGTAAGTTCACATAACACTTCTTATCTGAGTTTTATTCCAGTTTATTCCAGAGATTGCTCTCCTGTAGGAACTGGGCAGCAAGTATCCAGGTCTTTGGGATATGATGCTGCATGTTTTGCTTTGTCTTCATTAGAAAAAGCTACCAAAGCTTCAGTGACAGGCCTACTTTGCTAAGTCAAAGGCATCATCCTAATTTATACCAGCTGTGGTTATGACCAGTATTTTAGGGCAAGTAGGTGTCTGCATCTGTTATTTTGGTAGACAAATCTTTGTATCCTTTAGGGATTGCCTTGCATAAGAATTCAATATGAATGATGAAAACATGATCCATACTGTGGCACTGCTTGGAGCTGAGAGCCAGCCTAAGAGGAGGCAATAAACAAAAAGCCAACAACACCCATGCAGACACTCTCAGCTTAGAAAGAAGAAACCGGACATTGTCCTTCCAAAGATGGTTCTCTTAGACTATAAGGGCTCTCTCTCAGCAGCCCATGCTTTCTGGGTAAGTTTTTGCAAGGTCACCTTCATAGAAGCTTACTTTGTACCCTTGCGTGGGCGCTCAGTAGCTGCACTTCTGCTCTACACTTGGTATCAGTAAGTTTATTCCAAGCTATTTAGCAAAGTGTGATTTGACTGCACTCTTCCAACCTTGTAAGTAAGCCTTTGACAATGCCTCCACGTCTGCACATAATAACCGTAGACAAAAAATTGTTCCAAACAGCTTCTGTGAAAGGCCACTTTCTCTTCCCTCCCCAGCATTAAAAAGGATTGTTTCCTTCACAGCGTCAGCAATAAAGCGATCCACAGACTGCAGTCTGACTTCTATCCATAGAGAGCATTAAGAGCTGTGTCTAGAAGCAATCCAAGGACAAATGAAAGTGGACTGAAAACCTGCACAGAGCTGCTGCTCTGTGCTGACTCTGGTCCTAGGAGTCTCTGGCCTCCACAGCAAGCAGCACTGAGTTAATGACAAATCAAATAAAGAACTTATTTAGTAAATCAAACAGTAAAATTTAAATTAAATGGTAAAATTCAATGAAGTATTTAGCAAACTAAGGAACTTCCTGCAATTCAGCTCATTTCCATGCTGTGTACTGAATCCAGGCTGTCATTCAGTTTTTTTAAGCATTGTAACAAAAATCTTGAAGGTTATGTGTAGGAGATCAGCCTGGCATAGGTCAGGGACAAGTAATGCACCTGTTCCACCAAACACAAGACAGTCTCCTCCCTTGATGTGATGGTGACCTTCCAAAGCCTGGGGCGATAACCAAGGCACCCTGCCCATTTCTCCTCCATACTGCTGTGTGCTAGATGGCAGTTCAGCCTGGAAAAGGTGAAGAACTTCAGTGGGGCATTGAGACTGAGATGCCAAGGGTAAATAATTTTGGCTGTGACTGTATGTGGTAACACACTGTAGCAAAACAATTAAATTTTAGGGCGTTTTCAAGCATGCAGGTCTTACACCTTTCCCATTGACTAAATATATGTTGTACCACCAACAGTACTGCTCTGCGAATGAGAATATGCCAGATGTATTGTGCCAGGCTTCCATGGAAGTGTGGCTTGTTGCAGATTTAAGCCATGGCAAAAACCTGTTTAATTAAGAGAGTATTTCTTTGTGTTTACCATCATGTTTTAAAGCTACAAAGCTTTCAAGCTGCGACAAGTACAAAAGATAAAAAGCCCACTGCAGCTGATGTTGACACCTTTAATTATATACTTAATTTCTGTGGTGAGATCTTGCAAATTACCAATCACCATTTTCCCAACATGCAACAGAGCCTCCCAAAACACTGGTACAAGTTCTTATGGTTAAAATAATCTCCAAAAGCCAAAGACCTTAAAGCAGTAGAGTCAATGCTGAAACAGGACCGTATTGTGTCAGTTTACATAATTCCGTGCTCATTATTTGGCTGTGGGACTGCATATGCTCCTCCTCAGGGGAATTCCTGCTGCAGCAGCTTCCATGGCAATAGTCCATTGCACTCTCTTGCCACTGTAGTTTTCTATTAACATTTTACTGCACTGCTCCTGGCAGCCCAGCTGACACTGGGCATATCCAGCAGATTAGAGATGACCATCGGTGTGCTGACTTCATGCACCATCTGTAAATACAGCTTTTAGGAGATCACGTAGCAGCTACACATCTGGCTGTAGGCACAGCTGTGCACATTTATGAAATAACTGCACAAAGCAGCATGAATAGTTTTATGTCAGCATGACTTCCATTATCAGCAGGGTGACCTTCATAACTAAATCCCAAAAGACTGCTTTGGGATGGTTCCATAGAGGGACTCCTCCTCTGCACTGGCAACTCTTGCACGTGCAATCCCATCATCCCATCTTTCTGTCCCAGGCTCCTGTGAACAGTGCACACTGTTCACAAATACTATTAGCCACATGCAACTTGCTCCTTTCCAGAAATTTAAAATAAAAAAGCACTTATATAAGCATCAGCAATATTTGATGGGAGGACCCTGCCTTGAAAGGTAGGGCTTTTCTGTTTGAAGGAGGGAAAATAGCCTAATATGTTTTCCAAGCAAACCATGAGAACATTAAGTAAATAAACATTTGTAAATAAAAGTCAATGAGCAAATGGCCCACCTAACAAGATTCTGAAAGCCTTCATATCAACTTCTGCCATTTACATACAACACACGCACATGCCACTGAAAAATGAACCTCCAGTTTTTGAGCAAGTGTCACAAAGAAATGGCTTTATATTTTGTTCAAAAATTATTTATTTGTAAAAAAAGAACAAAAGAATATAGCAACCAGAAATCCAAACAGTTCAGTAAAGCATTAGAGACAACCTTATCATGCAAGAACATTCATTTCAGCACAGAACCTCCTAATGATTCATCTCCATCCCACATGAGCTAAGGTAGTTACAGTACCGGTCTCTGCAATTGCTTCCCAGCAGCAACAGGCTCTTCCTGGAGAAGACAGGGAGTATTTGTTAGGGAAAGCACATAGTCCCCAAAGTATTCAATAACACTTATCACAAACAGAACTAAGCACCTACTGCAGCACCCCCTTGGGAGACGGTCATGAACAGGGTGATGCTGCAGCTCTGCTAGAAGAGCTCAAAACCCGTAATCTGCCGAGGAAGCTGGTGACAGGAGCTGCTGTCATCACCCCAGACTAGGAGGCAAAAGAGCTCTCATCACTCCATATTGCATCTGGATTTACACACTCCTGCCTTTAAACTTGTAATTCCCTCATTTTATATTCTCCATGTTCCTCCCCAACACCCTCAAAATCTTGGGACAAGCCACATTCTCTCTGCTGGTGCATTAGGCTTAGAGACAGAGGAAAGTCTTAATATTTTCTTAGGACACCTAAGATGAAAGTGGAGGTCATGTATTTGCAATCCTTGCTAGGGTCAGGACTCCTTTATACAATATCACTTTGTGCACTTTTTGTTTCCTTTTTGCTTTTTCACTCCTGCCCCTGTTGATAGACTGGCTTTTTCCATCTTTGCTCTGCCTGCCCTTAGAAGTGACCAGTGCTGCAGGCTGCCTGAACATCTCAACTCAAAACAGGCAAGCAGCTGGAAATTTCAATAAATGACTTCTATATACCATGCACATCAACATCCCTAATCCTCTTACCACATGCAGGCTACATGACACACACCACAGCACTCCAAGTGTTTAGGCTTCCTAATAACTCTTAGTAACCCACAACTTGCCAGTTTTAAGGAGTCAGTGCACTTCTTCAACAATTAAGAGCGACAAAAAAAGGCAGTCACCTGTGAAAAAGATGGGATTTATTATTTGTACTGCCTTTGTTAACTTCAGGGTGACACAAATGTATCTACAAGCCACTGTACCCCCAGGGAAGGCTTTCAGGGAACTGCATCTGCAGAGAGCAAGCCAGAAACACAACTTAGAGATAAACAGTGCATAAAGCCAGAGTGGGATCCTCAGTGGCACAGCACCACTCCCACCACCTCTGCCTGCGTTAGTGCTCAGCTGCCAGCAGCCAGCTCCCACTGCAGGCCATGCCGTGCTGCGCGGCTGGCAGGGCACGGGCGAAGGACGAACCAGGCCATAGACTAAGTCTGCAAAGCAAAGCATTGTGTACCTTCCCCCACAGCCTTTCAGGCGAGATGCTTTGTCACTCTGGAGCCAAAGTCCACCTCTTCAAACACAGGCTTAGTGTGTTCTATTCTGAGAACAGGCAGGGAAAAGACTGGAGGTCACCAGACAGGCATTGCTTACTAGTAGTCACCCAGAGCACCACATCACAGCTACACTTAGAGGTCATCTTGTCCAGGCTTCTTGGGGGCTGCCAACACATGAACCAACAAAAGCTGAAAGATCTCATAGGAATTAATCACTGTACAACCACACTTTAGGTTAGAAAAGGAGAAAGTAGCTTGTATTTCTCATCCTGGATCTAACAGCAACAGAGATTTCATAGCACAGAGATAATCAAAGAACTTCATTGTGTGTTCACATTAAAAAAAGTGGTTGAAGAAAAAGCAAATAAAAAAGCAAATAAATCTCTCTGCTACAAAAACCAGACCCAAACACCAGTTTTTTGAATCTGCAGGTATAATTATACAGGATGCATCTGCAGGGTAAATTGAGTAACATGGGAATAACTACTGCAAAGTGTGTCCTTCTGTTTGCAAAGTGCCAAGCACTTCACATTAAGGATTTCTACAGAAGCTTCTGGGTATTATCACAACGGAAATAATAGCTTCCCACTCTGTAACCACAGATTAGGACATTTATAGCTTGAGACCTCAGTGACTGAAGCTCCGCATTTCCTAGCTCTAGTCTTATTCTTATAGAAGCATGGAGTCTTCACAGTTCAGAACAGATCTTTGGATGACTATACCAGAGCTAAATCCTTCACAGTTTGAAAAAATCTACCTAGAACGAAAGCCAATGACTGATGAGAGGCCCTAGGCGAAGTCAATTTGTATCCTTAAGGTAAAGTTTTACTAACATAGTAATATGGCAGTTTCCCTTAAGTTTTTTTGCTGTGTAAATCCTGACCCCATGTCCTGCCCTGCCTGCTCATATACTTACAGACTGATTTTCTTGAAGTGCAAGGATGTAAGCTGCTGTTTTTATATCAGGCTGGCTTATGATTTCATGATATGATGGAGTGTATTTACTCAATGACAAGTAACTGGAAAAGTTTTCATTTAGATAAGGGTGGTATCTTCTGACTGCTGCTCAGAGAGAAGTGGTGCTTCCCTTCCAAACTGTCTGCCCATCAAGCTGTAGCAATTATTTCCTGAGTTCAGGAACTACAAGTCAGCCTCCCTGAATGTTTACTCTGTGACTGATATGCTCTACTATGTCTGGCTAACCATATCATCAGTTTTTCTGGTGTATCATATCTCAGGCTGTCACTGGGACCTATGCCCTGCTTTCCTTTGCTCCATTCTGCACATTCTCAGCCTTTTCCAGCTGCTTGCTGTTATCTGACCTCAAACTTCCCTAGGCTCCGCTTCTCTGCTGCTTTCCTCACCCTTCCTCCTGCATTTCTGAGACAGCATCATACCTCAAAGTTTCCCATTCCACTGACATTTCACTGAAGTGATGAGATGATGCTTACATCAATATGAATTTTTCAAGCCTACAACTGCTGTTTCTAAGGTCACATGTTCTGAGACAAGGAATAGCTGTCAGCACAAGCAGCTGGGCCAGCACTGGTTAGCAGTGTGTCCATCTGTATGGTATTCAGTTGTAAGTCACAGAATAAAGATCTGCACTTATGCCTGACCAGTCAGTGGCTGCTGAAAAAGTAAAATTAGATGTTCCAACCCCCTCTGGGTCCTTTTCTACTTCTCTCCCTTGCTCCCAAGCACTGACCCATGTGAATTAACACAGTATTGCCATCTACAGTCACACTTTCCCCTTCTGTCAAGGAATACCTAATTAGCAGATACGCACACATCAAATGCCATAACTGCTGGGGAAGGAGGTTTGACACTCTTCTCTTTCATTTTGAAGACAGTGTAATATTACACGACAGTGTTGGAATTTGTATTCCCTGCCTCTTTTCCTACAATCCACAGGTATGAGCATGCCACACATACACCCTCTTCAATCATTCTCAACATAATGGAAGAAGCATTCAAAACCTTAAAGCATGGATTCAAATCTATGGGCTTAAAATCAAAATGCCAGTAAGATGACATACACATTTCTCTAAGTGTGCAAAGGCAGAAATGTAATCCTCTGTACTGCCCAGTCAGGCAGGCCATCAAAATGAACTGAATTACATAGCAGATGTGAAACCATTCACATAGAGCTGCCCTTGTGAGTCCCTTTGTTGCCTTGGCCACTCCCCACTGGCAAGGAAGTGCCCAACATCTGTATGTGGTACATTGGTGTTTTTTCAGCATCACAGCATTCGCTACAAGGAAAATTCAATTCTCTATATGTCTTACAGTCTCCACTTATGTAACATTTGAGGGTTATTTAAGTAAGTCACTGTTCTCACAAGGCAAGGTTCTTTTTCCTTTTATTATTACTGACATCCAAACATCTCTGCCTCTTTACCATTGTGTCCTATAGAAAGTTGAGATCTTCCTTCATGCCCTCACTAAGTTGATGCCTCAGCCAGTGTTCATCCATCAGAAATCCTGCTTTCAACTTGCTTTCTGGGAGAGATCAGCATACGCTGCTGCTCCAGTCAAGGTAACAGCTTTGAAGCTCTGGTATTAAGCATGCTTTTCTGTTTCCAAAACTTCTTTAATTTCCTGTTTTGGTTTTTAAGCAGTCTTTGAATATGTAATCCCCCAGGGAAAGGGGTATCCAAGAAACTCCAGTTATCATTGCTGTCTTGCATTGCTTACTTGGCTCAGTGTGCAGAAAAAGTAAGGCAAATACAAAAGAACATACATCTTCACAGGGAGCCTCTCACTTCCTAAGTTTTCTGGACCTTACTGCTAAAGTTGGTTTTATATTATAGACAGATTTGCTCCTTTACATTACCCTTCCAGTTCCTCAGCCATTGGTTACTATATTCACAAAGCTCTCATTTAAACATCTCTTCCACTCATTCTTTATATTGACCACCTCATAAAATAAAATTAAAAAAATTAGAGACCTGCTGCATCTCTTCCAACTCCATCAGCTTCTTCCATTATCTTTGATGCAGCTCCTGTCCTGCTCACTGAGAATGGTCCTGAATAGGTAGTATTTTACCTTCCACATCAAGAATTTATTACATTCCTCCCTTAAGGTCCAGATTCTACAAGGTCTGAAATGCTATAACCCCCACTGATGTTTTAGTGGGGGAGAAGAAAAACCTTCAGATTATTAGTAAAACTGGGCCTGGAGTTACTCGGCAAGCTAGAATGTTATTTCTCTGGGGAGGAGAGAGAAGACAGAGAAAGTAGGTGAACATAAGGCTTTCCATCACAGCTAAATCTGGGTCTGATAGCATCCCTGGCAGAGAGATTCAAACCACTTTACAGCAATTCTCTTTCTGGGCTTGGACTGAAGCAGTTTGGCAGAGCTGGACACAAATGACCACAGTCCTGTTTGCCCAGATCCAGGCACCATCTGCTTGGTCATACATGAACTTTGTATCAAGATCCTATCATAGGCCTTAGCACAGTGCTTTCCAACATGGAGCACTGCACAAGACAATCTACTAGGGTGCTGGAAAAAAATATTTTTCTGTATTGTTAACAATTACAAAATATAAAAAAATTAAATAGTGTAATTTCGTCTTTATCTCATCCTGGTTTAAATTCTGGGTTTGTGAATGCTCTATAATGTACACAGTATATTAGTACAGTAATGCAGGTATATAATCTATAAATAAATAAATAGACATCAATTGGGAGTACCTGTTGAAAAAACCTCTACTGATAGGGGTGAATGATCAAAAATGATTGGAGAACACTGCCCTAGAGCTCTCCAGTAATTGCATTCAGAATTAAAAGCAGCCTAGCAGATACAGTTCAACCTCTTTAGCAGAGAGCTGAATGTGTGCTCAAATCATATAAGCTTCAGCTGATCTACCTGTAGGTTTTATACCAATATAAAAGGAGTCATTTCCCTTTGTCTCCCTAGAAAACTTGTAAGAACAGGAGAGTGTTAGTATCATTCAGAGGTCCTTCTGCATTGGTATAACGCTTTTCATGTCACTAAAGAACATCATACATATCATTCAAGTCATATGTCACATATTCAGCTAGTAGCACCAATGCACATGCTTATATGCATCCCTGGATTCAAAGAATAATGAACTATATTTACATCTCTTGACACTCCCCTCTGAATTTTAATTTGCGTCACTCACAAATCAAAATGATGTGTAAGAGCCTTGTGTTTTTCTCTAGCAGAAATAGGTTTCCAGAACAGACATGCATTTTGCAGTCAGCCATGCAAATTATTAATCCTAAAAGCAAGACAGAGGCTGCAATATGCATAGTGGTAGGAAAAGAGGGGAATGTCTTTTCCCTTTGCAAAAATTCTCTGTAGTCTATCCTGCAGCCCCTTTGTCCTCCCTCCTAGGCCTGATGACCACTACTCAATAGATTTTGGTCACTCTTCACAAACCTTGGCAAGCAAATTTGAACTTATGTTCTTCAGGAAACATGGATTTTTCCTTTTGATCATGGGATTTAATGTTAGTTCCTACCACTCAGATCTGACACCAAACTTTCTGCTGTTGTGAGGATATGAAGCAAACAGGTTGTACTTTCAATAAACATCAAAAGGGATCGCTTTAAAGAAATTTTTGAGGCTACAGTTTGACAACAGTAATTTCTTCTAGGGCCTTTTCAGCTCCAGCCCAGCAGAAAGCATTTGAGGTAGACACTTAACTTTAAGCTACAGTGATCAAATTATTTTTAGGCATCAGTGCAACATTACACTGAAGTGCATGTTTTTGAAGTGAGATTAAGCATATTTCTTCTAGCCTGGGGTTCCTCCAAACACACAATATAAGTATTATAATGTCAACTGATGCACATCATAAAAAAATACAGAAATAACTGCAAAAGAAGGAGCATTGGCAAGTATAGTACAGAGTCCTTGAAGACATAGCAAAAGAGGTGCTTAAAACTCTGCTTAGAAAAAAACTCTTTTTTTTTTTTCCACTTGAGTTTAAAAGCTTTCTTACTTTCTCCTCCCTCTTCTACATTACAAACAAGGAAACTAAATGACTCCCTATAACACTAGTCAGAGGAAGCAAAACTTAAAACGAATCTTTGTGTCTACTTTCTTTAGGAAGCACTCAAGCTCCACCAATACGCAGAACATTGAGTTCAGCTAGTCTTCAAGAGGAAAAGCAACACCTACACCAAAACTGCTTATAAAAATGGTAGCATTTTGCTTTCTTTATAGAAACTATCACTTGGTTTTGGTCACATCCTCCTGCCTCTAGAACCAATGTCTGGCAGATAAGGGACTACAGTGTACACTTTGCAAAGCAAGGGAAGAACCAGACACAGGAGACACAATCCCACTCCTGCTAATACAGGTGAGGGAGAAGGGAGAATATTCCTTAAATGCTTGCTGTAAAGAATTGGGCCCACTAATCAGTGCATTAGCCTCTAAACTTGCACTGGTCTCTTCTACTAGGCAGCAGGAGCACAGATGCATTCACAACTCTGATGCAATAAAATGCTAACTCAATTGGCAGGTGACACTCCTGAAGTGCAACCTTCATCCAAAAAGAAGATGTAATAATCATGGGATAACCAAACCCACAGATGAACACCACTATTAGATCTGAACTCAAATTTTGTTGAGATGCATACTGTATTCCTTCCAGCTTTTTAATGATATGTTTGATGTTGTGGTGGATGTGGCAGTTCACATATTGTATTTCCCACAAAAGCAGATCTGGAGCATCAGCTATAGCAGGCGTGGGTGAGATGTGTGGTCAGGAGCACCTGGCTGTAATTTTGGTACGTTAGAAGTACCAGCTCTTACTTTTATGTGACACTATGAGGCAAGAACAGGCAGAGTCTGGTTTCACATGACCTCACTTCTTGACATCAACCTGCTTTTTCATCATGGGAGATACTGTTGGACCCTAAAGGCTCTTCTTACTAAAAATGTGCTAATAAAGATTGAACTCAAGCAAGCCATCTTTCAGCAAGGGCAATCCAAAAGGCTGTCATGTCACCCTATCAGCTTTTTTCCCATAAGTCAGGTGAGAACTCAATATTGGGAAGACCTTTACCTTCACCTCCCACAGGAATGGACTTGGGCACATTGGGCAGAGCAAAATTGCACAAATCCTGGCTTACTAAGAAGCAAAATTTGATGAACCCCTGCCCCTGACTAACTTCATTTTTAACAGGAACAGTGGAGACACGGCATCCAGCAGAGCCCAGAGAATAAAAAAATAAAAAAGGAAGTTTCATAATGACTAGGAACATGAGGTTAAAATGTGAAGTATTGGTAGAATCTATATTAAGATATAAGAGAAATGTTCATTTTTATGACAGCAGAAGATTTTAGGAAGCAAAATACAATTAGAGAAACTAAATGCAGTAGCAGAGAAGAGCAGGTTAGAAAGAGGTTACCGTACAGATTAAAAGGATTCAGTAGAAACTGAAAGCTTGAAAGTAAAGTTCTGAGCAGCTTTTGTTACACTTATTTCTTGTTCCTTTTCTGATTAAAGTATTGTGCTGAAGGATTCTCCCTTTAGCTGCCCATTTCAGCTTAAAAAAAAAAGAATCCCATCTCCCTTTTATCTTAGGAAGAAAGCTGACATTAGAACAATTGGCAGTGCACTGCTCGATGTCAAGCTGCTCCAGGTCAATACTCAGACCCCTTCCGAGTCAACCTTTCAGCAAAAGACCTGAAGAAAAGGCACGGTTTTTATTTTAACATCTCACTCATTCGACTGCAATATATGCCCATAAAATGCTATCAAATGTTTCTGCTTCATCATATGATACAAATGGCTGCTTTTAGGAAAAAACTAATGCTCACTTAGTTTCTTCTCATTGATTCAGGGAGAGATAGCCAGCAGCCAAAAAAAAAAAAAATTAAAAATTGGTACAATCTCAACAGCAGCATTAACAGTGTCAAGTCTGTTTTATATTTCTAGAACCATTTCCTATTTAGTACCCACTTTGACAGTACCAATTCAAAAATATTCCTGGCTCAATATTTTACACTCACCATATGTCCCAGAAAGCAGTTAGGTGCCTGCACTACTATTTGCACTTAACATAGTTCAATGTATTTTGAATTTACCCAAGTCTACTGGGATTACAGGTTTTGGTACTGCTGGCTGTACTCACACCCCTCTTAACCAGAAACAGCCATGCTTTGTACAGAAAGATCCAAAATGCTCTTCAATGAAATAAAAAGGGGAAGGGGAAGAAGGAGGAAATGAAGCCAGAGCAATTTTCATGATACAGGGATTCATGACAACCTAGGTGTGTTTCAGCTGTTAGGGCAAGGATTTTGGCTTCATTCTCAAGGCAGCTAATGAGGTTCAGAATAGAGTAAGTTTCAAGAGTCTGAAGACAGCACACCAAAAGCTGCAATACCTGTAGCAGAGAAAAAGACATAAAAAATACTGAATCTTGCATTTAGTATATATTTTTGTTTCTAATCCTCAAACACTAGGAGCCCATAAGAAGAACCTAAGTGAATCCAAGTTCAAGGTAACATGTTAAGCTGGAAAAACAAAGACTTTCAAAGAGAAATAAGAACCTTGGTGACTTTACCTTGTTGCTCTGATCCCAATACTCCTTAAACACTGAAGAGATTTTGGAGGAAAGACGAAATAAGAACATCAAGACAAATGCAGACATTTGTATCATTTGCAGCAGGTAAGGTTCTAAGCTATTACTTACAGGAAAGTTGAATTTATCTGCTCTGTTTCTAACTAGACACATGTTAATTGGCAGCAGCAGACATGAGTAGGAGTATTAACGTGTCCTTCTTACCCAGATCCTTGGCTGAGAAAGCAGTTGTCCGGATAAAGGGAGGTGACTCTGGGAAAGGCATTACTTTGTTTTTTACCAGGACATGGAAATAGATGCTCAAAACACTATCAGGAAATACTGGGCTTATCATCCTACTATACAGTATCTGAATTTATTAGCCAAAAAATTTATCAGCCATCTTACAAACCCATATTGAAAGTTTTTTCTCTAACTATCTGCTGAAATCAGATACAATCTCTAATTCTGCAGAAGAGTGATACACAACTGACTTCTGGAACAATCTTTTTTGGATAGCATAAAGTATAAAGTTTATTAGTTATCTTTGGTGGAGATAGTGACATACCAGTACCTTTGAACAAGGAACTTTAAGAGTTTACTTGGATACCTGTGCAATTTGTCAACAAATAATTGATCCTACACTGGAAAAGGCAGATAACTACTAGAAGTAGGCGCGTATTCTTGCAAGGAAAGATTGTGAAGAAATACGATACTTCCTTATTTTTAACCTAGGGGGGAAAAAAGAAGAAAAAGAAAAGACAAAAAAAAGAGAAAGAGAAAAAAACACAAGAAAACTAAACAGCAAATCTCTTTGAAAATACTTGAGTTAAATACCAGGAAAAAAGTAGACCTAAGTGCCAAGAAGTAGTCTTTGAAGATGAAACCATTTTGTAATGCTCACAAAGAAGTGAAGAAACAACCTTCTGATACCCAATCCATGAACCAAGACACATGTCATATGATCATCAGTTATTGCAGGTGTCTGCACTATGACTTAGCTGGGCCTCTTCTAGACCCGCGCTTGTCTTCCTCCATGGTTATGGCCCTGTGGTCTACAGAGGGTTGTGTTGGGATTCAGTTGTAAGGAAGCACTTTATACCTCAAAATTACCAGGAATGAAGGCAAGTACAAACCCAGGCACCACTGGATGATGGACTGCCTCCAGAGTGTGGCATTGCTAATCTTGCAAGTATTTGGGTAGTCTCATAGCAGAGATCCCTAACACAAGCAGATTAGTGCTTTGAACATAAAGCAGGAGTCTCAGAGTAAGTCATCTGAGTAGAGATACAAGTTTCATGGACACACAACTTGTTACCATAGAAGTGAATGTGGAAACAACACCCTAAGTAACCATTAAGAGTGTCTGGGCCACTTTCTGGGACAAAGGGAAGGAGGGAGTTTTGCCTTAACAGATCAAGCAGCCTTCTGCAAGCACACAAGCAATTTCCCACAAGCTGTACAGCCTTCTCCCCCCACTCCAAAAGTTGACATGGGAATGCAAGCAGCAAGTCCTTTGCATCACATTCCAGCATTCAACTTGCCACTAAGCAGCTTCCTAGTTTATCTTAATCAACCTAAAACAAAGGAAAAGAGTGCTGGAAGGGACTTCAGGAAGTCCTTCAGTCCAAGGCCTCTATCCCCATTCAGCACACATACTGGGTGTCAGTCTGTTACGATAGATACAACAGGTTAATGGCACTTGTTCTTAGGTTTTCAGTGACACATTTGTCTTCTGCACCATTGCACTGTCTGAGAGTTTCTATCATGTCTGATTCAATTATCCATCAATTTATACCCATTATTCCTCATATTTAGTTTTCAGAGCAGGTAAGGCAGATAATTCCCTTTTCTATAATAGCTCTTTTACTTACCCATATGGCCCTTTGGCTTAAAACCAGAATACTAAAAGGCAGCCAAGTTAGTAGATTTTCTGCTTCTCAGTCCTTTCTCTTCGTATTTTAACTACGTGCTTCTCACCTGGGTTGGCAACTCAGACTTTCTCTCCTAAGTGGCAAAACAGTCTCATTTCAAGTCATGTACACTCCATTTGGATGTTTGCCTTTTCACAACAGCATGACACTGAGTCCCATTTGTCTGGTGTTCAGCTTCAACCACCAGTTCCTTTTCCACCTAGACAGTTCTTCCCCTCCATTTTCCACTTCTGCCATTAGTCAGTACTGCCTTCACACTAAGCATTTCCCTCTTGCACCATGCCATTGTGTTCCTTGCACCAGACTATTTCACGCTATCAAGAACCTTGGAAATTCTCAGCTTGCTCTTCAGTGAACGTGGAGTCACTCCCAACTTCATGTTATCTAAAGGTTAAATAAACACATTTAAGAAGCCTGACTCCATTCAGGAATGTGCTTTCAAGTTCTTATTAAATGAAAAATCAAAATAAAAAATAAAATTAAATGAAATTAAATAAAAATAAAAGTAAAATGTCGCATCAGAACATATAAGCTTTTGCCAGATCTTTCTACCATACTTTTTTGGAGATGCTGTGCCAGACCTATTCAATTCAAATGAAGACAAGCAGGCATTTGCAGTAACAAAAATTTTAGTGAGAATACCTGAGAGAGATTAAATGGTATTTATTCAATCAGATATTTCTGCATCTGCCTGCTTTGCCCTACTATATATTTTAGCATCTGTAAGATTTGTAGCAACAGATGTAGAGTAATGCAAAGCACAATGAGAAACTCAGAGCCAGTACTGCAGAGATGGTTCCTGCCTCAATAATTTGCCTCCAATTCACTATGGAAAGTGGGCAATAAGTCAGTCATGGAACACAGTAACCATGGGGGTCCTCCACAAGGCTCAGCTAACTCCTAACTTTGCACAACCGCTCCGTGCACCAAAACCACCACAGAAATAAACACCAAAGGTAGTCTGAACCAAAAAACTTGCAAGGCACCTACAAAACAAAGGTAACAACAAGACAGCACTATCTCCCAGTTGCTCTGTGGCAGCAGCCAGACCCTCCATGGCTGAGAGGAGGGCTATCTACCAACAGCCTGAGCTGTGGGGACAAGGTACAGAGAACTGACAGCCACTGGGAAGTGGGCTGGAAGAATGGTTCAACCGAGCACTGACAAATTCCTTCTGAACATTTTTTTCTGGAAAAGCCATTACAGAAAGTCATGGCTTTTGCCAAGGAGTATGTTTCAAGGAGCTGCTGCCAGTGCCCCAGGGTCACCACCATGCCTGACTGGCCCTGCCTGGCCCATGGCTCAACGTCAGCCTCCCAGGGCCATCAGCCCCAGCAGGGCCAGGCTCCAGCCCGGCGCCGCCCTGCCCTGCCGTGAGCCCACCTGCACACCCACATCCTGACCCAGCCTCAGCCTGTTCCCCCCTGTACCTGGGGCTGCCTCAATGCCCTCAGCCTCAAATCTCCTGGCCAGGGTGGCAGCAGGGTCCTGGCTGCCAAGCCCTGCTCTGACAGACCCGCAGGGGCACAATGGCAGGGGGCTACTGTAGAGGTTGGACAACCTCTTAGACCATCTCTGATGTCAGTTTGATCTCAAGTGTGAGTCATTACCCTGCAGTACAAAAGATGAAGAAAGGCCTTTTTTGAGAGGTCATTCCTTATTCATCAACTACAACCTCATAAAGTGGAAAGCCCAAGATGTCATTTACTCTAAAACCCATCATTCTTTTCCCAGTGGGGGAGGTTTGTGATACACTTAAAGTCATGCATTAAAAGAAAGAACTGAAACTACTTGCAACAATGTTAGCACCATGAAAATAGCTACAGATCACTCAAATGCACTCCAAATCTTAGAGCTTAATTTCTTTTAATCTTGAAGTCAGTGGCAAGAGGAAACGAATGCAGATCTCGAAGCATAAACCTTCAAACACTGTATTTTTCTCCACCTCAAAACAACCACTAACTACATAGAAGGACGAGAGTAAGGAATAACTATAATGGCCAAAAAATGAGAAAGTCTTCCATTTAAGGAAGTCTTCTCATCTAGTGATCCTTTTCAGGAACACAGACCAGAAAGCTAGAAGCCCTTTGAAAGGCTAAATAAGAATTTATACCTACCTATGTATTTATATCCATCATGCAACATATCCAGCAAGACAGATGTAAGATCATCTTGTATTTTTCAAGATCATCCTGGGAATCCCTTGTCCCAAACCAAAGGTGGTTCATTTTAACTTGGCTACTGCAGCAAATGGTTTATGAACCAACACGCTGTCCTCTGGGGAGGGCTGGCCGCTTCTTGCCTTGTAGTAAAGTTGATCAGTTTACCCTCTACGGGGGTAGAGTAAGTAAAACCAGATCCCCATTCCAAATACCATAAACCATGTGGATTTATGAAAAGCAGGTCCTGCTTGACCAACCTAATCTCCTGCTATCATAAAGTGGCATGCTTAGCAGATGAGAGAAGGGTTCTGGATGTCATCTACCTAGATTTTAATAAAGCCTTAACAACTGTTTCCCACAGCATTCTCCTGGAGAAATTGTCTTCCAGTCGTGTGGATGAATGTATGCTTGGCTGGGCAGAAACCTGGATGGATGACAGGGCCCAGAGACCAGTGTTCCCCAGGACTCAGTATTGGGGCCAGGACTGTTTAGTATCTTCACTGACGACCTGGATGAGGGGATTGAGTGTACTATGAGCAAGTTCTCAGATGACACAATGTGGGGTGGGAGTGTTGATCTTCTGGAGGGTAGGAGGGCTCTGCAGACGGATCTGGCTGAGGCCAATTGCATGAGGTTCATGAAAGTGAAGTGCTGGGTCCTGCCCTTAGGTCACAACAATCCCATGCAGCACTGCAGGCTGGGGGCAGAGTGGCTGGAAAGCTGCCCAGCAGAAAAGGACCTGAGGGTGCTGGTCAACAGCAGCTGGATGTGAGCCAGTGTGAGCAGAGTGAACTGGAGAGAGTCCAGAAAAGGACAATGGAGCTGGTGAAGCGTCTGGAACACAAGTCTTATGAGGAGCAGCTGAGGGAGCTGGGGCTGTCTAGCCTGGAGAAAAGGGGGCTCAAGGGGGACATTACTGCTTTCTACAACAGTCTTAGAGAGTTGGCCTCTTTTCCCAGGTAACAAGACGAGAGGAAAGAGCCTCAAGTCATGCCAGGGGAGGTTTGGATTGGATATTAGGAAATTATTTTTTCACTGAAAGCACTCTAAAGCATTGGAACAGACAGCCCAGGGAAGTGGTGGAGTCACCATCCCTGGAAGTGTTCAAAACACCTATGAACATGGCACTTGAGAATGAGGTTTAGTCATGAACATTGTTGTCATCCTGGGTTGACAGCTGGACTTGATGATCTTAAAGGTCTTTTCCAACCTTAATGATTCTATGATTCTGTATCTGTAAGCGCACACATGTATGAGTTTCAATACATGAAGCCTCTTCCAAGTAGTTTTCCTGGGCATGAACTGAAAAGACCATTGCCCAAGCCCTCTATCAGCAGTGTGCATCCAGCAGCAGACAGCACCATGACATCCATGGGAACAGTCACATGCCCACAGCTACGTGCTGACCCCTAGCACTGTACACCTACAGGTGGTCCCCACTCAAAAGTTAACCAGCATCTACCTTTCCAAAAAAAGCAGAGAGGACTACATGCATTGGAGAGTCAGACTTTCCACAACAGTGAATTTTGTAAGTAACTAAAAAGGAGAAAGATATTCTCATTTTTTGCTTCAATTTAATCTTTCATACACACCCACCTCCCTGCCATATGTAATCAGAAATGAATCACAGTTATAACAGCAGTTGCTTTAAGTATTTTTCTGCTTTTTCTTCACTAGAAATAACACCTTCATTTGTGCCCACTGATGGCTTGCTGTATCTTTTTTGTCAGTCCAATAATCTTCCTGTCCAATGCAGCTAATTGCCCCCATCCATACATATACAATATTCAAGACTTCTGTGTCTCCTGTGTGTCCCTCTCCAACATGATTTTGGCATCCTTACAGTGTGCCTCATCGACACTTAAATTTGCCCAGTTTGCAGCTGCATAGTTACAGCTTTGTATTGCTTGCTGAATAGAAGTTGCTTGGTTTTGTTCTTTGTACTTCTTAACAGCATGTATGGTTTGTCAATACAGGTCATGTGAATCCCTCATGTTATCCAAGAAAGCAGAATCAAGAGCATGTTTTTTATCATGTTACATTAATACCAGTTGTTTCCACAGAAAATAAGGAGATAGTCCAGGAGTAATTTATACAGAGACAAAATAAGGTATGGAGCTTTCCAATCCTATTTTCCTGTAGCCTGTCAATCAAGGAACTCTGGCTTAATTTTTAAGCAACCTACTCAGGTATGAGTTCATTCATTTTCACACAGAGCCAGTGACTGGTTAACATCCTGTTGTTTAAGGAATATGAAGTGGGAGCTTGGATAAGTTCCTGGAAACAATGTCATGCTACAAGGAAGTGAGATGTCAAATGATAGTATCCTCATGCGTTTATCTTAGCCATGCATTCCTTTTGAGTCCATCTGTTCTGTTTCCTAATAACATGCCAAATTTTTGGCAGAACTCGAAAGAATAAGCTATTTCAGTGATTGTACTCCACTGACCTCTAGTCAGGATGTGTAACTACATCCGTGATTACCTTTCTTTTGGGAAATACCTTGTATTTCCAAGCGGCTAAATCCATCTACTCCAAAATTTTTGAAGCTTGAGCACAGGAGGGAAGCAAAATTCTTATATGAACACAAACGCCTAAGAGACATTTCCAGTTTCTTTAAAGTCTATGGCATGCTGGACAACTTCCTGCAACCTAGCAGTCAATACAGAGTTAGCAAGTCAACTCCACTATTAGCATCCTCATTAGACTGTGCACAGAGGCTGATTTCCTCTCTTGTCCAGCTTAAAGGTGTGCAGACATGGAAATTGTTTGCTGTACTGTTTCTGAGATGTTGACTAAAGAACATGAGTAGCTGTAGGAACTGATCTACTTGAAATGACCCCATCAGTAGCTGCAAGAAGAAAAGACTCATTTTGTGCAGTAACAGATCTAGGAGCAAATATGCTTTTTCTCTGTAAAAGACTAGACAGTGTCTATGGAGAAGACCTAAATCTGCAGTGCTTATAGACTTTCATGTCTCAAGTACTGACCAAAACATATTCTCTTTATAAAAGCAGAGAAAAACAGTGTTGTTGGGTTTTTTTTCCCTGTTAAGTCTATCTAAATACTAGGTTATTCCTCAAATGCATGTTTCAGACACAGGTATGGGCAAAAGAGGCAAGGGAACAGAGATAGCTAAGCTGCACTAAATTTTTTAATCAATAAGGCTGTCATGTGCACTTTGTTCTCTTCAGTGATGATGGAAGCAGGAAAATGTGGTCTAAAGCCATTAAAACCTCCTGAAAAGCACATTTAGATTTCATAAGATGTATGAGATACTAAGCCTTTGCACAGTTCACTTATTTAGCAAAACTTCAAGACTTTAAGTCATCTTATAAAGGCTTGGCAAAGTACTAGCATACGTCTTTGAGATGTATTTATCACATCTTCCTGAAAGTATTGTGATACTGTCAGTAGAAGTAATTTATAAGTAGAATGCAAGAACAGATTATATAGATATGCATTTTTTCCCAATATTTTCCATGATTATGCAAGTCAAAAGCAGCTAAGTTCTCTGATGACATAAAATAAGAACAAATCATATCAACATCACTTTATCTACTTACAGTCAGAGAATTTGGGCCAGATATTTCTGAAGCATAATCTGACATAAGTGACTGAGTCGCTGTCATACTTTTCTTACTCTAGAATCTTTAAATATTGACATCAATCTAGTAAGACTAAAGCCTTCAGATTCTATTCAGGACTTGAACCAAGAGCTCCTGCACTGTTTGGCATGTATATGACCCTCTTTTATGGCCCAGCTGGACCCAAGAGCCCTTCCTCCAGGCTCCTTGCTGCTGGAATGCTGCCTTCCCAGCTGCCTGCCCATGCTCTTGGGAACAGAAAATATTAAAAACTACTTTAAGTATTTGCTTAAATTTCATCAAGATGACAAGATTGCTAACATGGTCTAAGCAGCTTCTTCCTGAGAGCATGCTCTTATACAAGAGCATGTTCTTCAAAGATGGCAACTTATGGCACATTAAGTGTTTCAGAGAAACACTCTGTAAATCCATAAAAGCTATTTTCACTGTCTAAATGCAACTCAAAGAGGACCTGCTACGCTCTTTCAGCAATGAACATTGTTCACATTTTGTCCTTAGGTCTCGGCTTAAGAGCAGGGTTTGGAGGGCATAGAAAATTAAGGAAACAGCAGCACTAATTGCCTGTATCTTTGAGGACTTCAACATTAACTTTTGCTTAGACTGCCCTGCTATTGCTGCCACCCTAAACACACAACTATAACATAGCATCCTAACAGTAAGAAGTGCTCTTACATCCAAGGTCAAATTTTCTGGTTGCTGAACTACATGGATACAGGATGCATTGGACCCTAGGAAGAAAATGCCAGCTACCCCAAATCAGGAACATCAAGCTGCGGCAATACCAGGATATTTGCACCTCCAAAGACCCCCCATGAACCAAGACCAGAAGCAATAGCGCCCATGTATTACAGAACAGTTCCTGGCCAGATTACTGAGCTAAAAAGGGACAGCACTACTCAGAGCCATCCCGCTCCTAAAGACAGGAAGAGCACACCAATTAAGTCTGAGGCAGGAGCAACCAGAAATGAAGGGCTTGTTTTGAGTTACTGGCACATACTGGCTTGTAATAGTTGTTGCTTGCTCTCTCTCTCTCTCCTTTTTAACTATGCTTTCCCTATCCTAGTAGCAATTTGTTCTCTTATTCTTTCTGCACTCAACAACTAGGTCAAAAAGCTTGAATCCAGCATTTGATCATGGATGACATCATCCTTTTAAACACACATGTTGACCTACCCAGGGACCTGCTGTAGCCAGGTGCCCTTTGTGAAGGAAAGGCATTTCAGCAACTGCCTCAAGACCTCCTATCCATTACTCACATCCCAGTACCTCAGAACTTACACTACTGCTTTGATATTTGTGACAGACACTTGTTTTGTCAACCTGTTTTAATTAGAACTACACAGTGCCACAAGTTACCAGTTTAAAAATCAGGTCATCAAATCATATGGTTGGGATTTTTCTCACCAATCAAAAGAATGATTTGCAGAATAGTTTAACAGGAAATAACAAAAAAGTGCCAGCAAGCCATCTTTTCTAACCTCTATGTTAAAGTTAACAACTATCTTGGATTTCAACAAAGGAAGTCAGCTAAAGCTATTAACACTGGTTTGGTTTTTTTTCCCAGGGAATCGAAGCACCCACTATTTTTATTAAATAGAGCAGGAACAATAGGAACTGAAGATCCCTGAAGAAGGGGCAGAAAACAAAAATCTGGGACACAAACAGCACTGTGTTGCATAGCAATGCCAGTCACTTATCTCCTCACACATAAGTCAAGCCAGACCTTTTCCAGTTTGTCAGAACCCGCCACACAAGCAAGACAGGAATGACCATGCATACATGAAGTGACTGACTGCAGGTTGAGGACATAGTGAACCATCTAACACACTGCCAGCAGCCCCCAGCACATCTGGGTCTTGAGCGTACTTCTGGGATCAAGTATCAATTAGCCTGTCTGTGCTCAAGAGTAATTCTAAGGATGGGTACAATACTTTTTAAAGGCATAAGCTGAATATTGAGGCTGGGAAGAAAAAGGCAGTATTAAATAATTTATTCAAAAGAAAAAGTGGAAGTGATAGTATTTTCTACTTGCCGTTTAAAAGACCACAAGCTCTTTACTTTTTCTCTTGGGAGATCCAGCTCATTCTTCTTAACTAACTCAAACCTTTTCCTCCTCCACACCTTCCCTTCTCATGATGGGGCCATCTCCCAAACCAAAGAGCTTGACAATAGGCTTGATCCTAGCCTGTTTCAAGGATTTATTTCTAGCATCAATGAGGCTGAAGTCTCATGAGACATTTGTCTTCTGGCACCAGATGATGTCAAGTACTTGCCCCTAAGCAAACCTCGAGATTGTGACCAAAAGGCCACACTCTAAACTTTTGGTGCTAACCAAAGATAATTTTTACCTCAGTCTCAAGTAAACCTACTCCTTTTAATCTCAGAACCTAGAAAGAAAGGATCTTACATCCAACACATTCGAACTGAGAACACAGTTTTGTTTGTGCTCTGTCTGTTAGTGCCCTGTATTTCCGGCTTGTACTCCATAAGGGGCTGAAAGACATGCTGTCACTGCAACAGACTTCAGTGGAGACCTTTCCCTCAGCAGGTAGAGATCCAAACTTTTGGGTCAGAATGGTGTCCAATGAAGCAACAATGGTGCTAGCACAAGTACATTTAGCATGACTCCGATGACACCTGGAAGGCCTAAAGCCAGTCAATCTACAAACTAGATTTATAAGAACTTAGTTAAATACAAGGCAGTAGTTTCCATAGCTTGGAATTTGAGTACTCAAAAATAAAAATATCTTAGAGGGTACGTTTCGCACATATCAAATCACGACATTAACTGTTCTGCCAAACCAAATCATCATTCTATGAAAAGCATGCAACATCTATCATCATCATCACAATCAACAGAATGAAAGGGCAGAAGTAACCTCTTCTGCATCTATTAGTGGGAGGAAATATTCACAGCAATACCCATACACCTTCCTCAAGGGACATCTGCATTATTTCTGTCAGCCATAAATTAGACTCTTTATTTAAAAGGAAACACAAATTCCTGAATTAACAGGTTATCAACTCAACTGCTTTCCAAACCAGTATTAAAACAATAATCCCAGTTCTGTGTTAAAAAGGATATTACTGCAAAGTAATGATATGAAGAAATAAGCCATCAAAGGCAGAGAAATTAAATTTTAATCAATGACAAAATAGCATTATGTCATAAAGCTTATAATCCAGAACCTCATCTTAGATATGCTTATGCATAAGAACCTTCAATAAAACTTAGGAGCTCTTTACAGAGGCACGTAACAGTGATTTTTAAACGTTTTACAGGGTCCAGCTATTTCTAGAGGCAAACACAGCTCCTATTTGCACATTTGTCAGAAGCACAACTGAACTTTCGCTGGGATTCAGTACGGGCTCCATCTTCCTCCCCAACCATCCCAAGCTGCTTCCTCAAATAGGTTTCTGCCTGCCCCATTGCACAAATTTCAGCACACTACACTAAGTGGAGCTGCACTCTTTGGCATTTAACAGCAAAATGAAGGAATTAAACACTAGCGGAAAAAAAGTGAAGATGAGCAACCTTAAGGACAGGCCAACTACCAACTCAATTGACAGCAATCATCACATCCTAGTCTGAGTTGCATCTGGTGAATTTCATATCTCAGCTTTCCACAACCATTAACCTTTTTTTGCAATGCCTTGCTGCTCTGCTACACAGTCAACTCGGCTGTCGAGGCCTGCAGATATGTGTTAGAATGGCTCCGTCGGCAAACCAGTGGTGCAACTTGCCACACAAGCCAGTCCACGGAGACCTCCGTGCAGTGCACTGCTGCTGTAGGTCGCGCTGTGTCATTTCACCACTCTCTTGCTATTCGCTCTGGCCAAAAGCCACGCAAGGAGGGCTAAGTTTAGGCACGGCTGCACAGAAAACCTTGCAGCCGGGGGAATCCCAGAGCCCTACTGCACAGCGCAGGGCAGGTGACCCTGAGCAGCGGCTTTCCCCGCCTGTGAGCGGGGGCGAGGAGCCACCCGCACACCGGAACACGGCCACGGCAGGGGCCTGAACAGCCACCCTGCTCCGAGCAGCCTCCTGTCCGCTTTCCGCGGGCACCCCGCTGCTGCCGGCGCTCGCGGCACCGCCACAGCCCCGCCGGGGGCTGTGACTAAGCACACGCGGCCTCTCCTAGCCCTCCCGCTCACCGCCTCGGCCGGGCTCCCCAGCAGCGGCGCGCCCGGCCCTGGGCACCGCGACCGGGCAGCGGGGCCGCTCCCGGGAAGGGGCCGGGCAGGAGGCACCTGCCGTGCCCCGGCCC
>VZRL01004078.1:471315-605911 GCA_013397895.1 Origma solitaria
GCCGCCCATCGCCCGCCCCGCCGCCCGCCGCCGCTCCGCCCACTTAAAACCACAGCGCCGGCTGCCGAGGGGCCGCCGCTGCGCCCCGGCGCCGGGAGGGGCTCCCTGCGCCCTGCCCCTCTCTACGTCCCGGGCCCTGGACCTGACCCCTGGCCCGGCCCCTGGCCCTAGCCCCTGTCCCGGCGCCTGGTCCCGGCCCATGATCCCGGAGGGAGCTGTCCGCCGCCGCAGTGCTGGAGCCGCGCAGGGCAGCGGCAGGAGCGCTGGCCTCGGTGCCCACCGTGCGCGGACAGGGTGAAGGGCTCCCGCGGGCTGGGAGGAGAAAGGCACCGAGGTGTTATCGCGTTGGGTCCGAGCCCCGGCAGCGTGGCCGGGGCCACACGGCTCGTCATGCGGGAGAGCGTGAGCAGTCGGGGCCCTCATGTCGCTGCCCCAAAGCAGCAGCTCCCCATACACAGCTCCAGCGCCGGCGCAGCCTTTGAAGGAAAGTGGGGACGGTGCTGGAGCACAGCGCTGTGGCACACCTGGCACCTGGCAGGGCCTGCCACCCGGCCTGAGCTCCGTGGAGGCTTTGCCCTGGCCTGGGGGACACACACATGCCCTGCCCGTCCGGCTCTCGGGAGGGTGTGCGGCTCGGCGCCTCCGGGCCATGGTTTGCTTTCTCAAGTGAGTACAGGGTGAAGTAACTATTCTTCCAAAGTTGCCACTGATTTAAATCCAATATCGTGGCACAAGAAAAACGAGGGAAGTGAAAACATCCGTGCCCTGACTGGGTTAAGTTAAACATGATTTAGAAATATCCCTGGAGTAATCTAAGGATTTCATACAGCAGCTGATGCCCCTGGTTGTGTGGCAGTCAGAATGGTCAGTCTGATGTTACAGGAATGTCTGAAATCTCTGATCAAGGTTTTTTATTTGCTATTGGGCATCCCTCTGTGCTGGTTACTGTACAAACACTCAGTAGAACGACAGTCCTTCTCTCCCTTGTCAACACCACTGGCAGCTATCGAGCCTACCCTTTCACAGCAGTGCTTTCGAAATAAACAGTAATCAGTTTCTGTGGATTGATCACATGCAACTGGGGGGGGGGCAGCATAATATTTGCATTTTTTGATGCAAACTTTCAGTGTTGGTTGGTCTGAAGATCTGTTAGTACTACAGATTTTACAAATTTTATAACATTGAATGTTTCTGTCTTTAAAAAAGGAAGATTAATGCCCTTCTGATGATTCTCAAGGACTCTAGCACAATATGGAGAATTACAAAAGCTGTACTGTGTAGGTATTTAAAAGACAAATCTTATGTTCTATTCAGATATTTTTAAATTGCAATGGCTTCATTAAAACTTCAAAGTTCTATATAATGTACACAAGGAAATCCAGAGAAAGGAATCCATCTCCTGTGCATCCTTAAGTAAACAGGAAAGCCCAATGTACTTTGAGAGGTGAGATTTAAGTTGCATTTCAACTTTCGAAAATGTCAAAAGTGTCTTACTGATTATACTAAAAAATTACTATGTTTATATAAAAATGGATTAAAAAAAAAATTTAAGCTCTGCCAACCTAGCCTGTGAGCTGAGCATTGCACTGGGTTCATTTCATCTCACTGGTCACCAAAAACCATAGCTGTGTAGGCCAAGCTATCCTTTTAATTGATCCATACCACCTTGTGTCTTCAGAACACCTTGACAGGAAGGCATGACTGGAGATGCAGACCTTTTCTTGCTGCTAATGATGAGTTACCAGCTTGAACCTCATGAATCCTGTTTGCTGGGCTGGCATGTAGAAAACAACAGTATTTTCTTCACAAATGTTTTCTGTTTTATATGCAATTTCCATGAAACAAAAAAATAGGGATGCCATTTGTTGACCTTCTCACACGATAACTTTCAAGACTAAAAAAATAAAAAGCCACTTTAAACATGTTGACAGGTTCTTTGTACTAGAGACATGGAAATGAACTTTTCATTTGTGGAAGGATAGAGGCGTCCATCCAGGTGATGTAGAATTCATCTCGGCATCCAGATTCTGTGGAAATGTCCATGGCCATTCAAATGTCTTCAAATTTGCTGATTCTTTTCTGTGCAGCACAGCAGCTATAAGGACTGCTTCAAAGCTCAGGACAGAAAGAGAAGGCTTATCAAAATGGGCTCCCAGTAAAAGAATCCATAGGAGCAGTCTGGAGACTGAGGAAACCCACACAGCCCACTCTAGCTGCTGGTTGCAGCAATGGAAATGTCTCCCAACTCTTGCATGCTTTGCCCCAAAAGCAGGCTCCCATCACAACTGGCTGATGCACACTGACAGAACCTTCCCTCCTAATGACAAAAACTTCAGTTTTCATTTTCATTTTTTTAAGAGAGTGCTGGACACAAGAGCTCTGGGAGGAGACCACTGCATTGATGGAGAAAGATGTGACTGACCCTTTCATCTGCCAATGCAATATGACATTTTAATGATGGAGTCTGCTGCCAGACACGCACATGGAGTTTTTATTGATGGACTTTACCCCTCTTTCAGATTAGGCTATAAAATGACAAGTCCCTCTTCTGCCTGTCCCACAGGCAGAGAAACTGCTTTAGTCCCTCATGCATGCATGGGAAGATCACTTTTCTGAGACAGGACTGTAGAGGCTCCCACACAGGGCTGCATGCCTAAGGGTTTGGCTTGCCGTATCGTCTAAGACTTAGCTTTTCGTGTGTTCCCATTGGGCCAGCTGCAGAAACTGATGATTGGATAGCTGTAACCCAAAATGAGTGTTCTGGATTGTGAAAATTGCCATGTATCACATGCCAGTAGTCATTTGATCCAAAATGATTGCAGAGGTGCAGAGATATGATGGATGATTCTAAAAATGGTTACATCGGTCCACTGGGTTTTTATAACAGTCAAGAAAACTGTCACCAGTGGTGGTTTGCAGTTGAAACATCTAATTATATAAACCTAATGGAATGTTATAAACATCGCTGTGTTTTCTCCAGAATCACTTAAACTTGTGTTTAGCTGCTAGAAAACACTATGAGAGTAAATGGACTTTTGTAGTCATGGCAACATGTGGATCCACTTTTAATTTTAATGTCTACAGAGAAAATGTTTGGGGTCTTTTCCTTGAAGTTTTCTGGTTTTATTGCAACAGCAAAGATGCCTTCTGTACACTCCTTCTGACCCTGCCAATTTTCATGGTTAAGACTATGATAGTGGGAAATCCTGTGTTTCTCACTTTTCAGTAACTTATTCTTCCTAGTTAGCTCTTTGAGGAAGGGTCTTCTGCCATCTTCCACAATATTTTACACTGTCAAACCATGGCCTAGATCCAACAGAATATTGATATCTCTGTCTCCTACCTAAGCTTCCTCACTTCCTATTGATTTCACAGCATTTGTAGACCTAAGCCCTGGTGTGTTCCTGGTCCTTTCATAGCACAAAGAAAGAGAGATGGAATAATATTTAATCAGATTACGAAATTATTCTTTTGTAATCCTTTGTTCTGAAAGTGCAGCCCAGAATCTGAATTTCAAACTGTCTTCCATCTCAAGGCCCCACTAACAGGAATCTGTAGAGTCAGAGTCGAGTTGTTTATCCAGTGTGAGGTCAATAGGCTTCAGTTCCCTCTTCAATCATTGCATGTCCTCAAAGGAACAGAAAAACTTGGGGAAAAAGCTTCATCAGGACTGAAACAATAAGGACTTGGAGCCAGTGGACTGCTTCCTCCCAAGCCCCAAAGAAGAGGGTAGGGAGGGATTGTTCCATCCCTGGGAGAGATCATGGATCAGGCTGGTTCTAAAGCACATCACCATTTGATGTCCCTACTTTTCAGGGAATAAATCTGTGTGACCATATCCTGTTACAGTGCTCTCCACACCCTTCCACAAAGGCTTCTCTTATGTGTCTTGCAGCATGGCACATGGAAGAGCAGCTCAGTAGGGATGGATTTGCCACTGTCCTGCCCTGCATAATATACTGCTTCATGCAGGTTGTTGTGGAGCTCTTTCTCATCCTCCCTGCAACTCTCCCTTTGGAAGTAACATTGATGTTACATGTAGGTTGTTTTTTTTCTTTTAAATTCATCAAATATCTACCGCACATAGCCTGTTTGATACAATAAAAATGCTTGTTTGGGTATTTCCTTTTTGCTTTCTGTTTTCCAGCTGCTTTTTAGGGTTTGAGCCCTGTATTTCTTGGATTGATATTTAACATTTCCCAAATATGATGTTGACCCAAAACTCAAGAGAAAAAACAAGCTGCTGTTTTCACATGAGAGAAAGGGAATAAATATGATTTCTCTTAAAGTACGAAAGGGAGAGATGATTTTTGGCACTTCTAATAGTGAAGCAAGTGTGGACTCAAAATTTAGCAGAGAAATTTCAGTGCTTCAGTGATGAATACTTTTGATTTTCGTCTTAAGAGCCCTTGGAAACCGTGTTTTGTGCATGCATAGTACATTTTAAGCAAAAGCTGTATAATGAACAAGTCTCACCTAAGCTCCAAAGGGAAAGATAAGGTGTGTTGCTCATGCATGCATGGAAAATCAGCTGTTTAATCAATAATTTATGGAGGGTCCATAGGGTGTGCTGCAATGGTCTAAGAAAGCCCTTCCTTGCTCTCTGGCATGGTTGTGTAGCAGAAACTAAGTGCAGTAGGCCAGAAGCACAGAATTGTGCTGTCATTCAAAAATCAGAGTGCTGGAGGGCTGCACTTATTTTTCCATTGAAAACCACGCAATTTTGAAATACATTTTCCATTGAAACCATGCAGCACTTTTAGAAGGGCTGACTTTACTCTTCACAGTAAGACCTGATCCAGTAAGGCAGAGTCTCATGGGAGCACTGTTAAAGGCTGTAGTCCTTAAGCCAATGCTCTACGACAGTCTGTGTCCCCTGCTGTGTAAATCATGTTCAAATGTTGATCAGCATGGGAGTGGAACATAGAAAGTCCCTGGACTGGTAATGTGGTACCATCTGGAGGCTCTTTGTTTAGCTAGTTAATTCTATTAAAACACACTACAGAGTTATTAAGTTTGCAGGGCTTGGTGCCCAAAGTTAGTGATAGCAACTTTACTCCTCAGGACCTACAACTCACGGTCAGGTCTGTGAGAACACTCCTTGTCATGGAAATCACACATGCAAACCTACCTGTATTTCTATCATCTACAGCCCTGTTTGCTGCAAATTATAATTTCAGACCTTATCCTATATTTGTTCATTAGCTCAGTGAAAGCATAATTGGTTATTCAGGGAAAGCCATGTCGTGGCAGCACATGAAAGAAATGACTAGAGAAAGGGATCCCATCAGGCTGGTTCCTAGTTTGCTCTCTTGCATTTGCTTTGCCTTGGCCATCCCTGCTTTATCACCACTGGTCTGCAGATTCCCAAGTTCACTTTCCTGAGATGTTTCTGCAAGGATGCTTCAGCTGCCAAGTCAGGTGCCTGCCTGCCTGAGTGCATGGGTGCAGCCATATTCTGTGTATTTGCTCCACAGACGACACCGGCGTCTTCCCATTGCAGCTCTAACTGGAGGATTCTTCTCCTGCAGAATGTGCTCTTTCTTTCTGTGTATCAGCTTGTAAATTTACCTTTCCAACACAGAAGTAAAATGGTAAAAATCATTAAATAGTGCAAATATTAATCTTTTATAATAAATATTTGATAATTAATGATTAATTTAAAATTACCGTATTTATATTATTATTAAACCAGTAAATTTTAGAATAATGATGTAGTAAAAATAGAAGTTATTGAAAAGAGGCTCCAAATACACATTAACATTGTGAAGGCCTCTTCTTGGAGACAGAAAACATAATCCATGAGTAAGTGGATGAGCCACAGTGCCCAAAACCAGTTTCTAGGGTTGTTTATCTCAGTCATCTACCATCGCTTTCTTTTTCTATCAGGAAATGCATTCTGGTTTCTAGCACCTTTTTCTAAAATGCCCTTTAAAGCCACCAGGAAACATGGTACCCCATCTGGCAGTTGCCAAGATGCATTGATTAGTGTTATCTAAATAGGTTGCAACTCATCAATAACTTGTGCTAAACCTTCTCATGTGGGATTGTTTCTTCTCTTTTTTTTTTCTTTGTGCTAGCAACTTGTCAGACAATTTTAATCCTATTGAAATGGGAAGACCTTGCAAAGCAGTACAGGTTAGCAAAGTGAGTTTAGACTCACATTCTGTTGCATTTCATCAGACACCAAACAGATTAATTTATGTTTTGGTTAAAAGCAGCCCCCTTCATCACGTTTTTATGGGATTCAATTTCTTTCCAGAGGAGAAAAAAAAAGGCTAAAAAGGCAAAATATCCTCTGTATAGGGTGATTTGAATTGCTTAAGGATCTGAAATGGAATCACATCTTCTCACAAAAACAGAGTAATATTAGTCATGGACTGTGGCAGATGTCTGTTAGTCACCATTAAATTAGGAGAGTTTACCCACTCTGTTCAATCAGTACAAACATAAGATAGAACAGTTCCCAATTAGTTGAAGCAAAAGAAGTCTTTCAGAAGACAAACTTTGATCATAAAAGGGGGTAATACGAAAATGTGTGAGAGGAGAGGGAAGAGGAGTGACAGACTGTTTTCATTAACAAAAATAATTGTCAATCTCAAAAATACCTTCTGTTTGACATCTGCCCCCACATGGGAGATAATTTCTTTTTCCAAGCAAAGGCCGAAGTTCAGCTATCACAAAATAAGTGGGTTTTGCTCTTGAGGGTAATTGAACAGCTGCAGTAGTGAACGAAATGTACAAACACTGCCCAGCTCTCAGGATTTGGCCCATCAAGTGGTCCTTTCAGGGCACGAAACTGGCTGCTGGCTCAGCACACTCTGAATTTCTATTCTGAGATGTGCCACTGAAAGCTACCAATTCCAGAAGCTGAGGTTTCTAAATAGCTTGCAGTGTTGTTAGAAATAGGATATTTAAAATACATCTGGAAAAAAATGTTTGTGATTTTCTGTCAGAAATGGCTTATTTGCATGCCAGTTTTTCTCCAAATATGCAGTCAGGATTCAAAAGAGGAACATTTCCAAAGAGCGTTGTCAAGATAAAAATCATATTTTTTGGTACTGCAAGATGAAGAAAATTATTAACTAAAATGCATTTTTAGAAGCTCCCTCTATGTAATGCTGAAAATAATTTTACAAAAACAGAAGAAATAATACAAACTAGTTTTTATGTGAGATTTATGTTCTCCCTTTGGTGTTTGCATAGCTTAGATAGTTTGGTTAGTGACTGTTACTTTCATTCAGATGGGCATGCCCTGACAAACTCCCTTGTTCCTTCATCGTTCGGTGACCTTGTTTTGTGTTGGGTTGATTACATTTCAAAAGAAGCTTAACATTTTCTTTAAAAAGCTGGCTCCAAATAACAAGAAAATTTGAGAACGTTGTTACATGGTGGAATACTATTCTGAGCTCTTTTTTTTTTTTTTTTTTCAGGGAGATGATGTGGTCTGAGAGGCATTAAAGCAGTGCTGGTGACCAGATGCAGCTACCTCACTGAGGCTGGATGGCAGAGCAGTCAATTTCTCAGACCTTGGAACATATCCTAGTGGCTTTGCTTGGGGATTGCTCTTCTTAAATCATCAGAGACTACTTGTAGAGATCAGTTTTGTCTTTGTACTCATTCTGTCACTGGTCAGACACTTAAGTTGTAGTTTGTCTGGAGATTTACCACTATTTTTCCATCAGAGCATTGTCCAGCTATCAGAACTCTACAAAAATCAGGCAGAGAACTTTGACCTGGATTGGAATAGGCACCTTCTATGACGTCAGGGTATCAGCCTTCCCCATTGTCAGCTTTCTCCAAAAAGGGACAAAGAAAACACAACTTTTTTCATGTTCTTTTTTATATATATGTAAAAAAATCCTGCTAGGTGAGCACTCTTTTGCTGAGGTTGTTTTTTTGGAAAAGATATGTATGCTGAAAGCAGCAGAATGTTCATTCAGCTACAACTATAAATATGTCAGCGTTTCATGTGTCATGTCCTAGTCTGCTTAATTTCACGAAGTAGATGAAAAACCACAGTGGGTAAGGGCTTTACTGAATTTTTGAGGGACACTGATATTTGTCAGGTACTTAATTTTTACTCCTTCAAAGCTGGTCTGTAACATGGAATCTAGTAGAAAAGGAGAAAGAAGAGAAACATTTCTGAATGCCAGTTGAATTATTGAAGCTTAAGACAGATATTTTGCAAAATATTCCAGATGCTCGCTGTCAAACTGTTCATTTGTGCACTGCAGTGTCTGCTTAACTTTTTGTTACTTGGGCCACCTGCCTTTTCAAAGTGTTTTATGTGCAAGATAAGTCCCTGGAAGAGACTGCACAAACAACCTAAGGAAATACAGTGTTATTCTCCTGATTTATACAATATCTTCATTTTTATTCATCTTCTCCATTTTGCACAGCTAGTGTCTGGGAAATCTGCTGTCACAGATGAGGGTTCCTTTGCTGTCTGTAGGCTGAGGACACACTGATTGCATGCATTTCCTTTACACACAGCCCTGAATATGTTTGTCTCCCATTTGGCTCACCTGTCTCACCAGGACCAGTCGGGGTTTTTGTTACTGGTTTAACTAAGCATAGGCTCATGGACTTCACCTTCCTTGTAAGGTTCCCCTGCTAGAATATTTGATGTTAGGAGTCTTTTCCCGTGGTGGCTTGCTCTTTCTGTTTCGTTTTGTTGGGTTTTTTAAAAATCATCTTTCCACACCCCACCCCCCCATGCTCAGAATATAGAAAAAAAATTACAAATTAATATCACTTCCTGGTGTGTTTTTGAGGAGCAATGAGGAGACAGGAACTGATTGACTTGGATGACACAAAAATATCTTGTAGGTTTTTGGATTTATAGCAATTACTCTTAAAAAAAGTTGCATGGCTTGATTTCCTGTCTGGTTGTCCTTATTAGGGCATTGCTACAATTGCAGAGGGAACATTCTCTTCTGACTGTGATTCCTTACCCATTAAAGAGGGGAAATCATGCTGCTCTGTAGACTCAGCCTTCCTTCTCAAGCTGTGCTGTACTCACAGGCATGGTCTGAATAGCCATTGAGACAAGAAATGTCCCTGGGTAGCTCCATACCTGCCATTCCTGGGACTCCATTTTCCTACACAATCCATGTCATTGCCTTCCAGAAAGAAGGCAAAATAGAGTTCGTAATTTCTTCCCATTCTCAGTTACTGCTACTAGGTGTCTGACAGCTGTCCTCCAGGAAAACTTCTCATCTGCTTTTGCATCCTGGAAATCTTCAACTACTTCAGCACCTACTAACAAGGTGATACCTCAGGAACACACTGACAGTACTATACCCCTCTCCCAAAGACAATTAGTGTTAGCAGTACTTAAAGACTGGTATGTAAATTACATTACTCTGGAGTCTTGAACTTCTTAGTAAAGTAGGCATTTGCTGCAGGCAGCTGCAGTACAAGTCAAACCCATTTATTTAATGTAGATTAATAATTTGATACAATTATTTTCCAAGGACACTTACTAGGGTTATTTTTGAATGTTCAGTCATTTCATGGCCCCAAATATACTGTATGATGAAAGTAGCTGGATTTATACTTTAAGCCATCTTTGTTTAATTTCAACTCCTTTTTTTCTAAGCAGAGACTCTATAAAGATGAGCAGAGGTCAAATCATCAGCTGTTCGCTGTAACACTGTCCCCTTTCTTCTAGTTCAGCAAGATCAAATCCCATAAATCTCCTTGATCTTGAAATACACAAAAGCACACTGAAAGCTAAAAGAAAAACTTGAGCATTTAGCTGTCTTGGAAATATATTTCCAAATATATATTCTGTAAGGTTTATCTTGCAAAGCTTGTTAAACAGTTGTGTTCAGTATTGGGCACCTTTTGTCTGGTAGTTTAAGTAAAGAGACATTGATTCCACTGAGAGAAAATAATAGGACTACTGACAAAATAGCTGACTGTATATACGCACTTCTTTAGGAAGAAGAGCATATATATGAATTTCTGTAATTGTGGAAAATCACAGAATCACAGAATAGTTAGGCTTGGAAGAGACCTCTGGAGGTCACCCAGTCCAACTCCCCTGCCAGGGTCAGGGTCACCTCGAGCAGGTGACACGGGAAGGTGTCCAGGTGGGTTATGAATGTTTCCAGACAGGAAGACTGCATGACCTCCCTTGGCAGCCTGTTCCAGTGGTCTGCCACCCTCAACGTAAAGAAATTCTCCCTCATGTTGAGGTGGAACTTCTTATGTTTTCATTTATGGCCGCTGGTCTTCACCCTGTCACAGGGCACCACTGAAAAGAGTCTGGCACCAATGTACTCATATATTAAGGAAAATCTGTCTACTTCTTCATCACATGAACATATTTATAATTTGCCACATCAATGAATGGTTGCTTTTTCATGAGGATATGTGTTTGCAGCAGGTACTGAGATCCATCAATAGGTTAAGCCAGGTAACCTGGGGGAGTAACAGTGATTCAATAATGTTCAGCCCTATTAGCCTTATCTGGCCATAAGATACATGCTGAGCGTGTCAGGGAAGCCTCCATTTGTCAGTGCTCTCCTCTGCCTTGTGCTCAGAATGGGAAGCAGCACAAAAATGCAGGCTCACCAGGCTCACAGCCTGGCTCCCATGAGACACTGACAAGATCCATCTTATCTGTGCCCCGTTTTCCTTCACAAAGACTCTGCCATGTTGTTTCAGAGAGACACTTCAGCCACAGCAGAAAGCCAGCTGCTGGCTGGATGAGCTGTTCCAGCAGTGACAGCCAGCTCGGAGTGGCTGGATGTATGCCCAACACGTTAATTAAGAGATCAGTGCTGTCATTGGGTGATAGGTGTGTCAGATTGCTTGACAGAGAGTGCCAGATGCCACTCACAGTTGCGACATGAACATCCAATCACCAAACAGGTGTTGTGCCATATTTTTGTGCCCTCCATCAGAGGCAGCACTCTCTGGCATGAGCATGGAGCGTTCTTTCCATGAAAGCTCTTCTGGTCAGGATTTCAGGTATCTCCATCACTGTCACACCTTTTCTGCATTAACTCAGATGCAAAACTCATTCCCTTGATCAATGCTGAATGCAGAGTGCACCCATCCATCTCTTATGTCTTTCTCCTATTTGTGTTTTCATATTGATCTCTGCTACCACAGGAAAGTCTGTGAGACGTAGGCATGATATTATGAAGCTGGAAGATACAGTCACATTTCTTCATCCCTGAAGGCATTCTCAGTATTGTGAAAATGCCAAAAAAGGATGAATTCTTAGGAAAACCAGTTGATGTTTCAGTTCAGTTTATGACATACACACTAAAAGTTTAAGGCTTATTATGATGTGTTTTCAGGACAAATCAACACCCAGAAATTCCTATGAAGGAGGTGAAGGATATGGGAGGATTACAGTGGGAATGGTGACCTGCAGGAGGGGAAGAGGAAATAAAAGGGAGTCCTAGCAAGAGGGAAGGAAAGAAAATAAGAATGATAATGCTTAGTAATTTTCACAGGCAGATGTAACTGCACCGTTCTGTCTAATGGTCTTAGTAGGCTTTATTTCCAATCAGTTTTTCTAATTCCTTTTTGAGCAAAGTTGTACTTCCAGCTTTCTCAACACCCTTTGCAACATGCTGTGGCAATGAATTCCACAATTTAAGAATAGCTTGTAAAGTATTTAATTTGTTTTTAACTGGTTGCCTGATCATTTCATTTGATGTCCCTCAGTTCTTGTACTGTGAGAAACCGTCAATAATTATTCCTCATTCATCTTCTCTGTGTCAATAATAAATTTTATATTTTCAAAATATTATTTTATGTAATTTTGTATTTGTTCTGGTTTCACTAGGTCCTTTTAATCATTGATTAATCAAAACTCCATTAAGTTTTCTAGGTGTGAGTGCATTGCAGACTTTGGCCAAGACTAATTGGTGTTTTTTAATTCTACTCCTTTCCTACTCGTTCTTAGCCTTCTGCTTTCCTATTTAATGGATCCTGAATACTGAATTGAGGTTTTCTTGAATTAGTCAGAAAAATATCCAGTTTCTCTCACATGGATAACAGTTGCTGATTAGAGCATAATGAGGTGCTTTAATCTCAGGCAAAAACAGAGACAAAAGTGTGGAAAAGGAAACAAGGGTGCATACATTTATGGGAAAATACATAACACAGACTTTTTCTTCCTCAGCTCTTCTCCAGAAAGAACGGGTAGCTGTATGAGAGTAAGCTACAGAGAACCAAGTTGCAGTGAGAGGTAAGAGATGACCAAGATGTGGACCATACACCGTCCCTTTTCACATTTGGATGAAGTAGACATTATCAGCGAGGAATAACAGCATTTAGTGTAATTCTTGATGTGGACAGAAAATAATTTAAATGCCACAATTGTGAAAATGGTGGCATTTCAGTCGAGACAGGAGGTGATGAAAAGGTGAGAGAAGAATGATGTAGCTATTTGGCATGCAACTACACCAGGGACCAGTTGTCAGAGGGACCCAGGTGCAGCCTAGGAAGATGGGAAGCAAGGGGTGAGTGTCAGCAGCTGGTAGGATAAACAGCTCATTTTGATTATTGCACTGCTTGCCTGTATTGAGCACACAGTACCACTAACAATAAATGCAAAACTAGAAGACAAGTCCCAAGTTATTTTTTAAATTGTGAAAAGGTGAAAATAATTATTTTGATTAAAATTTTCCCTGTGATTGTTGACAGCAAGGTTCTTTATATGTAATACATTAATTTACAGCCTTTGTTGCCTTAAGAGGCCTCCAGCAGTTCTGTCTTAGAATATTTCATGTGAAAATTCATGTGCTCCAAGCATTAGTACTCTTACTTGCACTTAGGGCATTATGGTGCGCATGTTTGCTTTATGCTATCTGAATAGTTTAAACATTTCAGTCCCTTACAAGGAGATGACCATTGGTCAAAGATATGCTTCTTTCTCTGTTCACCCCAAGAATGCCTAAATTCACCTGTTTTATCCTCATTAGTCTAGTAAAAATTTTACTAGAGAGAGTGAAGGCTAGATGGTTTCTCCCTGTTTAGTTACAAATCTGATTTTTCCTCATTTATTATTGTTAATTAGCTAATTGATTTCGTTTCAGTTAGTTACTCTTGGTTACTTTGAGATCTAAGGAAAAAAATATTTAAAGTCTGAAGAAAAAGGAGCAGTTTTATGGAAATAAATGACCTTTTATTTTTCCAGATATCTTTGCCTTAAAAGAATTGTTTAGCATAATGTGGCAATTTCCAGAATGGTCAAGCCAGTGAATTACGAAAGAAATATTTGGGAAATGTGATAAATGTACTCATTAGCAGACTTAAAAAGCATATTAAAAGCAGACTTAAATGGGGGAAGGGAGCCAGCACAGAAGAAAATAATAGCATATTTGGAAACTTGTTTATTCTGTCCCTTTATATAAACAGGTCACAGTGGAAAGAAGCAGCTTCTTCCAAACAAAAGCAAACACCATACTGTTTTTCAGAAAAATACAGAGTTACGGCAGGTTTCCCCAGGGTTTGGAGAGTGTTTGATTTGTCCCACTGTGTCACTGGAGGTCTCGCACAGAGATAATGAATGGCCCTCATGGTCCCCTGGTGGTGTCCTTGGGGCACCAGAGACAGAAAACCGTAGAAGAGAAAAACCTATTGTGTCTTGCTGGCAATTTTTCCCCTTCTCCTCTGGTGAGAACAGCAAACACAACTCGGTGGATCTTCTCCCCTGAGAAGCACTTGTCTGCATTGGTGCAGCAGCGCATGCCTTGAGCCTCAGGAGAGCTCCATGCAGGACCGCTGGGCTGGGCTGGCTGTGCTCAGCTCTGACAGTCCTGAGGGCACACAGTCCACCCAAAAAAGATGTTTGGTACAGGTTAAAGCGTCCAACAAGCCTGAGTATTTCTATTTCCTGTGTGTATATGTCTGTGTTGGATGAGTCTGATCTGGTAACCCAGCTGGCTTCCATATTTAACTGGTGCTGTAGACAAAATTTTTGATACCTTGGAGCACTAGGCACATACACACTATTACAAATGGCAGTGAAACAGCAGAAAAAGTCTGCTTCCATCTCCTCCAGTGCCTGGGATCAGACTCTGTCTGTGTCTATACCGAGAGGCTGTTATGCTTACAGAAGTTTCCCTACAAGGGCAGAGACCCTGAAGAAATTATGAAGTCTCTTGGGCCTCCATGAATTGGAGTGCATAAAATAAAATGCTAGGGAAAATCTAAAGTTCAGTGCTTTCTTTTCCTTAAGACAGTTCTGTTTCCACTTCACTTGTTATTTGAATCATGCCTCGACTACTTTTAAAATCACCTCTTGCACAGCAACTTCATCTCGTATTCTGATATCAGTCATCTTCTAAGTCAACTAAAAGCTAGTGGCTGCTGTTTCAGGAACTCACAACCCTAATTGCTGTCCCTGATAGTTAGGAGTGTGCCTTTTTTTCCACATGGATGCACTTGGAAATCACAGCAAACTTACATAAAATAGTTATTATCTTCGAAAGACGTGATCCCTCAAGAAGTCATGTCAAAGACTTAATCAGTGTAAGAAATCACATCATCCTGAATTGCTCTTCAGTGTGGCAAAAGTTTATTCTGGGCCAACCCAGCAAAAAATGTCAAATCAGACAAGGGTTGTATTAATTTTATTTGGCAGGTCTCTGCAGAACATAAAGAGGTAGACCTCTGCTCTATATTTATTTCATTGGAAGGAATGGGAAGCTTGTCATAAATCAAAGTCTTCCAGCTGCTCTCTTGGGAAGGCACCACTCCTTCTGCTGGGTCTGTGAGCTGTAAGAGCACTGGGCATACAAGTAAGAATAAATAATATATAATAATTACTTGCAATTACTTTCAGTACTCATCTGTTTGCACAGTGTAAGCTAAACTTTCAACTGTCATCGGACAGTAAGCAGTGCGATATTTTAAAATGTCTGGAAACATGGCTGCAAAACTATATCTATCTTCCTTTCCTCTAAAAATGTGATTTTCCCCTCCCCATATTTCACAGAAATACGCCAATTTTTTCACATGTTCAATGGGGAGCAGACATAAATAGCTTGGGTTTGTCTTGTTTTGATAATTTAATTTAGGTTGCATTGTTTTCATTTACATAATTTTGACCCATTAAAATATTAATGTTATATTTATCAGTACATGTACTAAATATATTTAAATTTTATGTTAAGACCTTATTAAATGTTTCAGTAGAATTAAAGTATTTAACATTTAAATTAATTTAAATTCAGAATTAAACATTATATTATTTTAAGCAAATTTCATTTTTTGATACAAAATACAAGCTCTTTTTGCAACTTTTTACTACCCACCAAAAGATACTGGAGACCAGGCCAATTTTCATCATGCATCCTTTTCACAAATATTGGGAACTTTCTGGAAAACTGCTTCATCCAAACTAAGTCCTTACATTTAGGACCCTCATCTGCTGAGGAGCCTTGGCCTGTGGCAGAGAAACCCCTTCCAGGCTAAAATCACTTACAGTCACAAAACCTGTTAGTATTTATTTTTAATTTATTCATTGCAAATTTCTTTGACTTGCATGTCTGTCGTTTTGGAGACTGGGCTCAGATGCATCTAATAATAAAGAGAAGTACAATCCCTTACACCTACAGTTCTCTGTTTCCCTGTCCAACACTGGTGATGTTTTCACATTCCAAAAGTTACCGTATGCCACAGAATAAAAGATCAGATTTCCAGTCCCTGTACCCCCTACACCATCTCTATTAGTCCATTTATTTTTAAAATTATTTCCACTTCTATTCAATTTCAGATTTGAATACAACTAGAGCCTTTATTTCCTGTTCTTTTCTGCGCTTATAATTGAAAATCGGAACTCACTTCTTTGCTCAACTCCAAGAATTCTGAAGCCTGAAAGAACGGAAATTAAACTGCAAAGAATTTTCTATATATGGTCACCTTATTTAACAGGGATTCAGCTTTTTAATAATCCATAGTGTGGTTAGATAATTAAGGAGCAAGGAAAATGTGAAAGAGCAAACAAAAAATAATAGACACCAATTAGCAACATGAAACAGACTAATGCATCCTAAGATGAATGACGCTTACTTTAAAATGGTGTTTTATTGAATCAGGCAGAACTTGACCTATATTGGAAACAGAAGGAATTATAGTGATTATGTTGGGATAATGTCAGAAAGCAGCTTGGCTGCGTTATTAAGCTTGAATGAATCAGCTGCCACTATAAATGCATCGCTAAACAGACAAGGACGGTAACAAATTATCCAGAAAGAAGTGAGGGAGTTGAGAGGCCATTTTGTCACTGCACTGTCATTGTGCAGGCATTGATCATCTGTCTTGCTGAGGACAGTCCAGGGAGGTGGGGAATACCTGTACTCTCAGGAAACCAAATCAAGCCTTGGTACAAGGACAGTGTGGAAGGATCCTATCTGATCCTATTGAAACGCAGGTAGCAACTCGAAAATCAATGCAGTTAAGAGGATGCTGCAGCTGGATCAAGGTCCTTCAGGAAGAGGCAAGTCCTTTTCACCGCAGGGATGGTCTCGTGTTGTGCTGTTTGCTGTCTTGCTGCTTCTAACAAAGCAAACAGTGGAATGCAGATGTTGTTTGTTGAAGATGCTGAGAATACAAACACATAAATACAATACAAAATATACTCACGTGAGATGCCAGGATGAGAAGGGCAATTGCAAATGAAGATTGTTTCAGTCTTGGTTGTGCCTTTGTTAGCCCTGTAATGCTAGTGGAGCTGCTCAGTTGTGACTAAAATCAGTTTTTAAGCTAAGAGAAATGAAGGTCATAGCAGGAACATATATGTCATTGTCATCTATGCTTGCCATAAATGTGTCTATATTTTAAAAGTCAGTATTCTCAGGACCAAGAGATGCTAAACCAAAAAACAATGATGGAGGAACATGCCCCAGGGCACCTTTTGCTTCTAGAAGACAGATGCAAATTATGATAACTAGTTCATGGGGGATTTGATGTGTCAATGTGCACAAGGGGGTGGGAGTGACCTGATGCTACCTTGGAACAGAAGAGGGTTGAATGACACAAACTCATCTTCTAATTACCAACATGAGGCTGCAGATCAACATTAAAAATAACTTGTTATTGATGGATTACATTTATTCAGTGAGAGATCTTTTGGAGGTTCTATACAAAATAACCACAGCTGTTAACATTTAATAACAGAACTTCAGACTGGGCTTGAGGCTTTCAACTGCAGAAATTTCCCTGGTGCTAATTTTTGCTGGAGGGTGAGAACAGCCTCTAGAATTCACATTGGAATTTTTAGACCTTTATTGTGTTTTCATAACTACAGGACCATTCCTTTCTGTTAGTGAGGCTCTCATGGGCTTGATTCACCATCTGTAATTTCCTCATGGTGCTGAACTTCAAGACATTGGCTTCTTTCACAACTTAATCAGAGTCTTTTCGGGAAAAAAACAGTCCAAATATTCGTCAGTGTTTTGAAACTAACTTATGTGCTAAATCTAGATATATTGACCCAGACTCTTTTTACGAAAAACCAAGCAAATAAAAGAATTTAATTTATCTATAGACCAAGGGGGGGTGAAATCCTGGGATTTGGTGAGCTTTAGGGGTTGCTTATTTATTTCTTTGGGCTTTCTAAGACAGAAACTTAAGAGAGAGATTTAATTTGTGCCAATTTTTTGTTTCAAAACCTTTGAAATATTTCCACCCAATTTTCACAATTATCTTAATCAAACCATGGAAAGTGTTTCAATGTGGGGAAATTCTCTAAGTATAATAGAAATATGCTGTAATTAGAAAAATAGGTTTGTTGAAACTTTTTGGATCACTTTTGAAAATTTTTAAGGGTAAAAATAAATGTCAGAACTGGCACCTTCCCGCAAAAAGTTTTAGCTTGAATGAATCAGCATTATTCCTTAAGAAACCAGCTTGCTGAAAACTACCTTGATAGTCCAGAGCTTCATTCAAATGAATGATTATGCATCACAGGTGTCATCCACCACAACTCTTTGATGCAAAAGAGTTTTATCATCTTCAGTCATGAGTAAATTTGGCCTGAGAACTCTTTAGGAGAGTTTACTTCCACATAGTCCCTTACCTAAATGTATACATTTTCACAGACAAAATACTCTCTAAGGAACTCCATTATATGTTACAAATAGATTTTTCTTACTTAGTTCAAGAAGGCACAATTTGTATCAGCTAATTTGATGCAGGGAAAGGTGTTGAAATCTGATTTCTCAGTTTCATTCCAATTTGACTTTTTGATTTTAAACTCAAACAGAATTTCTTTGGCTCTCTGACTTCTTCAGCTTTATTTAATTTAAGAGAAATCAATTTAGAAATTCGACGCATGAATTACTCAGCAGTGGACAGAAAAGAATTTGCTCTTTTGTACTTGGTTGAGTCCAAATATCTCTCTTAAGTGCTAAAGCATTAATTCCACTTGGAGGTGATTTAGATCAGTTTTTAGAAAATGACAGTAGTTTTCAGTGGAAACATTCCAATTGAAAAAAAACCCTGTTTTTTAAATGATTTTAGGTTGATCCAAATTTGGACTGAACAAGCACTCAGCTCTGTGAAATGCTAGATACAAAGGTGGTCCCTCTTTTGATGAAACATGTCCCTGGGATCACAGCAGCACACAGGAAGACAAACAGTAAGGAACTCAGCCTCTGGAGGGAAGGGAGACAGTCAGGAATCACAAGCAGAGCTGCGCCTTCCACTGAATGACTCTGGCACATTCAGGATCCTGTCCTTCTTTGTAAAACCAGAAATACAGAATGATTTTTCTGTTCCTTGGGTAAGTGTTGAGGTTACTTTATGTGCATTTATTAAACATTTAGGGTTCCTCAGTGGAGGGACTGCTATAGCTCAATGTTTTTAAAAAACAACAGACAAGGGGTGCTGCAAGGTAACAATCTCCATCAAGGGCAGTATTTTAAGAAAAACCATTCATCAATATCAAGATTCAAAATCAGGAACAAAAATCCTTTAATTTAGCACTTCAGTGGGCTTTAGAGGTAGCCTTTTTCAAGATAATAGATCCAAAAGTGGAACTTTTGAAACACACTAACCAGAACCCTGGCTGCTTTTTTGTTCATCTCTTTGAAAGGTACACGTGGTATACTATAAAGTGTTAAGTCAAAGCTGCAATGGAAGTTGTAGTCTCCAGTGCATTACTCAAGAATGTGTGGGAAAGAGAGTTGGCCATGTCCTGTGAGCACATCTTGGGTTACAGTGAAATTAGTTTTGTTATCTGCCAGATATGGCCCACTGTTTTGAATCACAAGCTAGCCAGGAGAGTGAGCTCTGCACCTCTGATTGCACACCTTTAATGCCCCTTACCAATCACTTTAGCTGGCCTCTGTCCTGTCTATACTTGTAAAAGAGCCCAAGTCATTCAGTGTAGAGGAACAAAGATGTCCTTCAGTCATTTCAAGGTTAGAAATCTCCTCCTCACTTCAAGATGCAATACAGAGGCAAAGCTGATTTCTCCTCAGTTTGATGTCAGGAGTATTTGACGTGTCTGTCGAGAGTACCTGTCCTATTTCTTTACTTTGCTCTTTAGCTTCTCACTTAACTGTGTGTGTTTAAGGAGAGCATGGAGGACAAACTGAGTTCACTAGGTCTTATAAATTCTTTACTTCTAAGCTATTTTGAGGACTGTAAGTTGGTGAAGAAAGCTCATCATGCTGAGCTATAGATCTACATTTCATTTGAGGAACCAAGAAAAAATGTGCACACCAGAAACCTCTGAAAAAAACACCCCTGCAACAACCATTTGGCATCTGTCTGAAAAGACACTGATACTGTGAATGGATGAAAGGAATCACAGCATGAGGCGCACACCAGGTGGATTTGTATTGCATAACTTGGAGTTGTTTGTCAATAATTTCCTGCATGACAGAGATAGTGCTGAAAAATGTTAGGATTGGTGTCATGTTTGTCTCTGGCACACAGAGGGAGCTTAGACATTTTTGCTTCAAACAAAGTTCAGAGATCACTCTTGCTCCCCATCAGTCTGCCAACCTAATATGATTTATGCTCAGGTTCAGCTGCAGCACTGATCCCAAGAACCACTCCCTCCTGCAATGGCCATGCACGGGCAGTACAGCGTGTAACCTAACCAAGAGCCTGTTTCCTTGGGGTAACAGGAGCCTGGGGAATGGCTGCCAGTATGGGCTTTTGTTGGAGCAGCTGTCAGTCCCAATGTCAGTGGTGGTCCCCAAGGCTCCCCTGGAAGTTTGCTATTGAAAACTGGGCAAGGCACTTTCAAAAAGAACACCAGCTAGTTGTGTTCCCAGGGGCACAGAGAAGGCTGGGTCATGCACTGGGTTGTGTGCCAGTGACAGAGAAAGCACCTGCAGAGTAAGAGGCCCTGACAACAGGATTTCTGCCAGCCTTGGGGACAGGCATGGGCCTTTTCAGGGCGCTGTTGTAGCTCCCTGCCTTTTCCTCCCCATTGGCTTCACATGAATGTGTCCCAGGGCACCAAAGAGAGCAGCAGCCTTTTCCTTCCCAGGGTTAGATGATGACAGTTTCCACCCCTCAGAAGCCTCTGTGGGGGCAGGAGCATACCTACATTTTCGACAGACACCAGAAAAATGAATGAGAAATATTCCATGAGAAGGGTTCAGAATACTTGTCTGCATATAGGGACCAAAATGATGAATGAGTCATGATTACCAAAATCTGGATTTACTTTTTACCTTTTTGCACAGCTAACTTTTGCTCCCTTGTTAGAATACTAGTCCCTTGTATTCTTAGGAGATGTTGCTGCAGAAACATTAATACCAAAGGTAAATGCTAGCTATAAAGGTTGGACAATATTCCTGAGTGCAGCAACTAAGGCGGGGACAAAGGGGATTTTACAGCCCTCACCCACTGTTTCCCTGCTGCTGCTGAAGTGGCCGTGGGTGTGCTCAGTCCCCCAGACAATTCAGAGCTGATGGGCTGCCCTACCTTTCCCCTTCTTTGGATCATCCCTATTCTCCCATGGGCACAACCCCTCACAGGCCGGCCCTGGCAGAGGAATCCTTTGCTCAGAGCTACCCCCTGGCCATGACAAGGGGCCAGGCTCGGTTCCCTCCTGCCCGCTGTCCCCAGGCAGGGCCCCGGCTGAGCTGCGGAGGCTGCAGCCCCCAGGATGCCATTACTGGCCTGTCTGTCATGCTGCTATTAGTGCGACGGAGAGGAACGACTCCAGCCAGTAAAAGGCATTAGCAGAGGTCATTAATGAAAGGTTCTGGGTATTCTTAGAAAATCACAGCATTAGTGGGATGATTTGAAATATTTATTAACGTGGGGAATTATGTCAGTTTGCAGATTTCTCTCATTATCTTACGTTTATTTTTTTTTAGCTTGTTGCAAGGCTACCAAGCAGGCCTGTGAGGAAACCAGCAGTGGTCTCTTCAATCACGGAAAGTGCTTTTAGAAAACATTATGGTAATACTCAGATAAATGCTGTCTGTCCCCCCAAAAAAGGAAAAATCACCATGAAGAAAACAAGAAAGTAGCATAGAGAGAGGAGTGTTCACTGCAGGAAACAGACTTCTTCGCTCCATCTGTGAATGTTTTTCGAATGCAAAATCAAGATGTCTTTGAGCAACAAAGTTCTGATGGGTGAACAGTCCCCAGGCTTGAAAATAGGTAATGGGCTAGACACACGAGAAGGCAAAATCATTGTTTTTATCAGGTTTCCTATTGCTTGCCAGGGACGCTTCAAAAGAAAGCATGCAAGCATGGTTAAGGAACCGGTATTTGGGGCAAATTTTGACCTAGTTTTCAAGATAAATATCTAATATTCATTGCTGTTCCTTTGTAGGTGCTGATGAGTGGATGTCACAACATTTGAATATTCTTTTTAGAGACAGTAAACTGATTTTCAAATGCTCTTCCTAATTACTTTATTTCACACCATTTGGAGCCATGACATCCTCTGTAGACACTAATGATGCCTGCCTACAACTGTAGGCTGGAAAAGTGGAGAAAATAATACAGAATCAAGTTAGAAGAGAGGCTTTCAATCTATGTTCTCATAGTCCATGTAGAACCTGACTCACAGAGGAGAACTGCTACCAGAAAAATCATCTTTGAGACTTACATACCCACTCACACCTCCAGCTGAGCACTGGCTCACTCAAAGTGAGTCTGAGCACTGATGGATGAGCATTCATGTTTAAATTGTTGCAGCAGCAGAGAGGTTGTTAAAGTTACCTAATGAAAGAGAAAATGATGATAGCCTTCAAACTGGTGAGGAGAACATAGGTGATTGGCATAAACAGGCAAAAGAGCATTTGTCATTTGTGTACGATACCGGCAGAAATTGCTGTGTGGGTGTGGAGCTTTGCATGTGCTTGTTGTGGTTGACTTAGCTTAAGTCAATGATTCTGCTGAGATAAGTATACCTGAAATGCCAGAGGCAAATCAATGAAGGAAAAGGCAGGTATCTAAACTCCGGAATCAAAATAAATCCCCAGTGTAATACCTCACAGTTACAAACTAGAAAGAAATTGGCAGTTAGTTTTGAACAAAATGTGACACAATGAAAGATCATAAAAATGTAAGAATTTGCTGCATAATAAAAACAATCAAAGGACTTTGATGTTATTGTTGGCTTTACCTTCTCTGTACCTGAAAAAAGAAAGGGTGATAGTGAAGCGAGATGTAAATAATTCTATAAGCATGGACTTCAGAAATTATCTCTTAAACCTGACACATTCATTCTTCTTGTCAGGAGATAAACACATCGAAGAAGGAAGCATATCTGGTAATAACAACAACAATAACATTTTAAAAATTGAATTAAGGAACACAGAATCTAAAATGTATATTGACCATTTGCATCATTAAGGGAACTCTGGGGGACTCAAAGCCAGAAGATAAATGCAGACTCAGGATTACACCATGCAAATCTGATACTACATGGCAGTTTCCCACAAATGCAAGGGAAAGCATTTCATTATTGATAAGCAGGATGCATTCTGTGTTAGTAGCTGGAGTCAACACAAGCACTTAATTAACATTCATGTTTACCATGCACATCCCAAAATTGCATCAGAACAAGTAGAAAGTGACTTTAAAACCTTAATTTCAGGCACTGTTTACAAATCTGTATATGTGACTTATGAACGTTTTGCTCAGTCACCCCCTTCAGTTAGAGAAGGAACAAAGACAATATCGCTAAGATTTCTTCCCAAAGTTATGTGTAATTATCTATAGAAGTGCAGAAGTTTCACGCTATTCTCTCTTTCATTTGACTAGGATTCCTTGTGTGACTAAGGGCTCATTGGCAGGAATAAACATTAATAAAACCTGCCCCGAAAGATCTTCATGCTATTGACAGATGGATTTTATTCTTGCACAGTTTATTAAAAATACCAGACCCCTGAAACTAGAGCATCATTGCCTAGATTTCATTAGATATATATGTAACATGATAAGTGCGTGTCCCTAGAAGAATATCACTTTTAGAAGCAAATATCTAGATAAATTATTCCTTTGTATAAATGCAAAACGTATTTCTTCATTTTTGCTACCAGTATTATTATTACTTTTCTTCTTGCTAATGAAAATGCTCTCCACACAGTTTCTTACTGGAGTATTCATGCACAAGAAACTACCACACTTTCTACACTTCTATCCTTATTTTTCTTTTTTCTTTTTTTTTTTTTTTAATTATACTTTTTATGTTGTTGTCCCACTGCAGATTTTTTACAGGGTATGAGGAATTAAGGAGTTTTTTGATGCTAAACAAATCAGTCATAGAGTACCTTGTTTCATATTAAAGGGAGAGCTGAGAGACACCACTGTGGCACATGCAGAGTAAAAGTGAAGCTCACCACTTCTTTCAGGGAGCTCTGGAAATGGGTTCTTATGCTTACTTCAGCTGGAAGTGTGAAAGGTTTCTCATGTTTCTCCTTTCCCTGGTTAAAATTTTATTTTTATTCCTTATGCCAAAAAAGTATTTCAAAACCACTGTTCCTGTTGCTCTTCTGCACAACATCCTACGGCCATAGGAAGACCTTTCTCTGAGTGGTCTCTGGAAACAACACTTAAGTGTCTAAAAGGAGTGCAACTGAAATTCATCTTTAAATGCCCATAACTTTCAAGGAAAAATGACGCCTTCCCCACAATTTAAAAATGCTACAGAAAGCACACCAAATCATCTGAAAAACTGTACATTTCCACCTTTTAAAGAGCTAGACAGCAACAACAAACATTCCCCCAAATGAATGTTTTCTGCGACAATGCCACTTTGAGAATGTGTCAGCAGTTGCAGAGATGAAGCTGAACCCTGACTAGTTAGGTTATTACTCCAAGGAACATCTGTGGGTGCTGAAGAAGCTCTATCTAAAGACAGCTGCTGCCTGTCCTGCCTGGGATGGCCCCTGTGGCTTTTCATGCATGTCCAGTGAGACGCTGGTGGCATGGCAGGTCATGGTTCCCAGAACTGCAGTAAGAGAAAAGAGACTTACAGCTGTGCTCATGAAATGAAACTGCAGTTGAGACGACAGGACAAATGCAGTGGAAAATGAGGACAAGTTGTAAGCCCTCAGAAACTTATTGGCACCACAGCCAACTTCATTCACTAAGGCAAGGGCATAAAACCAAATTGCTTCTTCATCATGAAAATACTGAGCGTGTTTTAGTACCATTCTTCTAGGCTTTCATCCCTTCTATTACTTTTCCCCTGCAGTTTTATTCTTCTGTCTGATCATTGGCTTTCTCTTCCCCCTTTTCTCTTAGTTCAAGCATTTTTGCTTTTCTTTGCGCATTTTTTCAAACACTTTAACTCAACAATTATTTTCCCCCCTTTAAATAGTCACTGTTTCAAGCATCCTTTTCCCCTCTGCGAGGTTGACTGTCTCACCTTCTGCCTTCTCCACTAATTCACACCCTCCCACACTCACCCAAACACGAAGTTTTTGCCTGGAAATTGTGAATGAATGGGTAATGGGTAGGAATGAAAAGGTATTCCCTGAATGGGTATCTTCAACTTCAGCCATCAAATTCCCAGTGAAAACTGATCAGCAAATGTGTTGAGATAAAGGCAGAGAAGGTGGCAAGGAGGTATTTTGGTGGTCTACTTACTAAACTGGAAAACTGGGGACAAAAACTTTCCAGACAAAGGTTTTGCATCAAAATACAACTAACCTTTCCAGTGTCTAACTTTTCAAGCTAATAACCCTCTCATAGCTATGCATACACAAGGAATTTTCTGATATGTGAATTTTCTGATATATTTCTTTCTTTAAAGCCCTATCTCAGTTCACTGTAACATGTATATTTTATAATAAACTCAAGTTTCCAGTCAGCCATTGCTTTGCTTCAAATAGATCATGTAGTATTTTTGTTTCCTTGCCTTTTTAAAAATATGTATTAACACTGCAGAAGGAGGAGTTGGAAATGGAAATTTGAGGAATAAAAATACATTTGATAAAATATCACAATTTTGTTAATCAGAAAGACAACTTGGCAGCAGCAAGTTCCATGTACCCTTACAAAGATAGATTGGTCATGCAGCACATCCAAAAAGTGAAGGCTGGGAATGAAGAAGCAACTGCTAATATTTTTCGAAACAAAGTTTCAACCTCTCCCTCAAAATGAGGTAAGGTATGAATCTGCTGGATCAGAGGTAAGCAGCGGCATAGAGAGAAAACAGAGAAGGCTGAGTGAAGGATCTCACCAAGCAAAATAGTGTCCCCAGTCATTAGTGCAAGTCCCTTGGAAATGGGTTTGCTGGCGGGCTGTGAAAGAGGTTTTCCCTCCTACCCAGTCAGTATTTGGCTTCTCTGCTGGCACCTTTTATCACTAACAAACTGATGCTAAACCAGTTTCGTGCTCTGACTCCTCAAAATTTATTGTGGGACGAACTAAGAGCTATTCCTCCCCTGAATAAATTGCCACCCAAAGAGGAACAGTCTCTAATATGACATTTTAGGACAAAATGCCATCTATACACACTAGCAGGCTAGGTCATGAGAGCTGGCCCAGGCATGGAACAGCCACCCAGAGGAAATTCTGTGTTCTCCTATTTGAATGACAGCTTGTAAATACAGGCTCCTACTGTGCTCAGATGGGCCGTGAGATGCTAATAAGTCTTAAGGAGCACAGCCTCGATCTGGATTTAAAATGACAGTCAAATAGGAATGAGACATACAGCATCTCCCTCAAGTAATCTAATCCTTTTTCTGTGACATGATTTTAATATAATTCTTCACATTCACATTGCATGGCTTAATCTGAATTAGCTTTCTGAGCAAGACCTGATATGGGCTGATCATTTAGCCTCTCGAACCGATTTTCTCTCAGACCGACCTCATTTTTGGTTTCCTTAGTATTTCTGCAGCTATTTTGTCATGACCTTCAGCAGCTCTAGCTCCCTCCAGCTGACCCAGATGCTTTGCTGCTGTAATCTGAATCCCCAGTTTTCAGAGGCTGCCGCTGCTCCACTGCTCCTCTCTGAGCTTACAGTAAGCTCTCACAGAAAGCGCTTAGACAAATATAGTCATCATGGCATGGAAAAGAAGTCATTCTTGCATTTAAAATCTGCTAATGACATAGGGAAAAGAAGATATGAACAAATGGTCACTTTTCATAAAGAAGAGAAATTACCAATAAGAATCCCAAAGATTATGTGCTCAGACTTGTGAAGCAGTAACAGGCAGGCAAGGAAGGTGCATGTGTAGGTGAAAAACCTTTTGTGATGATTAAAAATGGTTTAGTAAAATCAGTTCTAAAGCTGGCTGCAAAAATTGTCTGAGGGATTTCACAATGTTGAATAGCTCTGAGATAAAATAGCAGGTAAAATATAAGGTTAAGACCATTGTATCACATACAGGAAAAACACTTCTAAGTATACATAAAAGTGAATGGGCTCTAATTTAGCTATGGACACTGGGAAAAAAAAAGAATGGGAATCACAAATAGAAACCATCATTAATTGGATTAGTACAGTGTGCCCACGCTTTTTCTGAGAATTTTTTTTTTTTTTTAGAGAAGATGTGGACAAAGAAAAGTCTGTTCAAAGCTATGAAAACAGCTCAGAGCATTTTAACTTGGAAAACAGATGACTGAGGGAAAATATGATCAAGGTTTATGAAATTATAATGGTTTGGAAAAGGACAATAGATCTTCACTGCTTCTTATAATGAAAGAATTAAAGTGCACAGAACCAAAATAGCTAGTAGCAAATTTAAATAATAAAAACATAGGTGTTTTTTGCACAGAAGATAGTTAAACCATGTAACTCTTTGCCAATGCAAAAATCTTTCTGGCATCAATAGGTGCCAGGGAGTCAGAAGCAAGAACGGGTTAAAAAATACACCCTGCTGGATATATTCATTAATGTGGAAGTGGCCATGGGATATTTAACATGACCCCCAGCTCTTGATGCTGAGGGGTCAATAAATAGAAGAAAGATTGTTTCAGATTTGCCTCTTTTCTCAATTTCTTCTTCTAAGTAGCTGGAATTGGCCAGTATCAGAGACATGATATTGAGCAGAGTTGTTTTGATTCTGACTCAGTACAAGCACCCTCCTGTAATTAAAATAAAAAGGTTATACAGAAACTGTTGATCCAAAGCATCTTTACACTGAGAATGGAGTGAACACAATCTTCAGCTCAGGTACTCTCATATGCAATTAAAACAGTCTCCAAAGAGATGATTATATTTTTAAGAGCAGAAATTGCATGTCCAGTGCAGAACCACCCAAGAAAAAATCTAGCCAAGGAGGAGTTTTGTTTAGATCTTCTGTTGCCCAGATATTTGGATGCAGAGTTAACATAAACACCTCCATGAGCCATCCTGCCCAGGGCCGTTTTGTGAACCAGCTTCCATGGTCAAATACTCTGCTGCATGAGGGAGGAGCTGCTGATGATTTCAAATGAGCTATAAATAAACTGAAGGACATTAAATAAACAAGTCACATAGAATCACAGAACAGTTTGGGTTGGAAGGGACCTTTAAAGGTCATCTAGTCCAACCCCCCTGCAATGGGCAGGGACATCTTCAACTAGATCTGGTTGCTCAGAGCCACATATAATCTGACCTTGAATGTTTCCAGATATGGGGCATCTACCCCCTCTGTGGGGAACCTGTTCCAGTGTTTTACCACCCTCATTATGAAAGGTTTTCCTTCTATCTAATTTAAATTGACCCGCTTTGAGTTTAAAACCAACGCCCTTTGTGCTATTACAACACACCCTACTATATAGTCCCTCTCCAGCTCTCTCGTAGGCCATCTTTAGGGACTGTCAGGCTGCTATATGGCATCCCCAGAGCCTTCTCTTCTCCACGCTGAACAACCCCAGCCCTCTCAGCACTTTTCCATACCAGAGGTGCTCCAGCCCTAGGATTGCTCTTGTGGCCCTCGTCTGGACCTGCTCCAACAGCTCCACGTCCTTGCTGTGCTGAGGGTCCCAGAGCTGGATGCAGAACTCCCATGGGGTGTCATGAGAACAGAGCAGAGGGGCAGAATCCCCTCCCTTGCCCTGCTGCCCACACTGCTTGGGATGCAGCCCAGGACACAATTTTCTTTCTGGGCTGTGAGTGCACATTGCTGGGTCGTGTGCAGCCTCTCACCCACAGCACCCCCAAGTCCTTGAAGGATGTGATCAAGATTAGCAATTCTGAGGAACAATAACAACTTCATGCGGAGGAAAAGTAGAGCACACACAAGGATGGTTTTGCTAATGGGCCAGGCTTTGTATCAGGTGTAGAAAGCAGATGGCAACAGAAGGAAAGCTGAGCTACATGTAGTTGTTGCCACATGCATGCTCTGAATGCAACGAGCCAAAACTGCCATAAGAGACAGGCCAAAAGCTGTTTATATAACTACATGGAGAAGAAAAAGGAAGCAAAAGATGATCTGAACAGGATGCTGCATTTGAGGACATAAGGTGGGAAGTGTTAGTCACAGCATTAGGCATGCATGTCTTTAATCCAGCGAGAGGATCTGTCTGTGTGAAGGCATTGGCTTTACTTTCTAAAACTGTCTGGTACACTGTGTTTTCAAAGAGTGCAGTGAAAGTTCATGAAATGAGACTTTGAATGGTGGGGTATGTCATGTCAGATGGAAATGTTAATCTTTCCCTTTGCTACTGAATCACAATGAACAATCCTCTGCAGTTCCGCAGTCTGGAAATTTCATCAACTATCCTCGTATGAAAACAACACCCAGTTCAATTCTATTGACTCAAAGTGGTAGGAAGCCACTTTTTCTGGTACCAGAAGCTTGGAAATTGATGCGGTTTGCAAGTGCTTAATAATAATAATTTTTAAAAATTAACAAAACACAAAGCTACATGAGAGGTAAATTCAGACAATCAAAGTAACAGACTAATGGTTTTAAGCTATCTGTTTCAAATGTTTTATTTCCCAAGTTCAGTATCAAACCAAGATTTGAGGGCAAGAGCTACAAAAATTTTTCAAAATCTGATAAATCTTACCAATCCTATTGCTAACAAAAATTTCAGTTTGGCATGTATTTATAGACCAGCATTCTTAATCCAGCTACAACTGACTGATTTTTCAGCTTTGTTTAGCTGATTTGGTAGAAATGGCAATGATGTGTCTGCAACCAATGACCTGCTGCAAGTCATATTAAAAATGTGACTTTGACCAGGATATCAGAACACAAAAACAAGATATTTTCTACGTCATACAAGAACAAACGTGATGTTTTTTTGCCTTCCAATTGTTGCAGAAGAATTCCTTGAAAATGCAAAAAGAAAGCGAGAAAAGCTCAGCACCTCTTCAGATTCAGAAGTAATGTTTAGAAAAAGTACAGCTTTAGTGAGTTTATTTGTGTCATGACTGTTTTCCTCCATTGTTAATAAAATTGAGGTGTGAGTGTCTCTTCCAAAGGCAATGTGTCCTTTATACACTTATATAATTCATTGTGCTGGTATTGACGGTGGTAGAGTTAATTTTCTTCACAGTGGTTAGTACAGGGCTGTGTTTTGGATTTGTGCTGAACACAGGGTTGATAACACAGAGATGGTTTTGTTACTGCTGAGCAGGGCTTACACAGAGCCAGGGCCTTTTCTGTTTTTCATATTGCCATGCTGTCAAGGGGGCTGGGGGTGCATGGGAGGTTGGGAGGAGACACAGCCAGGACAGGTGACCCCAAATGACCAAAGGGATATTCCAGGCCATATCGTATCATGCTTGGTAAATAAAGTGGGAGGAAGAATGAGAAAGGGGATCCAGGAGATGGCTGAACACCTGTCTGCCCATGGGAAGCAGTGAATTAATTCCTTGTTTTGCTTTGTTTGCATGCACGGCTTTTTAAAATTTCCCTATTAAACTGTCTTCATCTCAACCCATGAGATTTTTAGCTTTTACCCTTCCTGTTCTCTCCCCAGTCCCACTGGTGGGGGAATGAGTGAGTGAGGGAGTGAGTGAGGGAGGGAGGGAGGGAGGGAGTGAGTGAGAGTAGCTGCACGGGGCTGGAGCTGGGGTTAGACCATGACACCCACAAACACTTCAGAGAAGTAAAGGCCAGTCCCTAAAACTGTTGTGGCTTTTCTCTAGGTTGTGTATCTCAGACTGGTCCATCAGCCACTCTCTGCTCACTGGAAATGAAGTCTGAGTTTGTCATAAGTTGTGGAGCTGAAGTTACCCAGCCAAAGTAGGTCACTGATCGCAGACCCCAGGGGAAGGTATTTTTGTTATTTGCTTTCTGCAGAGCGAGCTGAAGCTAAGGGATGTGGGCAGCATTTACAGAAGTAAGAGTGATCCATCCTTCACAACAAACCAAGAGTGGACATGGCTGAACTGAAGGATGAGCTTGAGCCTCAGTGAATTCATACATAGGCTTGATGGCTGAGGAAAGGGACAGAGAGGCTCAGGGTAGAGTGACAGTTTTTACACAACTCATCCTTCTACATGGTAGAGATGGGATCTGAGCCATTGACAGGTGAAGTCATAAGGCACTTTTGGAGCACTGGTCTCAAAGCACAAAGGAACAGTCACCTTGTAAAGTTAACATGCAAAGACTGGCTGCCTCCCCACCAAAAGATGTGCCAGTGCATTTGCAGTTCCCAACATTGACTACAGCTGCCTCTTGCAAAGATAAAAATACATACAGAGGTTTAGTCTCTCCTCTTCATTTCCAGCAAAACTGTTCACCTTTGCTGTCCTCAGTTTCAGAAAAATAGATCTGATGTACTGCACTGCCTTGCAAAACTGAAAAGTTGCCACATCCCATCACAGAAACAGTGGGCTCTTAAAATGGATAGGTCACTGAATCAGACTGAGGTTTCCAAGGACAGAGAATTGCTACCTAGGTTAAAAAACTAGGGTTTTTTATTTGTTTATGTCAATAGCAACATATATCATAGTCCATTAAAAAGGCTTTTCTGGATGGCCCTGGTTTGTAAGATGCCATTCTGGAATTTACTGTTCCAGATGGTGAACATCAGAGAAAGCTTCCCTGGGGTTTCTTTTCTGTTATTGAGTATTTGGCTGGCTTTAAAAAAGGAAAAGAAATAAATCTATTTGTGGCAGTCACCCAGCAAGGCATGTTTCATCCTAAACAGCTAAAGAGTTATATAATTACAGTCAATAGAAAGGAGTCTTATCTGGGAAGTGTCAGGCAGACTTACTTACAGGCAGTGATAGGAACTCAGTCCCTGACACAATATGCTCTTTCTTGTTTTTTCTCTTTTTCATTGTCTTTTCTGTGTAACTTTGTGCCCTGATTTTACACAGGTTGGATTAGTTCATATTAGTCTTCTGTAAAATCAGTGTAGCCTCTGAATTACAAATATAGATTAAAAGCAAAAAGAAGGGGTTTGCCAACATAATATTAATGACTTGTCAAGACAGCTAAGCTTGGCATATGAAAGCAGCTTTCTTTGGCTATCCAAAATAATTTCTACAGTAATTGGCTTATTTTGCACATTTTTGAAGGTTGTATCCCCAGTACAGTGCTATACAACTGACGATTTATGCTTCTCATAAAAATGAGGTAACTACAGGAAAAATAGTACCTAAGCTGCACTGGGGAAAAAAATGGCTATAACATAGCTACCAGAACTTTCTTAGGCCACTTCATTAAAAATAAAGAGGTGAATATACCGTAACAAATCATTCAAATCAGTAAAGCCTAGGCCTCTCACAAACTGCAAAGTCATTGCAATAGGCAATGAATGGAGAAGATATTTCCCTAGGTGATTGTAAAACAACTTACACAATACAATCTTTAGCAATTGTGGAGGAGGTGTTTCTAGCAGCTACATTGTCCTAAAGGGACACCCCAGCTCCGGATTTTGGCATGCTACCCTTTGGATCCAGGCCTATGTATGCATTGACTTGGAAGGCTATGCCCTCTGCCTTTGAGAAGAGTGGGAAATTGTAACAACCAGAACAGGGGCTCAGGTATTTCTTCAGCTCTTTTTCTGGGTGGCTTTGTGAGGGATTAATTGACTAGACAGGGTGGAAGTGCCTGTGCTAGGGGGCTTTGCCCATGCAGCTGCTGCTATCATCTGAGGCTCTGCACACCTTCACTGACAAGTTCTGGGTACGGAGCAGCCGTTCAAGGCAGAAACACCTGCACACACGAAAGTGATGCTCTTACCCACCTCCCGTGCAATGAGAGGAGCCTTGCAGGTCCTAGGAAACAGAGGAACTATAGGGCAAATGATCATACACCTTTCCCTCTTTGCGAAACAGAATGAAGTCCAGACTATTTTCTATTCTGGTGGTCAAAGACACCATCTGTAAAGACCGATAGCTAATGCACAGAATCTGTGTCATAGATAAGAAGACACCATTTTTCCATCAGTAACACAGTTCATCTCATAACAGAGAGCAAAAAAGAAAATAAATAGTACTGGGTAGTGATTTCTTGTGGTGACAAAATTATGCTAAGACAATAAAAGACATAGGTGTAAGAAAATGCTGTCTTAGCAATGGATGGGTGAATAATCCCCACAGCTGTGCTTTCAAAAACTCCCAATCCAGTTATTTTACTGAAGCCTTTATCAGAACATAGAAACTTGTTCTGGGTGTTGTACTGATCCTAGGGTAGTACGACAGCTTACAACAGGCACAGGACCACTACCACAAAAACAACAGGGCAGTCACACTTACGCTGTCTGAGACACTCTTCTGGGGTCAGCCTATGGGCCCTGCTTTCCTCAACATCCATCTGCATTTGCGCCTTGCTACTCTGCTCAGACCTGAAAGTCATTAAGCCTCAGTTTAAGGAGAGGAGAGAGTGAAAGGCCATGGCATTTATTGTTCATAGATGAACAATGCTCTCCAAGGAATTGCCTCATATTGGGAATCAAAAGTTTGTGGTTTTGAGGGATGTGGTGAAAGAAGAGATTGAGAAAGCGGAGAACAACCCAATCAACTTTCATGTTCCCTTAGATCTGGTGGGAGCTCCATTCCCTTTCAAGCTGCAGAAGTCATTGTGACTTGTGTTAACACCTCAGAGTAGTACCTTTCAATGCTCTCTTGTTGGCAGAGTTCCTCAGAGTGGTTTGAGCTGCTCCTATCTTGTTGACTGGCTTTCACATTGTGCTCTCTGCAGCTTAATCACATGCTGTCAGACACTAATGGGGATGCTAATGAACTAATTATCATTTATTGGTAGCTGATCTTCCTGAGAATGCAAGTGGAGCTGCTCTTCAAATACGTCACTAGGACAGTGTCTGCTTCTAGCCTAATCAGAGATTTTCACTTGTTGGTGTTTTCTTTTCGGCAAAAAAGGTTGGGAAGATATATACCACACAGTCCTTGCCACATTGCAGATCCCAAGAATGTGCATCTATCAGAGGGACAGGCAATTGTGGGGAAGAGAAACAGAGGATCAGCCACTTGAATACAGTCATGTGTATTCCATAAATCATCCTAAGAAGTTGGGCTTGATCCCTGTGGTAACAGGTTTTAGAGGAAATCCTCTTGTCTATTGGCCACAGCAAGAATAAGGAACTAAATACCTCATACATTAGATACAACAGACAAATCAATTGAGTATAAAAGGACATCTTTAAAAATTGATTCTGGGTTTTAGGTTTCAGGCAAGACACAGCTTGTCCAAAAGAGCAAAAATAGAAAAAGGTAATATCTTCAAGAGAATGCTGGTACTGCTGTAATAAGACATGTTTACGAGACAGTCTGGATGTTAAAATGAAAAGAGCACTGGCTAATTCAGAAATTAAGAAACATGCACCAGGCCTACGAATGAACTCTATCTCTGCAAAGCTAAAAATCAACATATGGGACAGAGCCACCAAATTCCAATGTGTGATCTGTGCTGTGGAAGAAGACACCAGATATGTCAACCTCCAGTTCTTGATATACTATTACTGTCTACAGCAGAAATTGAGAGATTTCCCTTGGTTAAAGTGGATTTTAAATCTGTCCCAGGATCCATTGGGATATATAGGATATTCTCCTAGGAATGTTAAAATGAAGAATTAGAATGGAAAAGTGGAGAGAACAGGGAGAAAAAATGGAGGAAAAACACATAAAAGGGGCAGCGGGAAGAAACATTTAGTGCATCTCACAATATTTATGTAGGCAAGAGACACACTACAAAAATAAGTGAAAAAAGGGCACATAATGAAAGATGAGAACATTTCTATTCACCTCTTTCTCTGCTTTCTCAGAATATCAGAGGGACAAGGCATTAGTCCTATTAAAACTGTCTTCTGGTTGTATAACGGAAGCACATGGTGTGCATGCTCCCACTTCAGGGAAGAGTCGAAGAATGACTGTGTGGGCTTTGCATGCTTTGAACAACTGATAGTTTGTTAAGAAACACTGGAGATACCCATCCAGTTCTGTGTTAGCTTTCAGGTCAGGGGAGACAGAAAAAAAGTGATTCATTTTGGTGTAGTTGCCACCTCTTTTGAGTGTTATGCAGTTCTGCATAACAGTCCTGGACACGACTGCAATTTGTTAAAAATGTGCTCCTGTCTCCTGTGTTGCAGTGTTCTATCAATCTTCATGGCAGTTTGGATTTCTGTGTGCAGGTACAACACTGCCACATCCAAGGTTTGCCATATGACTTTGAGGAAAGGACAGTCCCAAAACAAGGGTATTTTTAAGGAGATTTTACATGAACTTCAGGAATTGTTACTTTAAAATCAACCCCAGTTATCTGCAAAGAAGGTGTGTGAATAAAATAAAAATAGTAAATAATATTTTAAATAGTAGATTTCAAAATTACTAAATAAAATTCTAATTTTTTCCATGTGATTGGATTTTTTTCTGAATTATTGTTTTACTGGAATAAAATGGGGAGGTAGGGAATTGGTAAGGCTGCATGACACTAGAGATCAGTTTTTCAGTCTATCATTTACTTCATGCACAGCCATCCACAAACAACATTACAATTTCTGTGCTTTGGTTGCCCTATGAGGTAAGTAATAGGTATTTCTATTAATAACATGATGATTTCTTTACAGGAGTGATGTGAGGCTTAAATAACACTAAGAATTTTAAGATCTACTGAAAGTAAATGCTAAAAAAATTCAAGTGCTATTGTTACAGTAAATGGGTTTCCACAGAAGACAATAAACAAGCTGAGAGAAAACAGTAAATTATAAGCCTTTTGAATGAATGACCTGACTTCTCTAGATACAATTCCATCCAAGTAAGTTGGGACTATTGTTTTGTTTTCTCTTGTGTTAGGATCACATCTCATCTTTGCTGCTGCACGCTATACCCAGACTCCATTAGCTACATGGACAAAAGGATGAGGGAAGAAGGGGAGCTGCACTGTGTCATCCTACAGCACACAAGGCAACTCCATGCCAGCTGAGCTATCTGAGAAGCTGATGTCCTTTCATCTGCAATAGGAAATCTGTGTTTCCTCTCTGCACTGAAACTGTGGAGAGAAATAACTGGGGGAAAGTTCTAAAGGGCAGGATTGTGTAGCTTTTATTCCCTTGTTGCATAACACGTTATGTGAGTGTCTGAAACACCAAGTTAAGACCTATCTTGAATTTAATGATGCAATTGCCCCATTCCATAGCAAACGGCAGGAATCACTAATTACATCTCTCAGAGGCCAAGCTATTCAGCTTACATCAAAAGAGAGACTGGAAAAAATAATTACTGTTAACAAGTGAAATGAAACTATTATGCAAACTTCCCCAGTGAGCAAAAGCTGTAAGCCATAATCTGAATGAGATGGAGGATAATAAAAAGCAAATGTTGTTAGAGAATGTGGAACTTCCTGGGCCCTCTTTTAAAAACAACAAACAAACAAAAATCTGAGAGGTCAATGTAAGAAATGCAAGCACAGATTTCTGTCCTAGGGTCACAAAGATAAATTGGGATGCTGATGAAACACTGCTCTCTGCAAAGCCTCTGAGTTGAAGGAACAAATTACAGTATTGCCATCATCCAAGCCAGCTGAAGACCAGTTCAAAGTCTGCTTTCTCTTTTCCACTCTATCTGCTTCCAGCTGGCCCTGTCAGTTCAGATGTGAAGAAAATTCTCCTTCTTCTCTGGTGAGGAGTGAATGTGTGCTGTAAAGGCTGGCCTGAAATAAAACTGGGCCATCTGCCAAACTTGGATTCAGAGCTTTAAGTTGTCCTAAAATAAGCACATTTACCTTTACCCACAGGGAGAGAGCCCATGCCAAGGCTGTTTTCATCCTTTCCACCTCTCCCATGTTCTCTTTACTCACCTCTAGTGCCTCACCCCACACTGTACCTGCTTCCCAAGCCTCATCAGGGCTTCTCCCAGGCAGTCTGATCCTAACACGGGCTCAGTGTTTTCATGGGGCACTGCAGAAGAGAGCTGGGAGCTGCAAACCCACCACTTCCCACAAGAACACATCTGTTGCTCCAGCATCACTACCAACTTGTGCTACAGTGCATATCAAGTTGTCTTTCCTTCAAAGGGAAAGAGATCTTCAGTTATCATCAGTTAAATCTTCCACAGCAGTGGCTGCTGCAGAGGGCTGGCTTGATAGGTTCCAGGGTCTGGCATATGGCAAAATCCTTATAAGAATATGGCTATGACAGTCACTGGATCTGGCTAAGGCTGGATCTAACTGCAAACCTTAGTCTATCTCCCTTAATGAGGATATTGCAATCACTTTTTGGGATAAGAAGAGATTTTTTTTGACATCTCAGGTTGCTAATTTGCTTTGAGGCATCTGAGTACCTCTGAGTATTATCTAGAGATTTCAGTAGAGTATCTTCCAGAGATTTATTAAATATTCGTATTTTTTTAGACATCATCAAAGACAGAATGTGGGGCCAGCCGAGCTGTCAATCAGACTTTCTGTAGCAACTGCTGTCATCTTAAAAAAAACCGAAACCTGAATTAGAAACATTTTAAATTTAAAGAGGGGACTAGAGAAAACATTTTAGGAGATGGATGTTGCAGAATGGAAGAGAGTTGGAACAGCAAAGCAGAACTGAAATTTCATCCGCTGTACTTTATGAGACAATGGGAGAAAATAGCAGTGAGTTTTATTTGTAGCAAGGAGACCTACAGTGCTTTCACGGCTGAACTCACAACTTGCACAAAATAGTCATGGTTTAGGGTCTATGAGTCAGAAATAAATTTAAATCCTGTATTCTTTATACTGCCAGCAGCACTCGTTTCTTTCTTCTGTATTCTCCTGTCCTTGCTGAGTGTAACACTTAGAGCCTGTGATCTGCAGGACTTTAGAGAAGAGAGGCAGGTGTGATGATAGCTTTAGTCTATTTATATCTACTCAAAATGTACCTCAACCTTGAAAATTCTTCCAGTCTCTTTTCTCTCTTTATCAAACAATGTCATTGCTGTGGATGGCAACATATCCAGTTGGGAATCACTTACTATAGCCACATGAAATACAGCTTAGGAGACTTCAGGTGGATACAAAACCAATCAGGCAATGGAGACAGATCTAGAGGTACCTGGTCAAGCAGAATCAAACTGTGAACAGCAAGGGAAATTGTCATCACAGAGCACCAGATGACTCAGCACTGCCAAGAATTTTGAAGGCAACAATTTAGAGGTGAGTTTCAGAAAGGCTTAAAGTATTACAGCCTCATTGTTTTCCTCATGAGTCTCTCCCCTAGTCAAAGCAGGAACTATTCCTTCCCTTGACTTCAATCCACTTTCTTCAGCATTTCCATCCTGTAACTCTTCCAGGTTCATTTCCTGTTATTCCATTACTTCAAATGCTTCACACAACACTCTTGGGCATCTTGGCAACATCTGTATATAGGTTTATTTGGTAAGATCAGACCACTCTGTCTCTTTCATTATTTTTCTTCCTTTATTTTTGCTCTCTTTCTCTCCTTACCTGAGATACAACTATTCTAAAATGCAAAGTAGCACTCAGTATGCTCTGGGGCGTACTCAATGCCACAACCTTTTCAAAACAGCAACCCAGAGAACACTCTCAAAAACACCTGTCTGTGTTGCACCCTGTATCTGATCTGAGCCTGAGAAGTTCTCCTAATTACTCTGTCAGTCAAATACATACACCTCACCCCCTGGATGTGGCCCCAAGGATTCATCCAGCTACTGAAAAACAGTTGTTGTCCCTTCTGCCAATTGGCTATGGCAAAGAGAGATGAAAGAAGAACTCATGGAAACAAGTGCTGCATTGTGAGACTTATAATGCAAATCAGTAGCAAGCAGCACATGCGGGAGCACTGAGAGCAGCTGACATAAATGCCTCCCTCACACTGGCAGTTCCTCCACAGTGGGGTGACCCAGGGTGGCTGGCTCTGTCAGTTTAGAGAAAGGCCACAGGTAATATTGTGGGCACCCCAGCACCCTGCCTTCCATATTCACATTTAGCATGGGTCTGGGGAACCACAGCAGAAAACTCCATATATCCGGTGCCCCTCACACAAGATTCGCAGAACAGGACAACACATATTTTCTCAGAAAGTGGAGAATGCCAGTAACCTTGATCAGTAAGGGAGGAACAGGAGTTCCTCACAGCAAAAGATATTTAGCACTCCTGTTTCTAATCAATCTCCATATCTCACTCCTGTGAGACTGTATACTCAAAGACATTGGAAAACATGAAAACACAGTTTTTGTATTTGAAGAACTGGGTCAGGCTGGGCATTGCCTTCCTGGAACAAAGATTTCATTTTTTTAATAACAAATGGTTACCACTTAACAAGTCTTTTTAAACTGTATAAAGAAGTCATATCTTGCCTTTAGTCTTCCCCATGACAAATTTAAGCTTATTTGAGCTATTTGTGTTCTTTATTGCACAGCGATTATCCTGCTGTGAAGGGATGGACTTAACAACCAATCAGGTAATATCTATTGCTAATTTCTTTGCTTGTATCTCGGGAGGGTGCATGCTAAAAATTCTCTTTAATAAAAAGAGCTTTCTTAACCTAGCGCATATAATTACACCACTGGTAAAGCACAGATACGTCCTGCTTTTTAAATAAATGACTCATGATTGTGCCTGCCTTGCTTTTCAGATGCTGAATGTGATCCATCTTGTAGGGATATGATTCATAAGAAGCCTCAAGCATGGCTTTTAAATATGCAGTCCCTTCAAAATGTTATAAGTTATCTAAACCAAAAGCTCTATAAAACTAGTTGATTGAAAATTTCATCTGCAATTACAATATCTTTCTGTATTTTAGCTGAGGCCAAAGAAAATTTTTTCATCAAAGGCACTTGGCTGCACAAGTGTCCTAACAAGAGCCATTTGTTAAGATTAGATGGCAAAGGACAAGCAGAGAATGGTGGAATCAACAGAAAATACGAGCTCATGTCCAATCATTTATTGCTGTGTGTAAATTATTTGGTAGCCTAAGTGAGAGTCTGACAAAACTAGCCTACAGACAGAATGAGGATTGAAAGTCATAGTCTTGTGGTTTGGGTTTTTCCCCCCCTCTCTATCTGTACAGCATTAGACAAAGGCAGTGACTCACAGCCTTATGTGTAGTTCAAGATACCATATGTCTCAGATATGGTCTCTTTCCACTCAAATGTTTTCTTGGGCAGAATGAAAGGATCTCTCACATTTGCCTATGATTTCTGGGCAGCTGGCATTATTTCTCACTAGCTTCAGGCTACTGTATGTCTGGAACACAGATATTTCCTCAGAGCATCAGTAGATTAGATTTGTAGTGCTTGGCCTGCAGGACCAACCCATGGCCATGTGGATGGTTTGGCACATGTGCTCATGACCTGTGCCCTTCTCAGGAGCACCAGCTGATGAGCACATCTGTACACGCTCAGGAGAGTGTGGTGTATCATAGAAGCAGTAAATATTCTAGATGGCTTTTAGTATTCAGCTGAGTCTTAAAACTTCAGAAGCATCGCAAGTGTTAATTTACCAAATCCAATACAGAGCCAGTAAAATTTCCTGAGCAGATTAAAAAAGGTTGGTTCCCCATGACGAATCATGCTAACACTCACCTACCTGTGCGTTAACTGGAAATCATAGCATGACAAATACAAAAAAGAAATGACACAAACATTATTTCTATGAGTTCTTGGAACTGTCAAGATGTGCAGGTTTTTCCACAAATATTTGAATAAGGAGCAGAGAGAACTTTCCAGGGGAAAATAGTGAGTCAAATTTGAGTCCTTTAACTACAAGTGTATTTTTGGTGATTTGAGGGCAAATATAACATTTCCTTATATAGCTGCACCAGAAAGATGCTTTAAATGACTTCTAAAGACCATGAATTTTTATCTTCTAAGAGTGCATATGAATCTGTGATCTGCACAGCACTTGAATTAACAGCTGCCTGAACCTGGTCAAGACATTGAGAACATTACCAACAGAAAAAGTCCATCAGACACAGCATAAAATAATGAAAAACCCAGATCATCCTCTTTCAAAATCACCTTGCCATGGTACAGGAAAGCTTTGTGTGGAGAGATGTCATGCCACATTAATGAGAAACGTCTCCTCCGACACCTGCTGTCCTAAACAAGTTGACATGCTGTAATCATGGAGAAGCCCTGGGGTGGAGCTGCGGATAAGAAGGCTGATGGCTGGCTGAGGAGAAGAAGGCTGATGGAGAGGTGAATGGCACCCATGGGGCTGTCGTGTCAGGGAATGAGGTCTGCCAGGGAAGTCAGGCAGAGTGTCTCACTGGCCCTCTTCCCTGTGAGCTCTGCCAGCAGCAGACAGCTTTAAATCCACTCTTAACTGATACATAGCCGTCCCCTGCTGATCCTATTTACTTTTTGGGCTGGCTCCCAGCACCTAGCAGTTATGAGAGATAGCCAGCATTTCATGATGCAGCTCCCACTCCCACAGGAGAAGCTGGGAGCCAGAGGAAGATGGAGTGATGAGCAGATCTTGGCCTCTTTGGCATACAGCAATAAAACTGTGGGGTTGTCAGGGACAGGAAAGATCTTGCCAGAAGGGGAGTAAAAGAGATCTTTCATTTCTTATTTTCACTTTGTTTCTGATCACTTTCTGTTACAGGCTGAAGTGCCAGTGTGTACTTCAGCAAAGAAAATGGGAGGCTGAGGCAGAGCCTGATCTCACTGGTTGCTAAGAGAGTAACCTAATTTGCAGCAGATGGTGTTTATTGTTACTTCCCATCTGCATGAGGATTAAGAATTCTTCTCAGAAAAAAATGATGCAGCCTGACAGCATCCTGGTAAGAACAGGCAAACTTAATTCCAATCAAATATGACTTTTCTTCTAAAATACAGGTTTTTCTGAACCTTTGGGTGAACTTAAGTTAAATAAAGTTTAGGATTATTATTTTTAGGGGGTTTTGTATTTTTTTTTTAGGATTTTTTTAAAAAAATAATGTAATTTAAAGTTTCTAGCTGTGCAGAGTCATAAAAAATGGACAGGAATGGAGACAAGTAAAGAGTAAGCAGATTGCCTCTGATCAAAAAGTAACTTAATGTCAGAGCTGAGATTTTAAGTTTCAACTCCCCAAGGCCTTAGACCAGGATGCAGTCCCACAAAGGAACTGATAGCAGATCTATCCTTGGCCCCTAGCTCTAATAAAAGAGAGCTATGGGTATGCTGTCTGTGAATGATCAGTCCCTTAAAAGCACAGATGTCTCTCTTATGTTCAGCTCCCATTGACTGATGGTGCCTCATGACTCAGCATGTCTTTTAGTACACACTAAGAAACTAAATTTTTATTCTATTCATATAATCCATCTGAAGTCATAAGAGTTGTACCAAGGTAGTTAGTACACTGAGCCTCATTAAAGTCTGCCTGAGGTTTTTTCCTAACCCATACTCTAAAATTAACACCTTGAATATACCGCCATTATCACTTTCAGTTGTGCCTGGGCTTTAATAGGCAAAAAGCCATTCATATGACTACAACTTAGAAACCAGAATGAAACTTCAAAATGGAAATAGAAGGAACTAACAACGGACAAACAAAAAAATAATAGTATTCAAAACAGAGATACCAAAAGGCCCAAAGACTGAAATGACAATTGGATCAAATATGTGTTTATGAATAAGGGCAATTTGCCTTAACATGTGGGCCACTTTCCAGACTGAAATGGTTTTATTGTATTTATACGATTGTTGCCTAAATCTATAGTAAAATATCTCTGTATTCTTGCTCATAGATTCATTTTTTGATTGCCATGTCCTATTTTCCTTCCTGCATTTTATGTCCTAGAAGAGAAAGCAGAGTCTGGTTATTTTTCTGCAGTTTCTAGAAGTCAGGCATCCCCTGGCAGATGGCTGGTGGTGCATGAGAAGATTGACTGGGTATGTCAGGAAATTCGTGGCATTTCAGTCAAAAGGAATGTGTCTGAGGCCAGTGGACCTGACCAAACACCTGCCCAGACTGCAGCAGACAGCGTCCCTTGCACGGCAGCTGCACAGTTGATCTCTACATTCACAGCAAGTCTGAAGCAGCTGGGGTATGTCTGATACCTGGCATATGCGCCACATAAATAGAAATCACTCTCTAGGATTTCTTGAAGAGAAGTCTAGAAGTCCTACACACATCTGTAATAGGTATTGTAGGGGTTGCTAATTTAATGCAAAAATTACAAGAGCATTAAGTCATTTGGTATGCTGTGTTCTTGAGACTTGCAGTGCAAAAGGCACAGCACTGGTGGCACCTATGTGGTAAGCCAGAAGATGCTTTGCCATCTTAAAATACATTTATTAAAATCCTCACATGTGTATTTTTCCTCTTAATTGGTTTATACAATAATAGCACATCTGAGCCTTATTCATTATTTCCTCTCTCATGGTGTTGCTAGGTGGGCTGCACATGTGTAAGTACACACTTATGTGCAAAATTCGTGATATATACACCCCAATTCACACATACATTTTCCCATGCAGAGCTTCTCTTCCAGATTGGTTAGCTCATGCCTCTTAACTGAGCTTTGCAAGAAACTTTGCAGGCTTTGTTACCCAGAATATTATAACAGAGTATCTCTTTGCCACCTGAAAAGTCATCAAGCCATCAAAATTTGGCAAGCCCAACCAGATCTCTATTTACTGCACACTAATAAAATTTGCTCCGATTTCATATAGAAATGCTTCTCCTCCAAATCTTGTGCTCTTTAAATAATTTTTTACCTTTTGGAAAAAGTGCACTGATCTCTATGTTTCTGTGAACCATTAGCGACATCCAGTGGCTAAAATGCTAAAAATTCATAACTGCTGTTGTCAAGGGACACCTAAATTTCCATCTTTTTCTCTAAGAGATACCTATTAGAAAAAAGAGAAAGGTGAAAAATTGTGTTCCCTGGTTCTTCCACAACACACTGTGGATTTGATTAAATCTCACTAAACTTGCAACATCCAACTGTTATCTTTCCTTTGCAATAACTCTAAGAAACTATAGAGTTCCCCTAAGGAACAATAGAGCTGCCTTAAGAAATTAAATGGCTGAAACCGTATCATCTCCAATCAAAACACAGATACACATCACAGTGCAAAACAAACAAACAAACACGTGAAAACACTGAGAAATTTAAATAAATACAGGTAAGGCTTTCACTATGTAGTGTTACAGGGAGGTGTGTGCCTGGCAGAATGAGACATGCTGAAGAAATAATACAGAATGAAAGAAAAGGAACAACAGTGATCTTCTAGACACTCACAGCGTTGCAGAACTCCAGAACTAAAGAATGATTTGGGCTGGAAAGGACCTTTAAAGATCATCTAGTTCAACTCCTTTGCCATGGGCCGTGACACCTTTCACTAGATCAGATTGCTCAAAGCCCCATCCAGCCTGACCTTGAAGACTTCCTATGCTGGAGCATTCACATCTTCTCTGGACAATCTGTTCCTGTACCTCACCACCCTCATTGTAAAGAAATGTCTTCCTTATATCCAATCTAAATCAACCCTCTTTCAGTCTAAAACCATTGCTCCTTGTCCGGACAATACAGGCCTTCATAAAAAGTCTCTCTCAATCCTTATTATAAGTCCTCTTTTGGAAAGGCTGAAAAAAGGTATCATGGTCCTTTCTCTTCTGCAGGCTGAAAATCTTCAGTCTCTCAGACTTTCTTTGTAAGAGAGGCATCCAAGCCCTATGATCACTTTCATGGCCCTGCTTGTGAATAAGGTGACCTTGATCAAAAGCCTAACAGATATTTTTGGGCAAAACACTGACTAAAAGAGATCTGGCTCTGTAAACCAACTCGTTGTTTGAATATTCGTGTCTTAAAATGGTAGCTTTTTGTAATTTCTTGTAATAAGCACATCATCAAAGTAATAAACAACTCTTCCATTTGTTTTCTCTCTTGATGGAAATAAGTTGATAATCCCCGAATTTTGGGTAAGAGTCTGCTGAATCAGATACATGCAGTTAGCTCAGCTCCAGTCTTGCTACTTCTGTAATGCCTGGGACATCACTGAATTCCAATTAGCCAGCTAACTCAATAATGGAGAAGAAATTTTCAGGTTAACTCAAAGTTCCATTTTGAGAACTTTCCTAACTGTCATTGTGAGCATGTCAGGAGGAGCTGAAGGTGGAAAGTCACAGCCTTTTTTTCAGTTATTTGGGGCCCTGAGGCTGGATGTCTTGAGTTAAGCAGTTCCTTTACACTATGCCTTGTCTGGGCAGGGCAACTCAAGCATGAGAGAGCTGAAACCTCCTTCCCTTCTCTCCCCTCTTGCCTCTCTCCTCTCTCATGTCTCTGTACTCAATATATTTTTGATGTAAAGTATCAGTCTGTACTTACCCTATCAGGGCAAATGAACAATTCTGAAGCATTTTAAGATGATGTATGTTTAAAACAGCTTTTAAGCTAGCATACTTTCATACTGCAGTTCTACATTTTATGTACATTCACTACAGATCTTGTAGTATGTGCCACAGAAGCATAGAATAGCCCAGGTTGGAAAAGACCTCTAGAGATCATCTGGTCCAACCTTTCATGAGAAGGGGAGCATAGGTGAAATTATTTAGCACCCTGTCCAATTGCATCTTGAAAACTTTCATTGATGCAGACATGGGCACTCCTCCATGTCCCTGGGCCCATCACTTGAGGAATTTCTAAACTTCTTTAGCTTGTTTATTTAGGATCAAGGGTTTTTTAAGCTGCTTACTGATATTAAGCAAGACTAGAGCCTCACCAGCTCAGTAGGATTATTAACACCTCTGAAGTAGGGTGACTGACAGCTAACCACAGAAATGAGCAGCATTCTCTCACTGACTTCAGTATTCAGGACTGGAATCAGGTATATAAACTCTTCTACCTTTATTAATGTATTTAATTCCACGTCCAAAAGAAAACAAAATAAAGACACTCAGTAAGATGCCAATATTAGAAAAACAGCGTTTCCTGCCTTCTGAACTGCTATTTATTAATTGATGCTCTTTGTTTTTAACATCTACTGAAAGCAGCTAACACAGAATATTTCTTACATAGTCTTGCTGGAGGGCCAAAATACACATTGATGGAGATGTCATTTGAGGAAGGCGAGGTACTCAAAATAACACATTAACACTGGCACCCCAGTTTTTCTTATACTACCTAAATTTTTGGAAGGTTCTCAGTACCTGGAGTGTTCTACCACATATTAATTGTAGTATATCTGTCCCTACATGTTGTACACAGTCATACTTTTCCCATTTATCATAAATTGTAGACAATGTCTCCAACTTTTTTAAATAATAAATCCAGAGAGGACTTTTAAGAACATGGTGGAAGGTAAAACTAGCTGCTTTCCTTCCCAAATTAACTGGTATATACCGATATTTCTAAGATAGTGGATTAGTCATTGGCAGCCTTCAGTAAAATGATGATACAATTATCCTAAACATAATTTGTTGTATTATTATTCCTCCCATGAAATGTTCTCTATTTGAGAATAAGAAAGGATGCTGGAACCTTTAAAATTCAGCACCCACACAACATCTGAAAGTAACTTTTCTACTCTTAGGCTCCTATATCATCCTTATTTGGATAATAACAATAATACTGAGACAGAATTTCAGATGCTCTGTCTTCATTCATCTAAATGGTCCATTAATGATATGTTATTCAAAAACTGCACATTAAATAGTGATTAAAAGTTTTCAAGAAATTTTTAGGTGTCACGTCTTTGTGGTTGAGAAAAAGAGTTTAAAACTCTTTCCTAAGCCAGGAAATGTTGGAATGATAGTAACAAGAATCAGGAAAGGAAAGGGATGAAGGGGATTCTATTACAAATGGACTAAGTAAACTTAGCACAAAAATAATGGAAGTAAGGGGAGCTTTGTAGGATTCTTTGGAATGGCCAGCTCCCTCACTGCTTTGCTTGTCTGTTCTATCTTAGAGAAATTTTACTTGGTGTGCTACTGCCCCAGGTGAAAATAGCTGTACAGGGACACAGGGCATGTGGAAATAACCCATGTCTCCTAATTCTGGTTTTACTGTTGACTTACTGAAATTGTTATACTGCAGTCTGCACTGGTAAATTATTAAATTCCACAAACTTCCTATTTGAATTTACAATTACATCAATAAATATGAAGAGTGTAAGAGCTCATCAATAAACAAATTGAAGTTAGAAGCATACTTTTTATTTCCTCAAAGCGCTTAATAATTAGAGCTTTGTAAACAAAACCATAAATGGCAACAGTAATTCTTTTTAGAGCAAGATTTGTCTTAGCTAGTATGTAAGACCTTAGAAGAAGTAGGTGTAACTACTTGTTAAGAAATTAACATTAAAAGCCGCTTAGAATTTTGATTTCAAGCATCCAGCTCATTAAATTAAAATATGGCTAAGCAATAATGTGGCTTTGTTCCTGTACCAGAATGTAGACACTTAAATATAACAACATGAGAAACCTGACACACACAGTCATAGCTATTGCAGAGAAGTGCCAGTGTTGATTTGTGTGATGGGTGTATTGTTTTCTGCTCCCTAGCTGACAACACATGACAGCTATAAATCATGCCTGCCAGCCTGTGAGATCTCTGAGAAGGTTGGACACTGTGAAATATGTCAGTCTTGAAGAGCTTTCCAAAGGGATGGGGTGAAACCAAGCAGGGGCAATGAGCATACAAGGAGCCAGCCAGCAGGGGCACATGCCCACCGCGTTCACTGCTGACCCTTGGCTCTTCATACTCCTAGTAAATCAAGGAAGTCCTGAGAAATTCAGTGCCAGCCATGAATCCCTGGCATGAATCGTTGCTGGTTACAAACCAGCCAGGCTCTGTGGTGGTGCTAAAGGAGTTAGGAGGGGAGGTACATACTGACACTGTCAAATATTGGCTGCACAAGAGGTCTGGGGGTTTCCAGCCTAGTGTACCACTGAGCCCACATTCATCAGGCTTGGGGAATCTTCTCTATCGTTATCCACAGAGCAACTGGCAGAGAAACAGCTGCATGGGATGCACCTTTACAACTCTTCGGTGAGGCACAGGGCTAGGTCCTCATTTGAGCGCACTGAGACAAAATTAAATCCATAAAATCCTCATGCAGGGAATGAGATCATTTGCTGTCTTCCATCCTGAGGCAGCAAACAGAAATGCAAGTGACAGCAGGGAGGCTTTTTAGAGCTAAATTTGTCTTCACTAAGGCATCAGTGACCTTGAACAAAAGATTTTGAAAGCAACAAGAGCCTAAGAGGAGAGTCTGCTGAAAAGAAGGATGGGGGAAGTAAATTATGCTCTGACTCAGTTCCTGTTACTCAGGACCACGCGGGCACAAACTACAATAAATTTAAACATGAGAAAAAGCTTTCTTTTCCTTTAAGGAATAGTCAGACCCTGGCACTTCTTGCCTATAGATGCTGAAGGTCCTCCATCCCTGGTAAAACCCAAACCCTCAGGAGTCGTGGCTGTGGTCTACCAGATCTGGGTGACCCTGATGAGGTTCCATCCCCAGGAGTCCCTTTCCTCCTCTGCAGCCCTGGGACGACATGCCTTGTGCCGTGAGCCCTGGTGGCTGGGCCCTGCAGCTTTATACCACTGGGTCAGTTTGAGGCGCTCGGTGACCACTGTGGGACACACACCATGCACCCACACCGGCACCACAGCTCAGCTACCCTGACATCTCAGGGTGACAAGACCCACAACTTTAGATTAGATATCAGGAAGAGAGTCTTTACTGTGAGGGTGGTGAGGCACTGGAACAAATGGCCCAGACAAGCTGTGGATGTCCAAACCCTGGAAGTGTTCAAGGCTGGCTTGAACAACCTGGTCTAGCAGAAGGTGTCCTTACCCATGGCATGAGTGTTGAAGCTAGGTGATCTTTAAGGTCCCTTCCAACCTAACCCATTCAAGGACATTATCTTTTCCAACCCAAATCATTCAAGGACAGTGAGATGTCCAGAGAAGAGCAACGAGGCTTGTGAAGGGTCTACAAACATGTCTTATGAGGCTGAGGGAGCTGGGGTTGTTTCGTCTAGAGAACAGAGACTCTAGAGAAGAGGTGACCCTCTCTAGAGAAGAGGTGACTCTTTAGACTCTAGAGAAGAGGTGACCCAGGGGGACCTCATTGTTTTCAAAAACTACCCAAAAGGAGGTAGTAGTGAGGAGGGAACCTGGTCTTTTCTACTATGCCTGTACTGAGAGGACTGGGGGGAAAGGCCTTAAAGTGAGACAGGAGAGATTCAGATTAAAGATTAGAAAAAAATTTTATTGGTAGGGTGGTCAGGAATTGGAATAGGTTGCCCAAGGTAGTGGTGGAATCAAGAGGCATCTGGATCTGGCTCTGGGTGACACCGTTTAGTGGTTTGGGGGTTACAGTGGCAGTGCTACTGGATGGTCTGGATGAGGGGATGGAGTCTACCCTTTGTGCATTCACAGGACACGGAGCTGGGTGTGACTGCTGAGTGCTGGGTCCTACGCTTTGGCCCAACTCCCATGCGGTGCAACAGGCTGGGGGAAAGGTGGCTGGAAAGTGACCCAGTGGAGGGGCACCTGGTGGTGCTGGTTGACAGCAGCTGAACATGAGCCAGGGTCTGCCCAGGTGGCCAAAAAGGCCAGTGGCACCCTGGCCTGTGTCACTAACAGTGTGTCTGGCTGGCCGGGGCAGTGACTGACTCCCTGTACGCGGCACTGGTGCGGCCACGCCTTGAGCTCTGTGTCCCGTTCCGGGCCCCTCGAGTCGGGAAGGCACATGTCCAGAGAGGGGTGATGGAGCTGGGGAAGGGTCTGGAGCACAAGTCCTGTGAGAATCAGCTGAGGGAGCTGGGAGTGTTTAGCCTGGAGGAATGGAGGCTCGGGGGCACCTTACTGCTCTCTGCAAATGCCTGAAAGGAGGCTGTGGCCAGCTGGGGGTCGGCCTCTTCTCCTGTAACAGGAAAAGGGACAAGAAGAAATGGCCTCAAATGGAGGCTCGGGGGCACCTTACTGCTCTCTGCAAATGCCTGAAAGGAGGCTGTGGCCAGCTGGGGGTCGGCCTCTTCTCCTGTAACAGGAAAAGGGACAAGAAGAAATGGCCTCAAACTGTGCCACGAAAGGTTTAGGTTGGACTTTAGGAAGAATTTCTTCGCAGAAAACGTGATTAGACACTGGAACGGGCTGCCCAGAGAGGTGGCAGAGTCACTGTCCCTGGAGATGTTTAAGAAAAGACTGGCCGTGGCACTCAATGCCATGATGTAATTGACGCGGTGGTGTTCAGTCACAGACTGGGCTCGGTGATCTCAGCGGTGCTTCCCACCCCGATCGGTGTCGTGACTCTCTGCCGTCCCCGCACGGCCTGCCCGGGCCGCCTTCCATCGCCCGCGCCCGCACCGCGCCCGCAGCGCCGCCCGGAGCCCTCCAGGGGGCGGTGCGGCCGCCGCGGGCGCCGGGCCTGCCATGGAGGCCAGGATGAGCCTGCCGCGGGGCCCCGAGAACCTGTGCTTCGACAAGGACGAGTTCATGAAGGTGGGCGGGCGCCGCCGAGGCTGGAGCGTTGTGGAGGGGCGAGGGGCCTCCTGAGGATGGGGGTGGCGGGCTCTCTGCGGGGAGAGAGGGGCCCGGAGCCTTGGTCGGGATTCCATGGCTCCGCCACGGCCCTTCCCTCGGCTGGGGGCTGCGAGAAGCGCCGAGGGGTGTCGCTGGCAGGGGGATCCGGGATGCGGCCGTGCCCAGACAGGGCTGGGCTCTGAGACTGACGGCACCGAAAGGCCTCACTGTTTGGAGAACTTAGAGTAGTTCTCAGTACTGAATTTCGACTTTTGATTGTTGTTTCGTGGTTTGTTTGTTTGGATTTTTTTAAGGCTGCTGTATTTTGGAGAGCTGGTCTTTAGGTACTCAGCCGCATGACAGTCTGTCTACGCTTTTGAGCCTAAAGATCGAGAGTTTGGAACATGGGAAACTACTGCGTTAAGAAGCCTTTTGCCCCCTTGAGCTTTAGTTTGGTCGAGTTACTGACGTATGGAGGACTTTATTTTGGGTGTGTTCTTTGTGTGAACTGTTTACTTACATCCTCCTCCCTTTCCTGTTTCAGGCGGATTTCGATGTTGATCATTTTGTGTCAGACTGCAGAAAACGTGTGCAGCTGGAAGAGCTCAGAGAGGATTTGGAGCTCTATTACAAACTCCTTAAAACTGCCATGGTAGAACTCATAAATAAGGACTATGCAGATTTTGTTAATCTCTCAACAAATCTAGTAAGTGTTAATGTAGTTCAGTGGGATTTTTGTTTTTCATATGAAAAGTGTATGGCTTATCTCTCATCCTTGCACTGAGAGACCATTCCTGCAGATCTTAGCTGCTGTACAGAACTGCTCTTGGCCTGCAGTAAATGTTTTAGATCTATGCGTTTTGTCTTGAAAAGCCAATTCATTAGGAAGTTAGACACAGGGCAAACTTTGTTTCAAACAGTCAAAAATTGTTTCAAACTTCTAAAATGGAAGGAAATAAATTATTAATATAGAATAGCAATGATACAAGTAAGGCTGTTCTGAAGGATTCTTTTAGGAATCTTCAAACTTTTTGTATACTCAAAGTATCTTACAAAAAACCCCCCAACTTCTTGCCTGAAAACTGTAATTGTTCCAATTATACAGGTTCAAAGGCTGAGACTTAACATATTTCTCAGAGGAAAAATTGCCATAGGTGGAAATTTTGTTTATCTTTTGGCTTTGTGTGAAAGCAGTCCCATGTCTTTATGCCTGTATTTGAGTTAACATATTTTTGCATTGAATTTAAAACTAGAAATTATTAAGGAAGGTGTGTTTTCTCAGTTCTCTTTTAGAATCTGTAAAATGATAGGCTTTGTCAGTAATTCATATATGAACTTATCAAAAAAGTCATAAATGTGTTTGTGGTAATTTCTTTAGGTTGGCATGGACAAGGCTCTCAATCAGCTTTCAGTACCCTTGGGACAGTTAAGGGAAGAAGTTATGGTATGTGCAAAACAATCATTGTAGACAGCTTGGTAAACTGCAGCTCACTCTCATGTGATGTGCAGCATGTATTTTACTCAAGTTAATATTTGTTGTAATAAACTTCCCTTTGGAAGTGGATGGCTTAGATTGCTAATAAGAGAAGCATTGTGTTTTCAAGCAGTTGCAGTAGATTTATGTTTTCAATAGTGCATTTCAGCCAAGAAATTTCTTAAACATGACAAGTAAATAGACTCTTGCAAGACAAGTCTATGGAGATGTCTTGAAACTCCTTTAATATTTGAGTAACTTAAAGATGGTAAGAGATAATTCAGATGCAACACAGTCCCGTTATGGACTTTTTTTGCTCAGTCTGTGGTTTAACCATAAAACATCACCCTCTTGAAGGTGAATCTTATTCTGGCTCTTCCACACTGACTTGGTGTTTGTAGGAAGGGGCAGTTTTTGATCATTTTGGCATCCAGTTCAAAGGGATGTTTGCTGCATAAATGTGCCTTCAAAATATCACGCCCTTCATGTCTACAACAGAAAACAGGGTCAGTTAGTGTTAGATCTTTATTATATGAAAAATAGTATTTCAAACTGATTTATAATTTCAGTTGCAAGACATGAAAATGTGGGTTTATTGCCTGTTTTTAGGCAAAGGTCATTTGTTCCCTCTAGGGTGCTAAAAGAACACTTGTAGTGGAAATTATTATATTTGAAGTGGCAATACCTAAGGAGCAGGTTCTACTTTCAGTTATTTAGTTGTATTTATGGCTTTTTCACTTGGAGTATAGCTGATATACTATAGCTTTTATTAGTCCCATATGCTTATTAATCTGTTCCTTGTTTTAAGTTTATTTTAGGGTTTTTTTTAGGTTTTTTGAAACCTTAAATGGGAAGCAAGTTTTACATACTGACTTTTTCTCTCCCAGAGTCTTAAGTCATGTGTCAGTGAAGGAATTCAAGCAGTAGATGACCGGATGACTAAACAAGAAGATATTAGAAGAAAAAAGGTACAGCAGATAAGTTATTGCCTTTAAAAGATCATCCTTAGGGTGACTTTGGTTTTGCCATTAACCCAGAGAAAATTAAATTTGGAGCATTCTAGGCTGTCTAGATGCACACTGTGCAGGATTTTGTACTTGTAATATATATTAACATTTTGGTTGACTTAATTTTTACACTGTCTGGTTGGTCAGAAATCTGTGTTTTATTGTAGGTGCCCAAAACATATGTTTGGTTTAGTTGCATTTTTTTTTTTAGTTATAGTTACTCTTGTTTCTGAATGTAGCAGTATATAAACTTACTTACTATGAATGGAATTGAAGTACAGCTGTTTTATTTTTATGGGTGGGAGACCACTAACATTTGTTGTGCTTAACTTTGAAAAAAATCAGGGATAGGAACAGCTGTCCTACATTTGTGACAAACATTTATTTGTGGGATTTTATGGACTTAGGTGAGCAATACTTTAACTGAGACATGACTCAAGTATTAGGATAAAGGGAGAAAACTTACAGCAGAAAAAACCCAAAGAACTAAGGAACCATCCAAAATATTTTCTTTAGGTGATGTCAGTTGGGATTGGGGTTAGACGTGAAAAATCTTTCTTTAATTACAGATGTGTGTCCTGAGACTTATTCATGTTATTCAATCTGTTGAGAAAATTGAGAAGATTCTACATTCCCAAGGCACTAAAGAATTGTCCTCATTAGAGGGAAACAGGTAAAAAATATGTAATGTTCCGTTTCATTTGTAGTTGATGGGACTAACTTAATTTAATGGTGTTGGTGAATTTACAAACACTAGGATATATCTTTAGAAATGTAACTGATGGAATAAATGACTGTAATTTTAGTATATTCTTGGGTTTAGTCTTCTGCAAGCTGGTCATTCACAGAATGTGTAACTCAGACTCCATAGTTCCAAATTACTCATGGTGCTTTCAGTAAGCAAGCTTTTTGAAGTTGGTGTGCAATTACTTGTTTTTTTTTAACTGGAATCCCCTAATCTTGTCATGTCTGAAATACTCTTTGCAGTACAGTTTATTCTAATATCATTTGTAAGTGAAACAAAATAGTTTTCCTTGTGTTCCCTGCTTAAGTGTAAATGAAAGGACTGCTGCAAGAATAGCTGAAGGCAGGCAAAGCAAACGTTAATACTTCTGCTACAAGGAAGGTTTGTGAAAAATCCCAGTCAGACCTCTTCCTCTGCCTTCGCTGAGAAATGGAAGATGTCTTTCAGCCAGTTTTGGAACTGATGTACCAGTCATGCACTTGAAATGCTTGACTGGGATGCAAGTACAATTTAACCTGGGGAGAAGACACAGTCCCTTCAGTGTGCTGGATCACATGGTAGTGGGGGGGAGGTGTACCAAAAGGCAGGTTGATACCTAGAGGGAGAAAAGCAGATGTTTTCAGTCAGGGTGAGGCACTTTGCAGAATTAAATTTGTGATCAAGCTGAAAATTTGGCGTGTTATTGGGATTGTGTGGACTTGAGAAGGGCAGGACCGTTTCTCTAGAGATAACTGTCATTAGTTTAACTGTATGACAGAAAGTAAGAAACAAATCTGGATGGTGAAAGTAATCTAGTGCAGTTTCTGAGCTCTCTTTAAGACTGACTTTTCATGTGATAATAAAACTGCCATCTAGAAAAAAGTGCTTCATACTTCTGAGGCAAGAGCTTATGTTCCTCTCAGCTTCTGCTTCACCTACTTCATGTATTAGCTGCAAAACAGCACTAATCATGTAGTGTGCTCCAGATCATTATTGCGTGATTGCAATAATTATAGTAGTACCTATCAGAATTCAAAATACTTAGATTGAACCACAAAAATTGAAGGAGAGCACTATCTGTCTGCTACAGATGAAAGTGAGTTGATTTGAAAGGATCTGTGTATTCTCATTTTGTATCGTCTCTCTTCTAGTCCACTTCTAACTGGACAGGTTTTAGAGAGAATTGCCACAGAATTTAATCAACTACAATTTCATGCAGTACAAAGCAAAGGAATGCCCCTTTTGGACAAAGTAAGACCAGTAAGTATTGCATGACACTTAACACTTGCACAGTCAAGCAAAACTAGTATAATTGGAAGACAAATGCCTATTTCCACAGAGTTTTATTGAATGAATTTATGGAGAAAAATGGGTTTCATTAGGTCATTTTTATCAGACTTCTAACAGACTAGAAGTATTGGTTTTTCTGAGGATTTATGCCCTGTTTGCTAACTTCTTTAGGATAAATTACTGAGAATAAGAGTAGGAAATACAACAGACTTTTTTTTCAGCCCAATGTATCTTTGCAGTTCATCTGCTTACTGATATTGAGGCCTCATTCTAGAGATTTATGTTGGTTTTGTTAGCTGCAGTGTACAGACCAGAATATAAATGGAATGTGCCTACACAGTGGCTGGCTTGAATATATTCAAATTTGTCTTCATGAAATTATGTTGGCCATTACTAATCTCCCAGTATACTGCTTGCAATAACTATCTACTGTAAAAGATTAATTGATGTTTTGGTGGGATTTTTTTCTTCTATTCATTCAGTGGAGGGAGGGAACAAATGAAAACTCATGCTTAAAGAAGGCTATGAATATGGAGATGGGGTAATGCTGTAAGCTGATTAGCATGAAGGTGTCATTCTTAATGACTTTCAAGCTAGTGAGGTAGTTTGTAGTTCTAGTTTTTCACTTTATACCTCTGCCTGTTTGCAATATGAACTTGTTTCAGTTTCTGATATCCTTGGACTCGTGTTGTTACATGGACAGTTTGCCAAGACTCTTCTGGCCACTGAGTATCACACTTGGATACTCAGGAGTGAGCATGAGCAGTACATGTACATGGTGGGAGAATATTTGTCATGTAGCTTCCTTAATGCTCTTTGCCAGGACTTCTGTCCTGTACCTGTTTTTGCTAAGGGTCGTCAGAATGTAGCTTTCATGACTAGTCAGCAATTGTGTGCCTGACTTTGCATGTTCAGTATAAATTCAGTGAATCATTTTAGGATGGATGGACACAACACAGCATGTAAAAAGGCTGAGAGGAAATTTGTCTGGTTAAATTCGTAGTTCAGCTCTGATTACCTTAATATGTGTTGCTGAACTTCTTTCAAGTACAGAGTTGTAGGTATCATCCTGGGCCAGGAGTGTATCTGCAGGTAGTGTAGCAATGAGTTGGGTCTAGTAGAAAAGATGTAGCAGGAGATCAGGCAAAATGGTTTGCATAAAGAAGGATATATGTAGTCTGCAGAAGCTGTTTGGCAGAAGCCAGAAGGAATAGAATTGCTTTGGTTTTTGCTAGTGTCACTCAGTGTCATTGGTTTGTGGTAATTTGACAAGTAGTGCTGAGGGATAAATGCTACAATTGTTATCGCTGGTCACTTTCTGCTACTCTTTTGTTTATTGTCACATACTGGTTCAGTTGAACAAGGAAAAATTATTGACCTATTTCCTCAGAATAAAGCAGATCTGAGATAAGTTACCACATAACTTACAACATATAGAAAAAAATAATTGCCTTTAGATTTATTATAATAAATCCTGTCTTAAATAGCATCAATAACCCATTAAGTTTGTGTTAATGTTCATTTAACGTTGACAGTTATCAAAACTTTTGTACCTTTCAAGTGGGAGTAGAAAGCTGAGTTTGGTATTTCTGGATGAATTAACTTCAGCAATGATGACAGGACTTTGCTTATGGTTTTTTATTACTATATTTTGTTTCTCTTTGTAGCGTATAGCTGGAATAACGGCTATGTTGCAGCAGTCTCTGGAAGGGCTGCTCTTGGAAGGCCTTCAAACTTCAAATGTTGACATAATACGCCACTGTCTACGTACTTATGCAACAATTGACAAAACACGAGATGCAGAGGCATTAGTTGGTCAAGTGCTTGTAAAACCATATGTAGATGAGGTAAGATAAAGTAAAAAATTCCCAGTTGTTTTCCAAACATGCTTTTGTTAGCAGCTTCAAAATATCTTTGTTGAGACAACAAGGGAACTGAGCCCCAGCAAAATGTCAATTTGTTTGTTGTTGCTATTGAAGAGAAAAAGGATGCAGGAATTCTCTTACCTGTCACCAATTTCAGGTTATATCCAGTTGGGATTCCTTGTCTCGGGCTAAAGATCAAAAAACCAAACCTCTCCTCTTTTGGACAAGTGTCCACTGGGTGCCTGCTAAGTGCTGTAACAGCTGCTATAGTGTGGGATGTCATTTTCCCCTCGGTTTTCTCAGGGTCTATTCTTTCACCACTTCTGCATCATTCCAGTTGTTTATGTAGCAAGAGGCAAATGTGTTCAGACATGTGGAAGAATACCAAGAAACAAGCTATTGTTCTTTTCCTACTGTCTTCCTTCTCTTTCTGGCAGAGATTATCCCTTTTCACTGGATATGAGGTACTGTCCAGACAAACTGCTTTGCTAGCTGCATTAAAGGCTTAGCAATGTCACAGAAAATTCTGTGCTTTGGCTTGCCTGTATCTGGGATTGGACCAACCAACTCTACATGTAGAAGGAGTTTTTACTTTTTTCTGAGGTTTGATTAGCTTTTGCCAGTTGCCTGTTTAACTTGACAGACTGTTTCAGGTGACAGTGATGTGGCTGTGGCTTAGGAGTCAGACACAGTGGCTAACATTTAAAAGTAAGGAGCTCATTCCCATTGTTGAAGCCTGTCTTGGCAAGTTAGGGTGTTGTATTAAAGGAAGTAATAATTCACGCTGGTAAATTATACTTGGAAACTCTAATAATAAAATGTAATACACTGTCGCTATATTTGAGATTATAGTATTAAGAGTTTTGTGAATTATAGCATATTTTATATTCACTTTTTTGGCATTTAACACTGAGCTGTTTCTGACAGGTGGTTGTGGAGCAGTATGTGCAATCCCACCCTAATGGCCTCCAGGCTATGTACAATAGGCTGCTGGAGTTTGTTCCTCATCATTGCCGTCTCCTGCGTGAGGTAACAGGGGGAGCGATTTCCAGGTGAATATCTTGGGCTTTCTCTCAGCTGCACTGAAGTTACAAGTGTCATATCCTTTTGAAATGCTTTTCATTATCAGCTTTTATGGACTAGTGACTTATCTGGCCTTTCCTGAAGATTCATAGTCAAGTTTGATTTCTATCTCATGTCTGTGTTTTTCAAAACAAAGTAGTGAACAGGCTTTCCTGGTGCTGTGGCCCACACCTCCAGAGGAAGCAGACAATCCTGTATTTCAGTAGTAGAAGTGAGTCCTGTGCATAATACAATGTGCCAGATAACTTGGTTTTTTGAACCTGTTAAATATGATTGTACACTTCATCCAAGGAGAAGAGCATAATAAAGCTATTAAAATATAAGTTCAGAAGTTACTGAGTTGTTAGTGCATACCAGAAAAGTGGGAATGATCCTCAGAGGTTTTGCTGATTTATTGCATATACTGAAACTACAGGTTTAATTGAGTTTTGCTTCCACTGTCTTCTCAAAAAGTGCTTAATTCCTTATGCAATTAAATTGCCTGTTTTCAAGCCTAAATAATTCAGCTCTACTGAATTGTATCCACTTACTCATCTGTTTGCAGGATGGTTAATGTAGTAGCCTGCTGTAATTAGCAGAACTATGGATGTAGCCCCTTGGGACTGCAGAATTACTTTTCTAATTAGTCATCCATTGCTGAGCTTTTTATGACTCCTAAATTTTACTAACATTTCAATTCTTTTAATCCCTCAGCAAGTTGTAATTATTCTTCTTAATAATGGAATGTTTCTACTTTGTACTGTGATGTACAAAATTGGAATTGAATACTTTTATCTCTTCTGCTCTCAATTTGTAAGTTTTCGTAATCAAGGTAGCTTTTAATATTTTCTTTCAAAGACAATATCATGTATAAATACAGTTTGGAACAATTAGGAAAAAGTTCTTCTTTTCATTGCATTAGTCACATTTTTCCTGCTTGGTAGGTCTTGGAAGTTTGGAGCTTTTAAAACTTGAATTATACCAATAATATTAGGAGTTTTCTTCTGAAATGTACTAATTTTCCAATACACACTTGCAAAACATATAACTGATAAATTTTTAAAACTTTGAGAGTTACAAAAAAATACCTTGGTTTTGATGAGACTGTGGAATCAGGTAAGGAATCTCTAAAGGAAGAACAGTTTAGGGAATCAACGTAAATATGTAAAAAAATTCCACTGCTTTTTTTCGTTTTGTCTGGTGCAGCGTGTGTATTTTTTAGTTATTCCTGCTTCTAAATAGAAGCCTGGTGGTAAAATATAACCATGGAATAATTGCTTTTTTTTTTTTTAATTTTCAGTGAAAAAGCAGATATTGTTCCTGGGTATGATTTCTTAGTGAATTCAGTGTGGCCAGAAATAGTACATGGTTTGGAAGAGAAATTACCATCACTGTTTAACCCTGGAAACCCAGATGTGTTTCATGAGGTAATTAATTTTCATTTTTTCCATTTCTGATTTCCATGACACACACAAGAATTGAAAGCATCATGTTCTCTAGCTTTTCTCCCTCTGCTGCTTTTGTCTAAATTCGTGTTGTTTCATGGCTTGGAAGAGGAGGTTATCTCAAACCACTTGTTTCAATTTTCATCGGAATTAATTTTCCCCTCAAGTTTGTTAGGAAAGCTCATGCAGAACTTACTGGACGCCCTTTAGTCAGATGAATTAATGTTCAGTTTGGGAGTAGAATTGCAACATAATTAAAGAATGGTAGTGGATGACTCCAGTGTTCACTCAAGTTTAGGACTTCTGTATAGCAAGGGCTGTCATGCTAATTAAATACCTGGGTTGCAACTTGTTCTTTACTATGGGAAGATTTAAAAAATACTTTGTTTCGCTTGCTTGTTTTAGTTTTTGCCCTCTTACAGTACTGCAGATTATGTCGTGATTATAAACACAAGTTAACTAAAAGGCAGAAATACTTGGACGCAGTGCCATTGGGTTTATAATATAGAAGTAGTATTTCTCTGGTATCACAAGCTTACATTAAATAGTGTAAGCTTACATTGAATAGTGAATTTAAAGTACTTGTTGCTCTCGTATTTTCTTCATTGGCAAAGCTGCTCTGTCGCTAAAAGATCATCTTTTACTGATGGTGAAATAGATTTCTTGGTCTAGAATGAAGATAGGCTCTGGCAGTAATTCAGAGTATGTCACGAGTGGAAAATATGAGCTTTCTGCTTTTCCTCATGTCCTGCCTGCTTGTATTTAACCATGATTACTGAGAAATCTGGATTTTTTTTTCCCTGGCAATTGGACTTGTGTTTAAGTGTGAAACATTTTATTTTCAAGACAGAGATGAGAAGCAGTGATAAATTTTCTGAAGGAAGGCATCATAGGTTTATCAGGACAAATGATTTAAGGAAGTGCTGGCTTGTTGGTGGAGGTTTATAAGGCATATGGTTCTTCAAGTGTTCCTGCAAAACTGCGTTTACTAAACACATTTTTTTTCTTGGAATTAAAGATCTCTTTTGTGCAAGTAGGTTGAGTAATTGAAGGCAGGTAGGCACGACTGTGTGTGTTTGCAGCACTGTGCCTGCATAAGAAGCAAATGAAATGGCCATTGAGGAAAGTTGTGGTAGTGCCATGCAAATGACACTGTAGTATGTTCCCCCTCCCTCGTGAGAATACTTAGTTTATCATAAAGTTTCAGTCACTCTTCAAGCTTTCACCTTACACCCTGCATACTGCAGATTGTGAACCTTGTTGGGCTTTTACTGTTCTGTGCTGCACGGTGTATTTTATGTACAGAAAAGCTGGATTTGCTTAAAAGGCTGTCTTATGTTACACTGATATTGGCCAACAAAGGCATTCCATTTATTTAAAAAACACCCAACAATAAAAAAACCTCATAAAAACCCAACACCTACCCATGACTTCGAAGTACATTATGTAGTAAGTCTAAAGTACTTTACAGACTGCTTTTGACTACTTAAGTGACTCAGAGTAATTAAAATCATTAAAATATTTCACTTAAAAATCAATATGAAGTTGAAATGCCAAGTGTAAAAATGCTATTATACCTATCCAAAGACTAATAGTTCTGAACTAAGGGGGGGGGAAAAGCCCTTTAAAATTGTTTCTGCACTGATGGTGAGCCAAGTAATGCTACACAGATTTTAGATCGTAATCTTTCATCTCTATGTTTTAGGTTGATAGAAATGCAGAAAAGTTTTTCTTCATATTTATTTCCATATGTATCTATGTACAGGTTTAATGCTGAAAAGTTTGACTATGCAGTATTATCTGTTAAGAGGTTTTTTGATGTAGAGGAGAGAGGGGGATGGAAACATTTGTTTTAAATCCTTTAAAAATCAAAGTGGCAATGTTAAGTATGTATGTTAAAATAAGTGTTTTATTTGTGCAAGGTGGTTTTTTTCTAAAATTGTTTCAGGTTCATGTGCCCTTATTTTTGAGTCAGATATGTAGATTTATGGGTATTTGAAAAGAAAAGATTCATTTGAGATTAAGTTTAGATTTCTCTCTTTGAAAATCGCTCCATTTTGGTTCCCAATTTAACTTCTCTTAAATAACTGTACAGTCAGCGATCCAGTCCTAGAAGGTGAAATAGGAACCAATCTTGCAGTTAGTTCCCTGTCGTGGATGTAATGTTATCAATACTGAGATAACTGTCTCTTGAGGTGCCTTCTGTTTTGAAAGCCATAGGTCTTTAGAGAGTCTTTGGTTTATATCTCTGGCATACACTTAGGGTGGCAGAGCATTAACAGCTTGTTTGCCTTTTTGCAGTGCTGGGTTTATTGTCTGAGAAAGGAGGCCTGAAAGAGAGCTAATCTGTCACTCAGTGTGGACGTAACTCACATACCTTTTATCGGCCCATTGTGTTATAAATACAGCCATGTTAGGAGAAAAGTAGTTACCTAGAAGCTTTTGTGTGCATTTTTCAGAATACTGTCTTGACACACTGAAACTGCCATGTCACCAGAAACATGTTCTGTAATTATACCTTTAACAGAAAGTTGTGAACTTACTGAGATACACAATACAAAAGCATGCCCATGTCAGTTCATGCCCTTTGTTCACAGGAGAGTTTTTGAGAGCAGACCATCTTAGCAGCAGCAAAGGGGCTTCTCCTGATAACGTTTTACTGCTTTGTAAGAGGCAAAATCACATCACTCCCATAGTGCTCTGGATTGTGGATTGAAACCTAACCCTGCAGTGAAGTCAGAAGCACTGAGAGATAATTAGCCTTATTTCATTAATTCAGTAGGGACTATATGAGAATATATGATAGGTTTTATGGCTGTTTCCTATTTTTTTAGTAGAGGAAACTTGCGCAGAAAGCAAACTGGTTTTTATTCCATAGAAGTAATTTTTAAAGCAATTCTATTTTGATCTTAAATTTATTTACCTAAGCTTTGTGGTCTCTTAGCAAGGTCTGTTTTGTATGAAATAACATTTTTTGGTACTGTTTTTCTTCTGGTTTTCGTTCAAGTGTTTGGTTCTCTGCTTCGTGCATGATTTAATTTATTATTTTATTATTTTCAGTGTTCTCATACTGTTGAGACCAAATCCACAGTGTGTTTGAGGATTAATGTAATTTTTTTGCTTGAAACCAACTTAATCCTATTTGTAGACATTTTATTAGAAGTATACATTGGATGAAGTTAGTTTATCTGAAATTGTTTGAAGTGCTTCTGCAGATATTTGGTATTTGCAAAACATTTGTAGGGAAACAGATCTAGAAAATCTTACAATACAGGTGCTGCGTAACAGACAAAAATACTGTGGTTCCATTCTCATGTGTGTATGGCTATGTGTACTTTTGAATTTCACTCCTGATTATTTCTGTTGTATACCTTTATCTTCTGCAGCTGACTCTGTTAATACTGTGCAGCACTGCCGCTCAGAAACTCAGAAATACTGATGAGTCTCTGATCAGTTTTGCTTGTTCACCGTGCTTGGGGTTTTATGCTTTTTAGAAGTGTCTTGTGCTAGCTTTTGCTACCATGGAGTAACACCTACGAGTTAATAGGTTTTGTTTCACTGCAGTCCAGGTTTTTAGCTTTGTATGATTAGGCGATATGGGGCAGTGTCAGCCCATTCTAAACCTCAAGCTACCTTGTAGCACTATACAAGGGTTCTGCTGAATGGGTTGTGGCCATCCTTGTTTGCTGGGAGCCTGTGTGTGATCAGAATGCTCCTTCTCTTCCTGCAGAAGTACACCACCAGTATGGATTTCGTACGGAAATTTGAACGACAGTGTGGCTCCCAGGCCAGTGTGAAACGGTTGAGAGCTCATCCCTCTTACCACAGCTTTAATAACAAATGGAATTTGCCTGTATATTTTCAAATAAGGTTGGCATGCATTGTTTTGTTCACTCTTTCAAAAGCAGAAGTTAGTCACAGCAAGGTGATCTGGCTTAAGGTCACATCTGATTATTCAAAGTTTCACTTGTCAACAAATCATAGTAGAAATCAAACTAAGAATTTAATTACTAAGCCAAGTAACTGTTTTATATATCTTTCAACAATTTAACAAAAACCACCTAACTGCTCTTCAATATGTACTGTGTTGTTACACCAGTCATAAGACTTTCAGAAACATAACTAAATAAGTCTTGAATTCTTGTTTCAAATTCTTTTTCTCCAGTCTCCATGAAACTAAGCTGTTTGTTGAAAGATGCTACTTGTGCAAATCCAGAGGAATACTTACTATGAGGGAAGAAATCTTTTTCTTTTACATATAGAATTAAAGCGCTTGAGAACTTGCAGCTTTTCCAGATCTAGCCATGTTTCTGACATTCTTTTTGTCTCACAGGATGTACTCTTTAAAGTGGTGGTCTTGTAGCATTGCCTTCTAGATTGTTCTACTATTCCTTATTCCTGTGGAGCTATAATAATTTCTAGGTTACTTTACTAGAAGGTCTGATGTGCCTGTAGTATTACCCTTTACAGACCTTGCAGCTAGAAAAGAACACAGAGACCCAAGAAAGTCCTGCATTAATTCTAGTAATGTTAGAATTTTAATGAACAAAATAGAATGTAAAACTGTGTTTTTAAAAAGTGTATTCTACATGTCTGATTGTAGGGCTGGAGAGCAACCCTCCAGGCAAGGAACAGAACCATTAAAGAAGTTTGCTATGACCCAAGTGTGCCATGTGTGATCTCTCTTGGTCCAAAGCTTTCAGAGAGCCTCACAAAAAACCAAAAAAACAAAAAAAAACAAAACAAAAAAAAAGGTAGAATTTCCAAAGGAGAGGGAGAAGAGAAATTGATGCTTATTTTTAACCTGGATCACTTTAGTGGCCTTTTTATTGCACAGTTCTGTAATTGGCAATAACACTACCATAGTCACATTTATACAATTTCTTTAATCTAGGGTAAATCTACACTTCCGCTGAAAATTCCATCCAGGAATGTTAAAAGTGGTAGAGTTAATGTGAGTGACAAGAGCATGGGGCTGGGAGCTGGGTCTTAGTGCTTTGGTGGTTCATGGTGTTTTGTAAAGCAGTAGTCACAGCATTTGATACCCTGTTTTGGTTTTTTGCTTGCACATCTGTTCCTGCAGTTGTGTAGTGAACTGATAAGGATCTGTTACTCAGGGAAAAAAAAAAAAAAGACTGATGTTCAACTCAAAGCAATTACCCCAGCCACTTAACTGTACAAATATTCATGCTGGCCCAAGGGAAAGGGCAGGAATATTCACTACATAGTGATGCACAGACTAAAAGTATGTATGGAACTGTAGCCATTATGAACCTTTTAACAGATATATATCATTAATAGGTCTCTGTGTCTGCCCCTTTTGTTTCAAGTGCAACTTTTCTAGTTGGAGACCAGTTGATCAAACTTTGATAATCTTGCTCGTGAAATTAAAATGGAGCTTCAGCATATTATTTCTGTTCAAAAATGTTTCCCATTAGGTATTCTACCTCTGATTGATTAAAACACTTTTTAAAAATCATTTTCCTTTAATCCAAGGTTACTGTAAGTCTGAATAGTGTACTCTTTATTTCGAGAAATGGTTAGATAACAGCAGCTGATTCATCTTTAACTGTATTATTTCTTTATATTGGAATAATCTGCTAACTTTGGAAGTGCCCATGAATTTTTTAGTGTGTAACTGTGAACATAATGCAACATATTAATTATATATATCAGGGAAGCTTTTTCTTGATGTGTGTTAATATCCTTAGAGTCATACAAGATTTTTATTGAACTGTTACCTCACACTATGGCATTTACAGCTAAGATTGTTGGGTTTTTTCTTTTTTCAATTACAGAAAGTACCCAGAAAAATCAGCCATTACTAAAGCCTTTAGAAATGATCCTTAGAGGAACAGAGGCGTGTTCAGGCATTTCTTTTGTAGCAGTGCTGGCCCAAACAGCCCCAGTAACTCTTTCCGTGTTTCATTCTTTCAGTTGTGTCTGTACAACTGATTGTGGAACTGTAGTGAACCCCACACTGGGGAAATTACTTCCTATGTAAGAAATATTCAGCAAAAATTATGCCATTGTTAAAAACTGTATTTTGTTCTCTAATCCTTTTCACCATAAGACTTAAAAGACACTGCTCTGTTGGTGGAAGCAGTGCATAGGCAGAAATGAGGTTTTGAAGCCATTTCACAAGCATATTTAGTTGCTAAACATTCATCTTAGTCCATTTGGGGTTTGAACAAGAAAAGCTAGGTGGTTTCCCTGTTCTGATCTGGAATTGACAGTTATGAGACTTTAAGAGAAGCCCTACAGGTTTGTAATTAGTAAGTTTGATAGAAATTAATGATGCACATAAAAGCAAAAGAAGAGGAAACCAATGACAATATAATTTCTATAGGGGAGCTTAAAATGATGGAAGTATGGAAAAGTATCAGAGGTTTTAATAGTAACTTCTGCTGTTATACCTAAAAAGTTTTGGAGTTGTAATTTTGGTTTGGGTTTTTTGCTTTTTTTTGCTCCTTTAAGAAGGGATGTTTTTAAAAGGGGAATTTTTAAAAAAACAGGTGTCCTGTGAGGAACTATTGATTTTTATTAGGTACAGAATTGTTTGCAGAACCTTATGCTGCTGCTCATTAACAAACATGTAGAAAGCTAGAGCTCCAGTATCACATGACACATCAGAAGGTTAAAGCAAGCGTGAGTCAATTTGTTTGCTTTTAGTTTAAAAGCAGTAACAAAACAAAAATCTTTCCTCCTCAAAAAGCTGAGGACTTGTCACTCTGTGAGCTATCATTTTGATAAGGTTTGCAACCATGACTTTAATAATTTCCCAAAGTATAAATGTAAAATGTCTGTAAAATGCCTGTAAAATGCTGAAGGTTCTCTTTCAAGTGTTTGAATGCTGGTGTGGTTTATATCCCAATTTAAGCTGGGCAAAAATAACCCCACATTTAAAATCTGTGTATATGCATTGATAGCACATTGAAATAATATTAAAGGAAACATTGAAAAATGTTTAGGCATCAATTTTAGCAGCTGTTGAATTGTAGTATTCAAAACTTTTATTTCTCTCAGATTTAGAGAAATAGCAGGAGCCTTAGAAGAAGCACTTTCAGATACGCTAGAGGAAGCACCAGGTAAACTTTTATTGCAAAAAGTATTTATTGTAAAGGAATCAGTTGTAAAAGTAGCAGTGATCTCTTGAGTATTCAGTAACATGCATCCTGTGGTTCACATGAGCCTTCTGATTTCTGATTAACTGATCAAACAGTATCAAACATTGTTACAGAAATGGCAATGTGAGAGTTCTATTCAGTGATCACTTTGCTTGCTAAAAACTGCCTCTTTAACAGCAGTCATTAACATACTTATGGAACCATCCCCTCAGTGCAAGACGGAGTTAAGTTAGCATTTGACATCCTCTAAGTGACAACCAAAAGTCTATGCTTTGTTATTGGAGCATATTTTTCTTAATTGTTGTAGCGCTATGTAGAAGTGAAAATGACTGGCTGTTGGCAGCATTTAGGCTTGCTGTCATTTGTAGTATTGGTGTCTGCTCCAAAAACATACACTAATTTATGAGGAAATCAGGAGGTATGCACAGGGAGAATTAGAGTGGAAGGGGATAACGTGGTATATGCATTAGAAGCATGTTGCAATCAGAACAAACTTCAGCTAACAGTGTAAATACTTATGAAGAAGGTAGCTAAGAGCCACATAAATGTCTATATGTCTGTGTACACACATGCCCTCTGAAGAAAACAAGGAGAAAAAAATCCTATTGGAGACAAAATGCATAAATCTTTCTACTTCAAGGCCTAGACCTAGAACTTGCAGACACATTCCTTATCTTTCTAATTGTATTCTCTAAAATGTTACTGTGTGAACAGCTTTAAAAGTATTTTGTTTAAATATGGATATTTGTACAGTGTTTTAAATAAATATTTATAGCAAATATTTCATATAACTGGGAGAGGAGCAATAGTTTAGTGCTAAGGGAGTTTTATGTTATGGCTGGCAGGCATATCTGATGTAACTTCTTTAAAAGACTGCCAAAAATTATTTTGGAAATGTTATTTCCTGAAGTAGATTATTTGGCCAAGCTGTTTCTGCCTTTATTGCAGGCAAATTCTCATTTGTTGCTTTTGCCTGCACAGCTACAGCAAGACTTAGTGGAATTTGAAATCTAAAGGGCTGAAGAGCTGGTATTTTAAGAGTTTGTTTCAGGCAATGCTTAATACATTTCTATCTTTGTGATTGTATCTTTTTGGAAGGCTTTGGTTTTTTTAATCTTGTGTAATGCAATTACACTGATGTTACATCTTTCAAAAATGTGCTTAGGAGCTTGACCTTTGTTGTCCAATGGTTTCTAGCTGGGAGCTCATTCTGTCTCTTGGCCACTCACATGGTCTGGACGAGTCTTGTGAAGTGCTGGTCAGATCAGATGTTCTTACCGCTGTTAGCACACCGCCTGTGGAAACTCAGCCTGCAGATCCTGGCGCGCTATTCTGTGTTCATCAGTGAGGTAAGAGCAGCCTGCTTAAGGGGTTGGTCGTGGGGTGTGTCCTTCCAAAAGAGACTTTCTGAAGCAAAGTGTGTGATCTCTTTTAAGAGGTTTTTTGTGAACTTAATGGTTTTTGACCTTCAACCAGTTAATGAGTTTGGTTTATAAAAAGTATCACTGCAAAAAAGTGATTAATCACAAATATCAGTACTGTTGCAGTGCTACTGTCTGATGGTTGCCAAGCCTCTACTTCATGCTACTTAATGCTGCCTCTGCCACTGAAACAAGAAGCCAAAATCTTAGTTTTCTTCTGTTTGTGTGTTGTTGATAGAGTGAATGAGGTTGTGAAACAGACCCAGGTGAAAAATAACCCTGCAAACAAGAAGGAGTAATATAATCTGGATCAGTTGTTTAGTATTGAGAATGTAAAACTGGAAGTTTCCTGGGCAACTGACTCAGCATCGATGATCATTGTTTCAGAGCAGAGAAACTCTACTTTGCTCTTGTACTGCCTGCTCCCAGCCATACGAGTGAGCCCCTGATTCTTGTGTCATGGAGAGATATGATACAATAATTGGGATTTGAAGAGATTTCTGGAAGTCGTCTGGTCCCAGTTCCTGCTCAAAACAGGACCAGCTTAGATGAGGTTGTGCAGAGCCTCTTGAAGTTGAATATATCCAAAGATAGTGATTGCACTCATTCCTGGGAACCCTGGTTCAATGACTGATTGCTTTTTCCTCCTATTTGATCAGATTTTCTCTTGCCACAGTACATATCCATTGCCTCTTACTCTGTCACTGTACCTCAAGGAAGAATCTGATGCCATCTTCTCTGTACATGCCCCTTAGGTAGTTGAAGGCAGCAGTAAGGTCTCCATTTATAATTTCTTTTGCAACTCAGTGAGTTAGTTCTCTCAGCTAAATTAGCTTATGAATAGTACTGGTAAGTACCAGAGTTAAAACAGAGTAGCCAAGGGAAGCACTTGCCTGACAGCAGGGAGCTTGAGGGGGTGGGAGAAAGGAGTTGTTTGACAGCTGGACTGGACTGCCGTTTATTTACTATAGTGACAAATTTGTTCCAAATCGTCCAGCTTTGTAGTGCACTCCTTTTTTTTTAAATTTTTTTTTTACATAATTTAGGAATTGCAATATCCCTTGAAAGCGTAGCATTCTGACACTGTTTACAAGTCATTTATATACTGTTTCAGTCTGTGCAATTTTAACTGCCTTCCCTATTGCTAAGGATTCATACTTCAATTTGATGTTTCAGGTTTCTGTAAGGCCCATTTCCAGTGAGAATACAAAGGAAAGCAAAAAACCTGTGCCAGCTGGTAGAAAGGAATCTTCTTTAAGCCTTAACCCCAGTGAGGACCAAGGGAATGGGTCTTCTCCAGAAAGTCTGCCATTGTCTTCTATATCTAGTACTCAGCTGATATATGTTGCTGCAGATCTGGACAAACTCCAGGATCGGGTTTGTGCTTTTGACTTTACTTAGAAAGAGTCTTCATTGATGTTTTTGGCGTCTTGTAGGCATTAAATTGTTTTAAATAATGTACCTTTTTTTTTTAATCTTAAATGCTAAAACTTGGGGTGTCTGATACCTGAAATACATGGCCTACTCTGCATTTATTTGAAATGGCAGATTACAGGGAAGACACTTGGGGTATTTGAATTCTTCTTATCAGTAGCTGCTGGACTTAACCCCTAAAATAATATGTTTCTACAGTTTTGTGGTGCAAAGTGTTGCTCTGCCAATCTTACCTTTTCTAGTAAAGTCTCTGTTGCATCTTGGAGTGTGGTACAACATTCAGCTTTAATATTATCTTGTCTTCTAAGTGTTTGCTGGTTTTAGTCTTATAGGGTGGAAAAGGTTTAATCATCATGATTATACTTCATTGATGATCCAGAATCTTAAAAGAGAGATGTATGCTGTTAATTTTCTTCCAGTAGGGATTAATCCAGTGTATTTATGTTCAGCAAAGCTGAAATTTCTGTAATTTGTGAAGTTGTAAATTGCAGGCAAATTTTGTTAACTCTAAATTATTTCCTCTGAGTACAATAGTAAGGTAGAATATTTAGTGTGTAGGCCTAAATTCCTGTGCATATGTACCCTTCTAGTACTGATTTCCCGGAAATGCAGTAAAGCTATAGAAATTGAAGGTGTCTTTTGATGCACTTTAAGCTTGAAGGATACAGGAAAATAAATAAAATGTTTATAATGTGACTATATCTCTTGGTTTTGGGTTTTCTTTCCAGATTCCTGACATCTTAGACATGATTAAGCCAAAGCTTGAAATGATTGGCTTCAAGAATATATCTTGCATTGCAGGTAAAGCTAAGAGGCTCTTTCCCTTTTCTCCCAAATCACCTCTTTCAAACAAATTCAATCAGCTTTTACAGTTTCATTATTTACAATGAAAATACTTAATGAAACTTGCCTTATGTTTAAATTGTTAAGTAGAAACAACCTTGAACAGACATGTCAAGTCTGGAAAATGTTTTATGATTAAAATTGAGCAAGTCTAAAGTGCTTTTAGGATTCTTCTCCAGAAACTGAGGACTTTATCCTAGAAGATTCATGTCATATCTTTAAGCTCCCACTTTTAAAAGAGCTGGGGGAGACATAAGGAGAGGCTTGCCGTTACCCATTTGAAACAAAAATATTTTTCTAAAATGACTGTTCTCTCTCTGGAGGGATGAATCATCTATGGCAGAGGGTTATCAGAGTATCATGGTTAAATACCTTAACTTTAGAGGGTAGAAGCAATTTAGTATTTTAGCTTCCTTTTTTTTTTCTGGGTTGGTTTGTTTGTTGGATTTGTTTCTTTGGTTCATTTGTTTGGATTTTTTCATTTGATCATTCTTTAGGTAAAATATGAAGTTTGATTTTAATTTAATAATTAAAGCAGGCATGTAGCTGCATGAGTGACCTAGTCCCTGTCTGCAAGCATAGCTGGAAGTTCTGCATTGTAAATTCCACATAAATCCCTAAATCAGAACTAGTGGTAGATGTCCAAGTCTGTTAGAGATGTAGGAGCTTGTGCACATCCCCTGCTCAGTAGATGCTCTGTTGCCAATCACGACTTTGAGTTCAACATATTCCACTCATTCTGTAGGGAATTTAGAGAGGATTTCACAACCACAGTTTCCCTGGAAGGTCAGAGCCTTTCGATTGAAGCCCCTTGCTTCATTGGTAATACAGAAAAAACTTTGAACCTAGAGAATGTTACTTTACCCTGCTTGTCTTTTTTTCCCTCTATCAGTGTTTCTGGCTGAGAAATGATTGGTGTTATTGGCAATGTTTTATAAATGGCTGGTGTGTATTTATTTGGTAAGCATGTCCTGTATTTGACACCAGAGAGTGAGTGAGATTGGGAGGATGAGGGGATTCACATAATTTGTGTTGTGATTGGGCAGGGTAGCTTAGTTTAAACTTCAGTATTTTTACTTTAATAGGAGCCTTGGAAGATTCAAAGACTTCTCTATCAGCCTGTGTGCCTACCCTGAATAACAGGATTATCCAGGACCTCAGTGAGTCCTCCTTTGCATACCTGAAGAGTGCACTGGAAGTTCCGAGATTATATAGGAGAACCAATAAGGTCAGTGCTGCTTGCAAATTAAAAAAATAAATCTCAGAAAGGCCTGTGCTGAAATCGTTATAAGTTCTTCAGGCCTATCTGTATCTGCTTGACAGAGCCCATGACAATATCTTTAGCTTAGTGAAGTATAGTACAAAGCAGTAGGTATTTTAAGAAAGGTATAGTAGTCCGTTTTGGGCACTGATTCTGCTCAGCTTTCTCTGGAATCAGCATGAACAGGAGGAGCATTCAGTATCATACCCTGGTAATAGGAAAGGCTGGCACAAGCATCTCTCAAAAAACTTTGGTTATTTTGAACCTTGTTCTATATTATATCACACTGTATAACACTACTGAATAATTTTGTGATGGGGTTTTTCCTATGTATAATGATCTCTTCATTGACTTGTCCTAAATGGAATATGTATCTCTTTGCTTAGGTACAGCATTAGCATTTTTTATACGTGCTAGAATTGGGTTTTGATACTTTCAGTAAGTAAATGACTGATTCTTTCTTCCCCAACTTGTCTCCCTGTCATCTGCCAGGAGGTGCCAACTAAAGCTTCACCTTATGTTGACAGTGCTCTTAAGCCCTTCTACCGACTGCAGAATGACTACAGAGATACCTTGAAGCAGCCCATGATTCATCAGTGGTTGGAAGGTGCTCTCTCTGAAAGCACACAAAAGTAAGCGAACCATAGAGAACATTGTTTGCCTTAGTTAAAAATTCCACTGTCCATTGAATGGAAGAAACAGGAAAAAAACAAAACACTATGAGTTAACACAACTGTGCAGAAAAGGAGAATATAGCACTCTTTTGTTGGGAGGTATTTCTTCAGGTTTGCTCTGGTGTTGTGTATTCAGCAGATGAAAAGCCAGGCAGGGAATCCAAAGACCTGGTTCCTGCTCAGATCTGTGCAAACCACGACATGATGGATAGGGCATTTGAAAAATTGCTTAGCTCTGGGAATGCAACAGTGAACTGAAAATTCTCATTTTGTTTCAGAATTGATGTAAGACCTCATGTTATTTTCAGTGAAAAGTGGTTGAATTTTCAAGAAACTTGAGTTCTACTGTCCTTTGATTTTTTTTTTTAATGTATGTAATGATTGTCCAGACTTTTAGTGCTTTAAATAAAAAAGCTTTGGACTTTTTAAACTGCTGAAGTTCAGAAGAACTGAATTGTTCAGTTTTAATAAGGCAGCCATAAAGCAATATTTTATTTAGTAAATCTTCTGTTTCCTAGTTAGCATCTTGAGGGCTTTTGAACATGAATAGTCTTCTGCATTAGGTTCCTTAATGGATTTTGTTTCCATTTGTCTAGCTGTATTTTAAATTCTTACTGAGCAGGGATGTTGCATTCTGTGAGTTCTGCCAGTTAAAGCATGTCACATGAGACAGCAATACTTGGTTTTGTTCGAAAGTTCTGCCAGAAAATTTCACAGGATATCCCCTACTTCTTGCACTGTGGACAGTTTACTCTTTGTGCCAGCTATAATTTTTTTATATCTTTAATCTTGCCTAAAACTAAAGCGTCAGCCCATTTTGATGGGTTTTTTCCTTTTCACATCTTTGTGGTTTTGCTTTGCTGGTTTTCCTTGACCTTTCTGGCCATAGATGGTAAGATCAAAAGAAAAGAATTCATGCAGGTTGAAGTATGATGTGTAGTTTCTGTCTATCCTTACATGTCTTCCTAATAATTCTTAACATATTGTATCATCTGTTGACTGCTGCTGAGCATGGGTTGATTTTTTTTTTTGAGATTTAGCCACATAATTGTACTGATGTTTTAAACCATAGTCAGAACACAAATCCTTTCTTGCCCTTTGCCTCCTTATGCCTCCCTACTTTTCTACTTCTGGTACCTTTCAGGTACTTAGGAATGCTTTTTTTAATTTATTTTTTTTTTAATTTATTCAGAATACACTTAAAATTGCAAGACAATTTTACACATTCACCGACTGCCCTTAAATTTCTTCTTAAGTATTTTGGACAGGACTAAGCTTAGGTTGGTCTAGACTGCACTGCTCACTTTCATTTTGCACAAAACCTGTTTTTTCAAGCTTGGTGTCTCTTTACCTCTTATTAGTGCATAAAAAGAAGTTTATTGTTAACCCACAGCATTTGTTAAGTAACGTTGCTGAAGAATTGCAAAGATTCTTGGAATCTCAATTCACTCAAGCTTATTGAGCTAAAATATCTTAGAGTGAATTCTTGTCTCTACATCTCTGTGTCTGGTTAGTCTTGCTTTTTAAAGCTTCAGTAAATCTGGTGATATGATGCAAAGAAGCTGTCATGTATTTCTTTGGACCCAACCTGAGCTTTTTCCCCCAACCAAAAAAGCATGTTAACATTACCAAAACTGAATTAAGTTCTGGGTCAAATATGGTGGCAGTGGTTGAACACCAGTAAGATTGGCAGGTTCCTTTCTTAATTCCTTAGAGTTTTCTCTTGAATTCTGTTTTCATGGTGTATTGCTACTATTTTTATCAGTTTGTTTTAAAATATCTTATCCTCACTGACAAGAGACAAGTCAAAGAAACTGAATTTCTTAAATAGAGAAAAATTGTAGTTTCTTTATTGAGAGTACAGATGCAAAATAATTACCATTAATTTCCTGCTCTGACAATACATTCTTGCATCCAAATGAAAAAACAGAAAAGAGCATAAACTAGTTCAAAATCATTGGAGACTAAACTTGCTTAAAAGCGGAAGGACTTGGGAGTGCAGCAAAGTAGGAATTAATCACAAGTGAGTGGGACTAGGAAATACCAAAATATGAAAAGAGAACAAGATTAAGTTTTATTGGAATACTTTTGTTTTTCATAGAATGATACAGTGAAACAAGTTTCTGTGGCACTGGCAAGCACTTTTTCTTTAGCAATCCCTATCTATTTATCCTTTAAAAAAGCTTGTCTAATTTTTATTGCCTCCTTGTTTAAAAGTAATCATCAGGAAGATTCTTTCTACCTTTTTAATTCTTACAGTAATAGTTTTCATAGAGAGGGTCTTTGAAAGTTAGATGTTTTAGCAAATTACACAACATAGCTCAATCTGATCACTTCTCTTACCAATTTTTTTAATTTCCCATTGTTGCTCTGTTTTCTCTTCTTATTCTTAACTCATTGTCCTGGGCATCTGTTAATTTGTGTGGTATGGCCTTCCCACTTTGGCATTGGATTTCAGTCCGTAAGGCTTTTTGAACTTTCATTGAATAGTTGATGTGTGTACTTTGTTTAATTCTATGCTTTCTTTAATGTGGATCCCACTGTGTGGGAAGTGGTGTTTTATTTTATCTATACCATTTCTAATTGAGGATTAGTGTTCTTCTGACCTTCCTGCCAGCTTCTTGAGACTCCTGTTTAAATCAGTTTCTTCATTTTAGAAATAGGCATTTCTGACTGGTGTGCACGTGTGTGCTCTCATATACACTTTTACAACTTAAAAATATGTGGGTTTTGGTCTGTCAGGCTGTTGTTCTTGTCCTGTTTGTAAAATCAGTTTTACTCAGTATTCTATTGATTGTAAAGAGGGGCTGATTTTGACTGTTTAAAATTTAGCAATTGCATTCTTTGGTCACAATTGAGTACAAACATCTTGAACAGGTCAAAAATGTTGTGGTGAGAAAGAGGCTTCAAGACTGAATAGTAATCTTCAGATTAACCTCTGGAACTAATAATGGGATACTGATTAATTGATTATGATAATAAGTAGCTTCTTTGCAAGGGAAGCCATTCCTTCTGGCATTGTTCAGCAGCTTTCTCAGGGCCAGTGATGTACTTCTTTGTATGAAGTAGGCATTTCTGTAAAAGTGGAATCTTTTTCTTTCTCATTAATCTTCCTTAATTTAGGTATTATGAAACTGTATCTGATGTGCTCAGTTCTGTTAAGAAAATGGAAGAGAGCCTAAAAAGGTTGAAGCAAGCCAGAAGATCTGCAACTTCAAACCCTGTTGGTACAAATGGTGGCATGAGTGATGATAACAAAATCCGACTGCAGCTGGCCCTAGATGTTGAGTATTTTGGAGAACAAGTAAGTTCTGAGAAACAAGTTATTTTATTAGTAGTAGTATTATTATTAATGGTTTTGGAAGGGGGATGGAAGAGGAGAGGGAGCCTTAACTCAGATTTTGGTCTTGAAAGCTTTGTTGGTGTGGGTTTGGGGTTTAGGTTTTTGCTTTGTGTTTTTACATTTGTATAAAGGAGGTGATTTGACACCTTGGTGATTGTAGATGCCACTTTAGCAATGCATGATTTCCTGTTCTTTCTTATACAAATGCAAAGCTTGTATTTCTTGCTACTCAAAATTCAAGTACTGCTTGGCGCTTGGAAGCACTAAGAAGAAACTTTGTGTGGACAGATCAGAGGGCAGGGACCTGACTTAAGTCTGATAGAGACTTCTTTATGGCCTTGCTTTTATTTGCCTTCAGTCTGGTGTTTCCAGCCTTGGCTTTCTGCATGGTCATGGTCTGTTCCCAAGAGCTGTGAGAATGTTAGCCTGATTTGTTGTGCTGCACAACTGTAAGTGCTTTCCAGTGCCAAATATGAAACCTTAAATAGCAAAACATAAAAGAAGAAAATATTCCAGGAAATGTACACAGTAGCTACATTAAATTGTATAAGCTGTATTCTGTTTTGTACTCCTTGTTTTCTGAAAATCATATCTAGATATAAACAAACTTCCAACTGAGAGTCCGTATCATTAGTTGCCAAGGAATTGTCATCAGTCTTGTTTATGAGCAGGCGCTGTTGATGCATTATAACAGGTAGATTAAATCTCCTTGTGTGTGAGCAGATGCTTTTCTCAGATATGAGACTTATCACAAAGAAGATTTGGGTGGAACGATGGAAATCTTAGTAACAAAAACTATTTTTTCTCGGTTTTTGCCTGGGGTTGAGCTTTTGTTCTTTTATTCCATCACTGCAGTTAGAATTTAAACTGAAATGGGACAGATTATTCATAATCATTTAGGAGATGTTTTGGTACATGTGACTATTACAAAGAGTTCCAGCAGCAAACACCTTTTCAAAATCACTTCATTATGGTTTTAGTTAGATCTTGATTTTTCTGCTTCACTGCACTCTTAGCTTTTTCATGACCATATTTTTCTAATTGTCAGAGCAATAGATTTCCTGGCTAAGAAGTTACTTGCGGCAACCTCTGTAGTTGTAGAGTTGTTTTGTCTCCCAGGAAGTTCAGGGCTAGAACCATAGGCTTGCAGGCTATTGAAATGCTTTCACCATGATGCTCCTGGCTGTTCTTGGATGTATTCATGCTGATCTTCAGAGTTTTGCCCAGAAACCTCATTTGGAGTTTAAAAAAAAATCAGTTGAAATCAGTGCATTAAAACCAACTACAGCCAAGTTTCTCTTTCTGACTACTTCACTGGAAAATTTCCAGCTGGCTTTAGTTGGAAGTTGCCTAGAAGATGGTGAAATATTTCCCTGCAAGACACTGCTTTAACTGGAGAGACTTAACTGAGCAAAGTTGGATGGAAATTTTTTATCGTTTTCAGGATATGCATTTGTGTTTTTTGCTGCACATCAATGCAGGACAAAACATAAGCTTCAATAAATGTTTTAAGTAGAATAATTAGTGAGCTTTTGATGTTTTAAAGAAAAATAACGGATTTTCTGTATTTTTTTAGATACAAAAGATGGGACTGGAAACAAGCAGCATAAAAAGCTTTTCAGCCCTTGCAGAGCTGGTTCTAACTGCCAAGGATCAGGCTACAGCGGAACCAACCTAGATATTTTTGAAAGCATGTGATTGAAGATAAACAATGTCCCTAAAAGAAAGAGAGAGAATTTAACTCTCTTCTTTGTTTTACCAAATAAATAGCAATGAAGTGCTTCCTAACATATCTCAAGCAAGAAATCAGTGTATCTTCTGCCTCAATAAACTTGTTTCACCAAAAGACTGAGAACTTATCATAGTTATCCATTATATGGAAAGCAATCAAAGTTCTAAAGTTTCTACTATAGCATAAATGTAGAAGAAAATGTTTTTCTTATTTTTGTTGTACAACTTGAAATGTACAAGAAGGAAGTTATATGTTGAAAATAATATGTAATAAATTGTCTTCTAACTTTTGATGTCCCATATGTTTTTGACTCAAATGTGTTGATTGGTGTTGTGTCACAACCTGCCCCAGAGGCAAAGTAACTGAAGTTCTCGTTAATAGAACCCTTGATTAGACTGAAAGGACACTGAATTACTAGAGTTTATGTATATGAGGTTTATTTTAGAACAGTTTGGTTGCAATGGAAAAGAGGTATGTAGCTGTTTTGATTATTGTCTGTAGAAACGGAGTAATAGGAAAGTATAAAGGTATCACTTAGGTAAATATATAGGGAGAAGAAAGAAAGTATATGAGTAAAAGGTATCACCATCCACAGATCCAGCAGCAAGACCTGATTGTTGCAATTTTAGATATTTGTTGGTCAATGATGGTCACAGTGTTGATGCATCATATATGGGGGAAGCCCATGAAACAAAGAGTTCAACAAGTTCATATGTGTTCAGGTTCAGGTGGGAATGCCCAGGTACCTCCCTTGGGGGGGGAATTCTACACTGTCTGATGTAATACTGTGGATCATGGCAGTCCTCCCGTGGAAGACCACAGAAATGAGTCTGGGGGCACATTGGGGTTGTTGTGGTCACAGATACTGCCTGTCCCATAACTCAGGGTGATTTTGAGCTGTGATATGGATATGAGCACTTGCTTCCTCTCCCACATTTTGCCAGAGTGGGAATTTTTGTCTGGATGCATTAACTAGGATGTGCTAACCGCATTTCACCTGGGCCAGGTCTGGAATCAGCACCTTTCTGTCACAAATTCCTCCCTTTGGTGCTTCTCTCAAGTTCCTGCTGTGGTGCCTGTTCTTATGGCAAGTTCCATCTGTGGGCTTGACAGTGTTTGGGACAGGTAACTGTGTGCCTTAACTCCTTACAGGGTGTCAGAAATTTCCAAATGTTATTCCAGCTCTTCTAGAATAAAGTGCTCACAGGAACAGAATTCTGCTATTTCTCATTACTGCTTTGCACTTACCTGCCTTCCTTCATCATGGGATATGGTTAGCTCTTGTTTGAGTTTTGAATCTTTTCATTTAACTGATTTGGTTTTTTCACAGACCATGTTGGCGTGAAGTGCTGCATCACAAAAGCTCATAAAGTACTTTAAATTTTGAAAATAATTTCTAATATAAGTGTCTAACTTAAAGGTTATTACATTCAGACTACCTGTTTTCCTTCAAATTAAAACTTAATGCGCTAAGCTAGAATTTATTCAGAGCTGGCATATTTCTGATTTGTATTATATTATCTATTAGAACTCATCTGAACACGTGTAGAATTTTTGTAACTACACACCTGGTTACATTAGTACAAGGTGCATCTTTATATAGCAGGAAATTTGAAAGTGTTACTAGGGTTTAAAATGGTAGAATCTTGAACCTAGAGTGATTGGCCTATTGATGCTTCTCTTTCATGTGTGAAGGACAGGCAACATAGTCTGGGCACAGGAGAAGGTGAATTTAAGGCTTTAAAGTCAGAGAATGCCCTGGTTTTGATTGTTTTGTTGTTCTGATTTTTGTTTTTAACCTTGTGAAAATTTAACACTGGAATTCTAGCTCATGACTTCGTTTAAAATAATACCTATTCCTAACATATTTAGAGAGCTTGGGGCTTAATGCCGAGATGATGCAAATTTTCCAAGTACTTAGAGATACGAGGTTTGCAAGCACATGGCTGTCGTGTAGTGTTGAAACTGTAGTGAGCAAACCTTCCACAGCCTGAGGGCTTTCATTCCTCACTGTTGGAAACGAATGATATTTTAATTGAGAAGACACAATCATGTGAGCATAGTGCTTTTGAAGCAATTTAGGATAGGTGGCTGTTATGACTTTTCTAAAATTAATTTTTTTGAAGGGGGGCAGTGGTGAAAGTCCTGCTGCTTAAAATTACATGGTGGGTCTTGGAGAGCAGGATTTGGCTTTTCTAATTTGCGTAGCTTCCTTCTGTTCAGGGCAACATACACAATTGAGGGATTCAAATTTCAAATTGGGGGATTCAAATTCAGATTTATTGCTGAAGAAAGGAACAGCAAAGTGAACCAACTTGTCAAATGACAGATCTGTTTGTCTCCTTCAGGGATATTGCAATCCTCAGCCTTAGGCACACACTATGGAATGGATGTAATTCTTACTGTTTATGAACAAGAAGTTTGTGTATATATTATATTTTTCCAGGCTTCTAATAGATGAACCCAGAAAGCTTGGTCTCCCCACACCTCTTCATTTGCCTTTGTTAAGAACCAGAAATAGACATATCTTCCTAGCACTAGTTACAGTTGTTTTCAGCAATGTTTTCTTATTATAAAATGGATGTGTAAGTTGCAGCCTGAGACTGAGATTGCAGTATTTTAAATGCACTGTGCAACTGTTTATTTCAGCAGGTGTGCATGTCTATGCATTTCTATAACAGCTGTCACCAAAATAGCAAATTCTGAGATCCCTGCACACTAGTGATTGCAAATAGAACAGTTTTGCTTGTATCTTCCAAAATTAGGGAAAAGGATGTAGTCTATTTACGTAACCAAAAAGGCATGGAGAGATTACTTGCCCTTGAGTTGCAAGTGATTTTCTACATCTTCCTGCAATAACGAAGTTTCCTACTTGTCTTCATCAACTTTCTGAGGATATAGGCTGAATTCTGTTCTTTTCCATTGAACACCAGTTTTAATTTCAGGGCAGGAAATAGCATTGTATAGCAAATCAAAATTGCTGAATGATCCTGTGATTGCTTTAAATGTATCACTGGTTCTGTGTCAGTTCCCCAGCTTTTATTTTTGTTCACTTGAATAGGGTTTAATTTTCTTTCAGTGGAATAAGACATCAGTTAAGAATTTGTGTGATACCCCCATTGAAAGAAAGGTGTGAATTAACTTTGATAAAATTAATTTCAAACCCTGTGGATCAGTGAGGAGAGGATCTACCATGTGTGTTCCAATGGAGATGTCTTCTGCTGCTAATCCTATTTCTTTGATTCCTTAGGTAATTTTTTAAGTGCACTTCACTTCATGGCAGTAATGCAGTTTTGATTTTGCACCTTTTTCTTCTTCTGTTCTAGGACCTTTAGAAAACTTGCAATGCCTTTATAATCTTGGAAAGAATTTAGCTGGAAGAGGTTTTGGACAATATTGAGGAGGGAAAGAGCAGTGGCGTGTTTTTTTCTGAAATGGTAACTGGGTTCGCAGCTTGGTAGGTTATACCAAAAGAGGACCAATCGGTTCTAACCATATCATCTAAAGATAACTAGCAGTATGTATATTTGGCTGGATCACTGAAGGAATATTTACTCTCCTTTTCCCATCAACCATCGTATTTTCAAGCTTGAACTGGAGGGATGAGGAAGCAAAGTGCATACATTTTTAATTTTTTTTTTTGTTGTTTTTAAGCTGTCGGTAAATTGTCAGCTATGCTCAGGGATAAACTCTGCTGTTTGAGGAAACCTAAAAAGCTCATCCTTGCTTTTGTTCTCTTTCTCCATATCTCCCACCTGAGTTTAGGTGCTTCATTCACTAGATTGTTAGGCTGTAGATTGCATTTGGGAGCTCTGCATGTGAGCGGTGTCTAGGATGCTTGGAATGTGCACTGTGGTGTGTCTGACAGAGAAATTCGGTGAAATTGAAGGAGAGTGAAGAATACAAAATGCTGTGAAAATTTTACATGTAAAATTGATGTCAGAAACAAAGCCTCAGGATGGTATACATTGTTGGGGAAGCAGAGAGACTTAGTTGGGGGCTGGAATTGGGTGGTTGGTTGGTTGATTGTGTGTTTTATCATTTGAATATTTAGGAGAATGGGTACATGTACAGATAGCTTATCTTGTTGGTATTGTAGCATTTGCTCCAGCACTTCTCTCTTTACAGTCCTTATTCTGGGCAGTGTACTATTAGTTCCCTGTCTCCGCCCTTTGCTTCTTCCTTTTTTTCTCCAGGGTGTCAGTGGAGAGGAGCTCTCCACCACAAAATTTCTTTTCTGAAAAGTGTGTTGTTGAGTTTGCTTTGTTTGTTTGGTTTTTCTGCCTGTAACCACTGAACAGGACATGGCGTTCCAGAGGATTCAGCCCCCACCTGTGAATAAAGGCATTTTTGTCTGAACTTTCCATCGGTGTATCCAGGGGCTGCCTTTTGTTATTTTCCATCTTCTTCATAAAAATGTCTGAAACTTTGCTTGTAGCTGACTCTGCCTTCTGCTTTCAACGAGTAAATGGAATAACATTTAAATTAGTATGAAGCTACCTCTTTCATGCTTACAGCTATACCATTGGCTGTAGGGCTTGACAATATGCAACTACTGTCATTAAAGCATAAATCTGACTTGGAACAGATTTCAGAAGCCAGAACAAGGGCTTATTTACAGACAAAAGCCCAACTGAGCCTTAGCAAAGAAACTTGGAAGTGGGTTTATTTGCATCTTTCCACCTCTGCATATTCATACTTAATTACTTCTGTATATAATAAAAGTACAGTATTTAGATGTTAGAGCATCTGGAATACATACAGTATAAATGAATAAATACATAGATGCTGTATCCTAGTATTCTCGAGGGTTACTTTATTTGTAATGTTGTGGCATTTCGATTAGGCTACAAGGATGTGTCACATATGTACCTCACTGATAGCAAGCTGCTGGCATTTAGATTAGATTAGATACACGTTTGAACCACTGTGGATGATAATGAGCTGCTGTGCGCTGTAGGATTCATCTTGCATGATATGCCAAAGAGGTTTGCAGTTATTTTCTAAGTGCCATCAGTACTAACAATAAATCTAGAGATGAGAGGTGGAAATTCTTATTCCAGGCTTTCCTTAGTACCAAGGTTTGTCTCCCAGTTCCTCACTTCATAATTCAAGAGTCATCTAGTGATCTCCTCTTTCACTTTAATGTTTCAAGCTTTTATGACTCTGTTAAGAGTTGGACTGGACCACTGTAATAATTTTATTCACAAGTAGCAGCACCACATCCACTATTCATACTAATATATACTCTTGCCATTAATGCTATTTTTAAAGAGCATATGGTTTGGATATGTTAAAGTTTAAAGAACTGGACTCTAACCAGTAACGTCCTTTTTTGCTATAAGGCTGTAAGAAATGCCTTACAGGTTATGAAGTAATCCAAGAAATGGAATTGTATTGGAGTAGTAGACCTTATGCATTTTTTTTCCCCTAGAAAAGTTGGAGATAATCCTGCCAGACTCTGAGAATTTATCCATCACAGTTCATTAATACTACCAAACCCTATTTTTAGCATTTCCATAAAGTTAAGAAGTGAACATATCCATCTGGGTTGCAGAAAGAAGAAACTTCCTCTAAGCATGTTTTTGCTTCCAAGGCAAAAAATCTTGTCTCAGTGGGACAAGTGAAGCCTGCCTGTGGTGTTGGCAGCATTTTAAAGGAAAATGTTGCTGATGAAGCTAGAAATCTCTGTGGATAATTGTAAAATCTTCACTGTAATGTAAAAGGGGGTCTCTCTTGCAAAACTGACTATACTGACTATATTTAAAAAGCTTTTTAAAGAATGAAGAGATCCTTTCTACACCTTCCTATAGTAAATGCTGCTTATATAACTATTTTTTAAGTTCATGCCTTGCACTGAAACTCTGCCCTGCCCCGCTGTATTCAAAAGGGGAACTAGGAGCAAAAGGGAGACAAAGAATAAAATGGAAGCTGGAGGAAGAGTGTGAGTCACCTCACGTGAAATAGATGAACAAGGATGAAATGTTGCAAGGTGTTAGCTTTCAAAAAGCTGTATTTCAAACACTAACTGCTTCATCTCAAAGCTAAGTAGAGCACTCAACAATCACAAAAATATCCGATGAATAAGAAAAAAGTTGGGAAATGTGCATTATTTCTCTCCTTTCTTATCCTCTGTGTTTGCATTTACTCCTCCTGCAGAGGATTTACTACTCTGCCAAGCAAAAGCATTGCCCTCGACTGCTTTTCAAAAACAGCGAAAAGGAATGGCTTGTTCAGCGTTACATCCAGGTATGCCCCATCTTCTGTCTGTGCTGCGGGGTCTTCTGGCTGATCTGTTCCATCACTGGCCAGTTTGAAAAAGGCTTTATTTATTACCTGTAAGGAAAAACATATGAGTAACTCTGGAGTCATCAGAGCATGATCGTGGTGGGAGAAATGAGAGTCTGAGTAAATGCTAAAGATGATCAATGCACATGTACTCCATGGATGTGTAAAAAAGATGTGGGACTACTTGTTCCATAATGTGTAAAAGCTGTGTGACTGCTCGTACAGTGGGCTGGTCTGTAATCCTGTTAGCCCTGTTCATGGTTTAACCCCAGCCAGCAGCTGAGTACCACACAGCTGCTCACTCATTCCTCCCACGACTTGGCAACAATTGAAACTCTGTGTTATCAACATTATTCTCCTACTAAATCCAAAACATACCCTGTATGTGATACTAAGCCCCTACTAAGCATGTCCCCTACATGGCTCTGACTTCTTTGTTCTAGGTAAATTTATTCAGTTTAAGAGGCTGAAACTGTGTGGGAAGCATATTATTTTTTAATGCCAGTGATATGTACTGTACCTTTCCAACTGTTAGACTGGCGTTGCTCATCTTGCTGAAATCTGCCCCCTTCCCCAGCAGTGCAGGCAGTTCCATATCTGCAAGAAGCTCCTGTAGATCAGAGCTGTCTTCTATTGTTAATTCCGGCAGCGTTAATTTAATTTCTCTGCAGAGAGACGGAGAGAGAGGCAAGTGAGTGCTTGTTCTCCACTGTGAAATCATCATGATTGGGCAGTCCTGGGCATGCGAAAAGAGCTGCAAGAAGGGCTCAGTGTGTGGGCACAGACACAGTGGGTGCCGTGTTACTTTTTCCAGGCGTAAACTCACCCTGACTTTGCCCTGGGTCTGCTGCTAAACCCCAGATCATCCCACTTCATGGGTGGCATGCAAAGGGATTTGCTCATTTCCTTGGAATACCCCAGATAAAAAGCTGATCCCACCAAAGTCGAGCTCCTTTGAAGTGAGGTCCTTGGGTGTGCAGGGGTTTCTCTTTGTTCTCGGTAGTAAAGCCACCCTGGCAGGATCCAACCCCAGGCGAGCAGGCAGGCCTGTGTGGCTCACCCCATCCCGTCCATCCCTATGGGAGGGTGCACGTGCCCCTTCCCTTCCCTACCTTGGTGACAGCCACTGGAGCCAGGCTGAGGACTGCCACGTCAGCTTGGACTCCACGTGCTCCAGGTCACTGCCATTGATGGGCTGCAGCAGCACCAGCAGCGCCGTCTTGCTGATGGGGACTTCCACCATGGAAAAAGTCCCATTGCCATCAGTTTTGTACTTGAATGTCCCCGTGACAGACAACATAGGGACCGAGACCTTTGTGTTTGAATCCACCCAGAACTCCTGAGGCTCTTTGAGCGGGAAGGCTTGCGTAACATTCACTGAAAAACAGTTCAAGAAAGGAGAAATTTATTCTTCTCTTTCTTCGCTCCTCCCCTCAGCCCCTTAGCTGTTTTTTTTTAAGAACAACACACTGTGTCTTAGAGATGGACTGTGTGTATAAAATCACATTTAGCTGCTGTAAATGTATGTTCCCCCCCCCTTTAATCTGCCTTCTGGCAGCATCAAGCTCAGAGCATAGGGACCATGACCATCAGGACTGTGACCAAAGCTGCTGTATTTCTGTTGGCTTTGTGGCCTTTCCTGGGGACAGTGTCTCTGCTTGCTTGCTCGCCTGCTTCCTCCCAGGCTGCCACATAGTCTCTGGGATCTTACAGGCCTGTGCAGAGAGTCTGCTTGGTTTCCTCTCTGTCCCTCTTTTGCGGTGATGTCATGTTCAGAAGCGCATCCTTCGGGGCCAGCCCTTGCTGCAGGAGCTCTCTGAGGCGGCCGGGTGGGCTCAGGAGAGGGAAGGCAGCACAAGCTCTGCCTGAGGTCTCGCCCTTCACTGTCTTACAAACCGAAGCAATGGGGAAGGTTGTAAGCACAACACTGAAGTGTTGGTTGAGCCAAGGAGGTTAAAAAGGACATACTCAAACAATTACTAGACCTTAAATTTCTTTCCCAGTTCACAAGTATGAGAAGCCTTGTTCTCACCTCCCACTGCTTCTGTGCAGCTTTGCATTTGTTATCTGCTCACTGCCATACATCTGTGCTGCTGCCCAGTTGGGCAGATCATCCTGTTAGCATTAAAGAAGCTACTGCCCTCCACGAGAAGGGCAGAGATCAGAAATCTCTAAATTGTTTGGTGGAATTATGGAATTAGGAAAACAGATATATATTTTGTAGTAAAGAAAGGAACTCCTTCATTAAATTAATTAATATTAATATATTAATTTAAAATAGAAGCTGGTCTAGATGTACTGTTAACTAATCTGTCCTCCAATAAATCCAGATAATTGCTGGACCCTAACATATTTGATATGCAGGTTTTTTTCTGTCATATGAACACGTGCCTCTTAAATGAGGAGCTTTAAAGGAGCATTTAGGGACTTTCACCTGGTGTAACTTCACCAAGAGAGGCAGCAGGTAGGAGATGGGAAGGGTGTAAGCAAAACAAAGAATAAGGAAGTAGAATTGTTCACCTTTTCTTTTATATTTTGTAACAATAAGGAATGCAAGCAGAAAGGAGCGACTTTCACAGGCTCTGTATAACCAGAATTAATTTTCACAGGACTTTTGCAAAAGTCATGACTGTAAGAAGGAAAAAGTACAGAGCCTACAGATAGCCAAATGTACCAAGATGGGGTAGTAATTGCTTTTAAATATTCTTGGGAAAATACTGCAAAATTTCAAAGCTGTGCTACTGACTTTGGGAGTGAGTCCATTAATACTGTGCCAGTTGTGAACAATGGCAAATCAGCAGCCCTGTGTTCTAAATGGCTCCCTGCTAGGTGAGGGTCTGGATTTCTGTGCCCTCGAACATGTAACTGGGGATGTACTCTCCCGAAAGGCTCTAATATATCCATTTCCTTCTACAGAAGGTGGTAGCTGACACCCTGGAAGAAGTGGCTTCTTACAGGGAGATCTCTCACATCAGGACACAGAAGCTGTGGTTTTGGCAACCACATTGGGGCAGGGAAATAACCTGTGTCTGCCATGTGGAGAAAATAACTGAGGTGAAAAATGCTGTCAGTCAATGCAAAGATGTAGCCTGGGAGAATAAAAGAGTACACTGCAGTACTGACTTGGGAGTGCAGGAAAGAAATGTTGGATCTCTCTGCTTCAGGTGATGATCTCCACATTCTATAATACAAGATTTATGTCAGCCTGAAACACTTACTGAGAGCCTGACTTTCTGTGGAAAGTCTTTACTTAAAAAAGAAACAGAAGATGAAAAACATCCTAACAAATTTCTAGTTAAAAATGAAGATTGTCTGTTCAAGAGAGTTTAACCAGGAGGGGTGCTTAAGATTGTGCAGTCCCACAGTACTGTTTTCATACATTTTGTAATTATTCTGCAACTAAAAAACAAAACAAAACAAAACAAAAACAAAGAAACAAAAAAACCCCCCAAAAAACTAAACACCATGTCTCAGTGAAACTTGCACCTGATGTTCTGCATGGAATTCTAAATGGCAGACCCTGCTTGGCAGCAAGTGTACAAATTTGAAAAAAACTGTGTGCAAGTGAACAACACTTGAGACCACGGGAACATTTAGCTGCTGTTTTGTATTGATTTCTGTCATTTTATCAATATTATGGCTGTTAATAGCATTCTCAGCACTTATATAAAATGTTTCAGAGGAAAAACAAATGTACTTTTTGCTTCTGCAGCTGTAGGGACAGACATGGAGCATGACAGCATCAGCTGTCATGGATGCCCCTTCACAACCAAATGGCAAAGCAAATGCTAAAGTCACATTCTGTGTTTATTAGAAGAGAGTTGCTTATGTAATTCTTTTGTTCTTGAGCCAATTTTTTCCATCCCACATGTGGGGACTACAACATCTCGAATGTGCCTTCTGAGAGAGAGGAGGGGGTAGAGCTGACCCAGTGAGGCAGACCCTTGAGCATGTGTTTCTAAGCTTATACAAATTGTAAGTTTTCAATATAGAAGAAGAGGGAAAAATCGTTCTACTAAAGGAAAACTCTGCTCTTGTGCCGGTGCCCAAGTCTGTAACACAGTTACTTTTGCAGTATCATATATATGCCAGACCTTGCAATGAGGAGAAGCTGATGCCCACATCTTGCTAAGAGAATGACAGCACCCACGAAAGGCAAAGAAAACCTTACATCCAATTCAGAAGTGGGAAGATGGAGGTAGAGAAGTCCTTCCTGGGCACCACAACTCCACCTTTAGCAGCATAGATCCACTCAGGAACTTAGAGCTCACTGCAAATTTTCTGGAACACTGTCACAGGTAGGCAAGCTGTCAGACGTATACAGTCTTTGGTATTGCATTCAGTCAAGAGGATCTAGGAAAGCAGCTACACTCAGAAGAGAAGGGTCAGCTGTAGTGCAGGGAGATTGCTGGGACAGCAGCATGGAATGACCCTAGGTAATGAATGGTCAATGAAAATAATTTCCCTATTTCTTCTAGATTTGTAAGAGCTGCCCTATTTCCATAACTGATAGATCGTTTGGTTGCTTCCTGAGCCAGATGTTGCCTCCAGACTTCAGTGTTTAATAACCGCTAGAGGAGCCATGTCCATTGTATTTTTTAGCCTTTTTTGTATCTGTACCTCTGGCCTGCTACCCCCAGCTTCTTTGGCTGCCTTTAAAGCTACTTCCTGATCCCACTTGTTGGAGGCCCCTCATGACTCTTAGTTGCTTTGCAGCCAGAAATGCTGCACAACTCTTTCTCATGCATCTTTCCTCACCTTCCCTAATCTTTCATTTCCTGGACAAGGAAAATTTCTTAGAGGCCATCTCCCTCCTCCTCCTTTCCCTGTTGCCCTTGTTGACTCATGGCAGAATGGTGGGGAGCCTTTCATCTGAGCCCTTCCCTTTCCCCACTGGCCAGGTGTGACCTTGCTTCCTTCCCGGGAGCAGGGTCACTGCCTGTCCTTCACCGAGCCTGTTCCCAAAATGAGCAGAGCTGCCCCATACCTGCCAAGCGCGTGTCCACCGCAAACAGCAGGTCAGCCGATGGGTCGATGTCTGCTAGTAAGGCCTTGCTTTGGCCCTCGCTTTTGGCCTCCACAAAGGCATTTATTTGTTTTTCTGCCTCGCCTGGGTTTGTAAAGTCAACAGCTCGGGCGTAGAACGCATCAGCGTTGGGGAGCAAGTGCTGCATGAACAGCTGGAACAGGGCTATGCCAGGGGCGGAGAACAGGCTCACTGTCTTGGAAAAGTGCAGCTCCTCATCCCCGCTGTTCACAAGCCTTTCGATCGTCCTCAGCCTGGAAAGGAAGATGCTTCCAAATGCCGTGGAAGTGCAGTCAGGGTTTCCGGAGGGGGGAACAAATCCCAGCAAACCCTGCAAATCAAGTGCTGTCTGGTTTGAGGCGCCCAGGTAGAACGACATCAAGGAGCTGTAGAGGCTGGTTGGGGACAGGAGCACATTTTGGCCCTTCTGTGCTTTCTGCAGTGCGCCGTAAAACCGCATACCCAGGACGTGCACCAAGTCCCTCACGTAGCCCCGTTCCTCCTTTCCCCATGTATTGAGGCTTGGGGCTTCCAACTTGTTGTTGTCATTCACGTCACCTTCATATTCAGGTGTGGTTTGGGACTCAATGGAGGCAGGGACAATAGTTTTTCCCTCCTGAACCAATTTTTCCAGCCTGTCACAGTCGCTCTCCTTGAAAGAAAACAAATTGAAAGGGTGGACATAGACCCGGTCACAAGTCACCGTGGTAAGGCAAGCCAACAAACAGAGAAGATCTACTGCGAGATTCATTATGGAAAATGGCCTCCACGGTTCTGCTGAAAGAAAAAATAAGGAGAAAAGGAGACTGGTCAGCCTGTTTTAAGTACAGTTTCTCTTAATCCCAGGGCTAGTACTGCGTTGGAGTTACAGAGGTGGGAATGTCCGTATTTAGTGGAGTTTGGTCTGACTCTGCCCCCTGAAAAGCCCAGGATGAGACACACCCCAGTCTCAATGGCAGCAGGTGGGAAAATGGTAAGCACAAATGTGACTCTGTTGCCCACTGCAGTACCCCAAGGATTTAGCATGGGAATGGTTGTGCAAGCCGGATATGCTTGCAAACTAGAGCATGCTACTTCTGCAAAGCCTTGTTTTGCAAAAAATACAACAACATTTGTTCCTGGTACACGGTCAGAGCCATCTCTGCAAGCTGCTGCACTGAGCCTTGCTGACACACAGACAGGCTAAGCCTTGTGCCTGCTGTTCTGCAGGAATTGGGTTTGGAAACCAGTTCTCTTCTGGTCCAAACACAGAATGATCCTGCTTTGTATGTCAAGTCAGCAAAATACTTTGCACTAGCAGAGCATGTTATGTTTTCACAGCCCAGTGCAAACATTCATTTTAGCTTCTAGGCAAACACACTCCAGGCTCCCTTATACAAATGTGCTAACACCGAAACCATTTTCATTGCACCTTCCATATCTGAATACAGAGTTAGAAGGGATAGGCTGAGTTTTACTCTGCTGTGCAAGCAGTCTTCTCCTGAGGTAAAAGACCACCTGCTGCTCTTGTTTTTCCTGACAAGAAGCAGAGAATTTTACTGTATGGGGATGTCACTGTTGTTTAGGGACAAAGGATCTAGTGCATATTGGAAATGAGAATGTCATAGGCCCACACACACTTATACCCACTGACAAATTTTATATTTTTAGAATTCTCTCTTTATCCAATTTTTGGATAACTAATAGTTCTGCTGTTCCTTTCTTGGATTTCTAGTATACAACTTTTAATCTGTGTATTTGAAACCCAAATGTGTTGAAAATTATGCATCTGTAGCATTATCTGTAGCCAAAATGCTGTTATTCAGAGCTGTATTTTTATTCTGCTAGCAATTCCTTGTTCATTGTAGCTTTGTTCACCCTCTTTTGCCCATTCCAAGTTCTGCAGAGCTCATTGGATGGGCAAAATGCTATTAGTCTTGCCAGTACCCAAGCCCTGCTCTCTGCTTTCTCCAAGGGTGTTTTGAGTTGCACCAGTCTGCCAGGTATTGTAATTCTGGTAGCCTGTGCCTTTGAGAGGACACAGAGCAATGCTTGTCTCACCAACACTTTATACAGGGTGGAAGTGCTTGGGTTTAAATCCAGCCATTCAAGACCTGGCAACTTCCCAGCCTGATTTACCAAATATAACCATATTCTTTCCCCTGAGGGGTCCCCAAGTATTTTATGCCTAATAATATCCCAGTTTGCAGTATCATCACTCTCTTGCACATACAAAAATGAGATGTGCGGATGCTTGGTAACTAGACATACCTTGCTAGGTACATGTGCCTGCTAATGTGCATATCTACATTCCCAGGCTATAGGCTCCCATCTAACTGCTGGGTTTGCAAATGGAATTTCTGTTGCTGTGATGGTCACTCAGGAGGTCTAAGTGTCTTCCTACTGAATGCCTGTGGGTCAAGCTTGAAACTATTTGCTCCCCAGAGGCATGCAGGGAAGACATGCTGTAGATCTCTGTCCCTGTGTCTTCTCTCTGGGATTGTTCTTCCTCATTAACTTGCACCTCATCCTCTAAATTACTGTTTGGGCAGCACAGTCGTGCTGCTGTCCCCTCTGCTCCCTGCCTCCTCTTTGCGTCCCCAACCCCGCTGGTAGCAAGTGACATTCATGACAGAGTTTATTCATTGCTTGTGAGTGGTTAGAAAATTATTTTGGGAGGTGCCTTCCCAACTTCTCTTTTGCAGTTAGCCCAGCTACTGTGGTAAAGGACTTCTAGACTACTCTACGCATTTTTCACATTGGGATGCTCAGGAAAATGAACCAAAAAGCCACAGATTAGAAGAAATGCCATCCTCACGCTGTTTTCTCCATCATACAATTCTTTTGAGGCATTACTTATGTTTGCTGCACAGCAGGGAGGGTGACCCTGTGCCACCCAGGCAGGCTGTGCCATTAGGCACTCACTATTGGCACCCAGTGGTTGCTTCTCTCTGGCTGCCAGAGCCCCCCCTGTCAGCTTTTGTTCCATGAGCAGAAGCAAGAGGAGCAGTTCTCGCTGCCAAGCACTTACCCTAAGCCCCTTCTGTGGAAAGCCAGCGTGGTTTTTTTGCTAAAGAAGAGAGCCCCGAGCGCTTTGGAAAAGCATGAACACCTGAGTTGAAAAAGTGGCCTTCAAAGCAAATCCAGTAAGAGTGCTTACTCGCCTCTGTCCTGGGGGGTGTCCCCGCTCCGTGACCCCTCCGATGCTGCTGTTCCTCAGGCGAGCTCCTCAGGACACCTCTCCCCCCTGGGCCGGTGGGACCGCAGGCACAATTCTGCCCTTTCTACACCGCAATTCTGCCCTTTCTGCACGGCTTTGTGCAAAGCCACTTCACATCACAGCCTGGGGGGCTGAGGAAAGTTACCTCGGGCCAGACAGGGCCCGATGAAACCTGAGCCCAGCTGAACAGCTGCAATGAAAGTTCCAGGGATGGACACACAACCTTTAACCAGACCCAGCACACCTGTGTAGCCTGCAGTTACACATTTACTAAGACAGATACAGGCATTTTACTATGCAGAATAAGTGATTATAGGAGCTGAAAAGACCTCATTTTGTGCCAGACTGAAAGGAATGCAGATTTCTTTGTACTTGTATTTGTTGTACAGTTGGATCAGGTTTTTGTCTTCACAGATAAATCGCCTTTAATCTCTACCTTGCCGCCTGAGGACCCGCCAGTGTGTGAGGCATGTGTGCTGCTGCAGAATAAAGTGATTAGGCTCTCAGTTTTTACCCCTTCTTTCCCTCTTGATCTGTTCAGAATGTCAAGGCTTTGTTCTTTCTCCTGTTCAACAAAACGTGTTGAAATGGAGAAGATGAAAGTCAGATAGGTGAGGTTGCCAGAGCTGGATCATAAAGATTTTATCCCTCCCAGTCTCAGCCTCCCAAGCCCTGTTTGGGAAAAGGGGTTGGGATTTGCAGATCTTTCTGCTGCTTTTGAAACAATCTTTCAATTTTGGTGTGCCCATTCTTCCTATTTAAGCAAATAAACAGTGAATCAAACCAGGGATAATGCAATTGGTTATACTGGGTCTTGTTCAGTGCCCCTGTTAATCTTAGTAATTAAAATCCCATGGCTCTAACAGGAGTAGGGCTGATTTATCATCTGTGCTTCGATTTTAGAGGGCCAGTCAGGCATGATTTGTGCTGCAGTGCCCAGTTACATGTTGGGTTCAAGGAGAAAGCTGAGAGAGAGGGATGTTTTCAGTGTGCTCGGGCAGCTGGAGCTGGTGGAGGTGAAGGTGGAGACAGCGACAGCTGAGTCCTGCCAGCCCAAGGGCTGTGTGCCAAGTGCCTAATGCCGAAGAGATGAGAAATTTCTGTCTCTGCAATCCTGCTTTTCTTTTAAACAATCTGATTACCTTCACTCTAAGGAGGTCCAAAAGTGGTTCTGAACCCAGGCTTGTATACCATGCTATCATGCACTGAAGGCTTAAACAAACAGCTTGAAATATTCCAAGTGTTTCGTCCTTTTGCTGCCTGAGCATCTCAGTTGAGGAAGCATCTGCCCACAGAACAATCCCTGAGTGTTTGTACCATCTCCAGACAGCTTTAAAATGCTTCCAGCCCAGCAAAGGATACCAGCAAAGGGAGGAGGAGTTCCTCCATGAAAAATGCATATTGCTCAGCTAAATGCTAAGAGATCAAGTTAGGTTTCAGGTTGAAATCCCCCTTCTTTCCCCTCTGCCCTGGAGAGTCCTTCCCACAGGCAGACCTGGGGAGACAGCTCGTCCCTTAGAGGCCAGTGGAGCTGCGGATGGGACGTGAGCACAGCCCAAATCTGTATCTCCAAGCAGGTCCACCTGAGGCACTAGGCAGGCACCAGCAGGGCACAAATGGCCAGACCACGCTGCGCCTGTGAGCTAGAGCTGGTCTGCTGTGTACCCCTAGACAAAGCTTAAGACAGGTGAAAAGACAACCCAGACCAATACTCTCTGTATTGAGGGCACAAAAATAAAGGCTGTTCCATGGGAGGGCACCTTGTGTTCCATAAAACTCTGGAAAGTATCCTTATTAAAAGGAATTACTGGCTTTGGCTAATAAGCTGCAAGTGATGCTAATGACATACAGTACAGCTGTCAGACTTACATGTTTGCTGTGGGTAATAAACGTTGAAAGGGGAAATCACAAACCCCTCAGCCACGGTATTTTTTCCCATTAATCATTATGCCTTTGTGCCGTAGCATCCAGAGGATGTTGTTGTTGGGTATCTTCTGCTTCCAGCTCCCCCGAAGGTCATGACCAAGGTGTGCTGCAGCTCCTGGTCTCCTTTTGCTGTAAGTACCAGCCCTACATCATGCATCCCTAGCTTGAAGAAGAGGGGAAGCAGGAGGCACCTGAACAACAACTCCAGCATGCTGGTCTGGTGGCTCTGTCACATAAAGAAAGTTCAGTTTAGTTGAACTTTCTCAGGGTTTTGAGCCAAGTTGACCTCTGGGTCTCTTTTGGTGTTTGTGCACTCTGTTCTATTGTTTACTGTTGATAAAAAACTTGTCAATATCTTTGAGGAGCACAGAAGTCTATCTTTGCCCCCTACCCTTACCCCCCCCTCAACAAAGTAATCAAATTAAAATACCTGGCTTTCTCCAGAAAAAGAAGTTTCACCAGGAGATGTTCAATGTCCTGGTTTCACCACAGTGCTCCTCCTGCTTTGGGCCACCAGGAATTCGGCCAGCCCCAGTAACGAGGAAGAACCTTTGATTTCACCTTATGTTCATGCACTGCTACAAAGCTCAGACACAGTTCCCCCCTCATTTGCCAGTCCCTTGTGCTCACTCAGTTAATATTTCCCTATTAAGATGCATCACACACCAGTGCACTTCTTCCATCTTTCTCTTTTATCTTCTAACAGTTTCATCTAAAGGAGAAAGTTTCAGACTATGAAGAACATATCCTGCCACACCTGCAACATGTTTTACCCCAGTAGTACTTAATCACCGTTAGTCTCATTTTACTTCTGAGCCATTTTTAAGCAGGAGCGCATGAGCATTATTCCAATTACTATATGTGGACTGTGTTGTCAGGCTTTTTTTCTTGGGTTGCCATGGTTTTAGAAATGAAGATACTACTGATGTACTTAGAGCTTTGACTTCAGAAAGCAAACTCTCTATCCTGCCCTTCAGCTCTGGTGTACAAGGATTTTGCCCCTTAAAGGGAGCTGTGCCAGAAAACCTGCGCTGGGCCAAATTTGGGCAAGAGGCTTTCTGGCAACAAGGAACTAAAGAAAGTGAAAGCAAGGCTGTTCCTACAAGCATCCCCTATCCAAAACAAGCCTGTAGCCCACACATGCTTCCTGATGAATCTCTCCCTGCAACAGCCACAGTAAAGGTACAAAGAAACACAGACCTCTCAAACCTGTTCTTCAGCGGTGAGGTGTGTGCTCTCCTTTTGCCCCATTCTCCGATTTTGGAGGGGTACTCGGCTCCCCTTTTTATACCCACCCTTGCATAAGCCGGGCCCGCCTCCCTCCCCCCCACCACTGCCCTCATTTCTCTTCAAAACCTGCCTCTGTTTGTCCTGCTTGTTATTCATGGTAGCTGCTGAGAGGGAGCAAAGAGGGGTGGAAAAACACTGGTGCTGCAGTTATGGGTTTCCTTGCAGCCATCCCAGGGATCAGATCTCCTGGTCTGCCTCACTGTTCTGAAGTGCTAATGTGGAAGCACTCTGCTGCCCCATTAAAAATTTCTCTGTGATAGTGCTCCAGCACTTCTTCATGTAAATGCTGCTGAAAAGGCTTCAGAAATTTTAACCCTGGCAGAGGAACACTAACCCTTACAGACAGAAGCATGTAATTTGGTCTTGAATGGGAATATGTTTTTGTCTGAGCTAGAATTTTGATTGATCGACCAGGCAGCTATTCTTTTGCCAAAGAATATTGCATCTCTACTTTGTCCAAAAGTGTTTTCATTGATCTGAATTTTTCTGGGAAAAGCTGTATAAAATTCAGCACTTTGTGCGGACACAATAGTAAATATTTTATTCTGCTTCATTCCGTTTGTTTTCCAGCTTTCCCAAATTTTTCTCTGAGACCTGAATTCAAAAGGGCCAGGTATACTCCTGTGATGATGTTCTTGTTCCCTGCGAGGCAGCAGTCCTGGAGGAGGGATAATAAATTACCCTGCTCAGACCACAAACCTTCACATGAGGTCTTCCTAACTTGAGTTGGCATGTCTGACATACATAGGTTATGAATTAATATATGGCTAATTTAGACATAATAGCATGTATGTGGCATATATAATTCATTACTAAATTTGAGGGTTTCTTTTATTAAGCCTAAAAGTATCTTGAGTGAGAAATAGGCCACAAAGAGTTTGCTTATACAGCCTGTGGGTTGTAATGGTAAACCTCTACATCCCATCAACATTCACAATGTTCCCTCTCTCATCTGTTTTGGTAAGGCAACAGAGCCTGGGGTTTGAACAAGGCTCCAAACGGAGAGGGCAAACAGGCACAGGGAAAAGGACAGGGAGGAAAGGAAAAAGAGGATGCCTGTGTGGGAGGATCTGATACAAGGAAGACTAGGTGCTCTTGCTTCATCAGCTGCTGCAGTGGTCATCCCAGGTGTGGCAGTGGTAATAAGGGTAGAATGGAAGGACCATTGTTCGTGAGACATCCAGGAAAAAACTCTGTAGAGCAGCAGAGTGCCTATAGAGACCAAGACATTTCAGTTTGGAAGAGAATCCACTGGTATGGGAAGTATAGACATAAAATGCTGAAGGTGAACAGAAAGTCTTGAATTGCTCTTTGTAACATTGCCAGAATCAGTAGGATCCCAGCAAAATTACCAGGCAACAAATGTAAAGGAATGACCTTTTTGCATGCTTGAACTGCAGGAGACACTACCACAGGATGCTGCAGAGACCAAAGGTCTTGGTACAAAACGAGGTTAAATGGAATAACAGAGGGCATGGCCATTGGCCTCTGCAGAACATGATGGTCCAGGTGAGATTGCTAACTCAGGAAATCTCCAGACAGACAGCTGTCACTGATCCAGCATCTCTCATGCTTCTCTCTAAGGGCTTGTCTTCGACTTGCAATGGAAATAGAGGTGGTTGAGCTGAGGCCAGCTTGTGCTGGCTCATTTTGCAGCACAGACTGAAAACACTCTTTCAGCAGAGCTCTACTAATGAAACACCACACTCAGCAAACCCAACCCTCAGCCTTGGAATTGCTGGGATCTGTTCCTGTGCACAGAGCATTTAGAAATGTGCTGCTATCTCTTCAAAATCAACATAAACCCTGGAAAATATGAACAATTTTCAAAAACTGTGGGTAGGCTCTTAATATTAATTAGCCACATTTCAGGTTTTTTTTCTCTTTTAGTCAGGGTATGTGTATTAACTGCGTCAGAATTGCTGCATTGGGGTCTAAAATGTGTGTCTGCCTCTTGCCAGACCCATGGGCTCTGTTCTAACTTCAGCTGCACATAGAGTATTCGGTGACTTTTTCCAGAGTGAATAAGTAGGAAAGAAGGAGTACCACTCTGGCAACGTGTCAGGCAAGTTTCTATACTTTAGTAAACCATTTTTCCCCCCATTCTGTGGAATTGTGGCAAACCGCCATGGGCCTGATTTTATTTGTTTATTTTTGCTGTCTCTGGTGGGGAAAGGCAGTGCAAAGTAAATTATTTTAGCTGTTTTAATAAAACAGGAATAGGTTTGCATGTGATTTTTCCTGTGTTTTCTCTGTATGCCTGACCTCTGCCCCTGCTGGCTGGAACCACTTTTCTGTGAAAGCTTCTGGTGAGCATGAGGGATGTGCTTGGCTTGCCCAATGTTTTGTGTAAAGAGGATTGCAAAAATGCTTTTCAATAATAACATTCAAAGTACAGATGATGAAAGAGAGGGATTATTCCACTTCTGCCATGGGTTCCCACAGCAAGGAGCAATGGAAAACTTGGCGACTTGGCTCCCATAAACCCCAAGGATCACGTGTGCCGTTCCTGTGCCGGGGTGGAGGGAAACAGCGTGTCCGCCTGGATGATGCCCAGATGCATATGATGAGTGGGCAGCCTGAGAGCTGACTCAGGTGGCTGGGGGGCAGGCCTCTGGGAGGGCTTGGACGCTGCTCCCTCCTCATAGGAGAGGTGCCCTGGCTGAGCCAGCTGCCCAGCCTGCCATCACCCTGGGAGTGCTGCAGATCCTCCCTGTTGGAGGAGGGAGCAGCACCATCTTGACATTTTTCAGTTTCTCAAGGAAGCTTATGTAAACACTAGTACATATTCCAGCCTAAAATTACATTTGGTTTGTCATAACTTGTGTTTATAGACCCTGAGAATAAAGACTGCTTCAAATTTTTGTAGCCCCATTTTTTTGCCTGTCCCTGTGGAAGACACAGTTTTTAAGAGCATTTTAAGAATGATCTTAAATGATTTTAAAGGATCTCAAAATACTTTGCAGTCTAACAGTTATATCAGAAACATATAATTGATTTTGGGTCCTTTCCTGCAGCAGATGCATTGCCTGTGAGGAGCAAGAGACAGTCCCAGGAGGAAGCAGCCAGGACAGAGCAGCCTGTCCTGAGAGTGGACACAAAGAGGGTGACATGAATCACCTTTAATCATGCAACAGGTTGGCAACATCTCAAGGACAAACAGCCAGGTTTCTCTACTCCCATCCCCGTGTGTTGGACGGCAGCGCCAGCACAGCAAAATGCCTGCCTGAAAGAGCTGGTGCCAGCTTTGTTATCAGAACTCTGGCAGATGCCTTTGTGTCAGGGGGGATTGTGCACTGTCCCAATATTTGCCAGCTGGGTCAGCCACTGAAGTCTTCAAGCTGTTACCCAAGTTGAGCAAGGGAAGCAGCCAGGTGACGACTGTCTGGGAAATGCCACAATATTCGGCTCCAAAAGCCACCAGCTCCCCTCAGTATTGCAAGGGTGATGCACTAAGCTCAGTAAAGATTTGCTCAGTGAAGATTTACTCCCTGGGGATCTCCTAAGTGATACTTTGGGTGGCTGATCTTTTCTGGCACTACTGAGATTTTGAAACTCTGGTTGTAATTTTTGTACCCCAGCCAAATTGTCCCCAGGGCACTATGCCCCATAGTTGCTGTCTCCTAGGCTGGGAATTCAAAGCATAGCCATAGAAAGACCTTTGGAAGATAGGATGTCCCTGTTCCCTGCACCAGTTCCCTTTTACCATTTCCCAAGCCTCTCTCAAGACACCTCCACTGCTCCTCCTGCTTCTCTGCCTGGGTGAGCAAATAGCTGCAGTCAGCAGGACTGCGCTGTTTTGGCTGCTGTTTGGTGTTCCTCTGAGAAGGCTGTGTGTGGTGGTCTCCTGCCTCTCCCGAAGAGTGGTTTTAATCACATGCAGTTAATGCAGTTCAGTAGCCAGAAACAGACTGGCTCCTTCCTCACTGCAGGCATTATGGGACTCTTCCATCTTCTGGAGCCAAAGCAGTTCCCACTTAGCCAGCCAGCCTACAGGGGCAAAAATGCAACTCTCTTGGGACGGCAGCAGCAATTTGGAATGTTCCAAATACTATCTACAGACCCTTTGAGTTATACAAGGGCGGGGCTTTCAGATTCGAGGGGCGCACAACGAACGGGTGTGTGGCCACGCCAAAGATTCCCTCCTGCTTTCGGATCCTGGGAGAAAGCTGAGACACTGAGCCGGGCTGCATTCAGGCTGCGTTAAGGCTGCATTCAGGCTGCATCAGGCTGCATTCAGGCTGCATTAAGGCTGTGTTAAGGCTGCATGAAGGCTGCATTCAGGCTGCATTAAGGCTGCGTTAAGGCTGCATTCAGGCTGCATCAGGCTGCATTCAGGCTGCATTAAGGCTGTGTTAAGGCTGCATTCAGGCTGCATTCAGGCTGCATGAGGCTGCATTCAGGCTGCATTCAGGCTGCATTCAGGCTGCATTAAGGCTGCGTTAAGGCTGCATTCANGCTGCACTAAGGCTGCATTAAGGCTGCATTCAGGCTGCATCAGGCTGCATTCAGGCTGCATTAAGGCTGCTCAGTTTGCAAGAGCCTCGCAGGATCTCCCTCCTCGGGGCTGCTACACAGACCCAGCTACTCCAGGAGCAGCTCCAGCCCTGCCACGTAGCAGTGGGAGCCAACTTCCCCGGGCAGCGGCGGTGTGGAAGCGCGGGCAGGTCTGAAGCGTGCCGGGAAGGGAGGGCAGTGCGCATCCCGGCCCGGCTGCAGGGGCTGATCCCGGCGGCTCCCGGCGCTCGTCCCTTGCCCGTCTCCGATCCGAAGCTGCCGCCGTGCGGAGGCACCGCCGCATCGCCGCTCCCGCCCCGACCGCGGCTGTGCCGGCCAGCAACATCTGGAAATGTAATTGCCTTACTGCCCTTTGGCAAACCGACAATTCTGGAAGCAGGAGGAGGGGAAAGTTAAATTTATACCTAGTAATTTTTTTTTTTTTTTAATTTTTTTTTTTTATTTTTTTGGCTACAGGAAATAATGAAAGTGCTCATAGCTTAAAGTTTCTGGGGTTTCAATAGAGTGGCAAAAGTCAATCTCCAGATCAGAACTTCCTGCTCTTTTGTTTTTACTGGCTGATTTTTAAGCAAAGGCTTAAATGCTGCAGTTTAGGGTTCATTTTTATTTTTAGTTTGCTTTATTTTTATACCTTCTCTGTTTTAACTTTAAAAACATAAAATAACAGTTTAGCTTACTGCTTGAGGGATAAATCAGAGGATCAGTATATTGAGCCCAGAATACTTATGATGAGGAAAGAATTAAGATTGCCTCCTGGCAACGTACCCTGATGAAAACCTTTGAAAACCGTAACACCTCTAATTAAAAAAAAATTTAAAAAACAACAAAAAACCCAGAAAAATCAGTGAGTGCTCTTAGAGCTATTAGTCCCAGGAAAAGCTGAGCTCCCTTAGGGACTGCCTCTGACTCAGGGAGCTGAAGACATACTGCAGCTTGGCTCCTCTCCCATACTGCCACTTGGTGTTTCACAGTCTTAAGAAAAAGAATAAAAATAATCTTGAAAGCCCTCTTTTGTTTGTAAAACTGCCGCTCCCCCAAAGTAATGAATTAATGCAGCAGTGTGTGCTTAGCTCTGACAAAAGCCTGGAACAACAGCTCAGAAAGCTATGCTGTTTGGCGGGGTAAAGCACTTAGATGGCTGTCTAATGATGATATTTCAGCTACCAGCACAGATAATGTTGTCCTTACTTACTCAAGCACACAGAAAGATGTTTCACATTTCTGGGTGTGTAAAAGGGGTGGTAGTCCATCAGAGAGGCTGGGCAGAAAGGGGACAGGCGGAGCAGAGCTGCCTCCTGGCGATGAGGTTCTGTCAGCATCAGGGTAACCTGGGCAAGGTGGGCTGTGGTGGGGGAGCCAATTCATGGGGTCACCCCCCCTTGGGGTGACAGCCCAGCACCCCCTGCCCTCGGCCCTGCAGCATGTCTGGGCCACACCAGCATTTCACATCTGGCCACAGCAGTGGGCAGTGATAGGAAAGGTGCAGGGGGTGAGAGCACGAATTAGTCCTAAAACCACATTTGAGACTGATGCCTCTTTAGGAGAAGAACCTACTGCTTTTGAACAGCACAGTGAAAGTAAACAGACTTCTTACATTCACCGTTATTTTAAGATTCTCCCTTGAATGAGATTTTGATATCCTACAATTCCTCCAAGACTTTTTTTCCCCTTAATCAGTAAGATTTTTGAAGGGCACTTCTTAAAAACCTTCCCCTTGATTTCCTGTACCCTTTTTCTCATTGCTCTCTAGTATTTTTCACCACACTGTCCACAACATTTTGTAGGGCTGTCCAGTCCCCAGGCTGTCTTGCAAAACCCCTGAAGCTGACATTTCTCACTTCCCTCTGCCTCACTTCTGCCTGTAAATGAGGGAGAGAATACTCCAGCCCCTCTGTAGTGAACCGTGTCAACTCCAGAGAAAGTGTGTGTTGCTTCATTGTCAGAAGACAACAGAAAAGTCCTTAAAAAAACAGCCCCAAGCTGGGCTCAATTTTATCTGGGCTCAGCTGTTGTTAAAGCAATAGAAGATGTCCCCAGTTAGCAAAGATGTGTGCAGGAGCATGTGCAAAGCCTGCCAGGCTGCAAGCCACCGGGCAGAAGTCCATGCACTGCCTTGAGCCAGAGTAATGGAAAGTATCAGAAACAGTGAGGTTTCATGTGACTGTGACTGCGGCCTTTGGATTCAAATCAACACAAGGTTCAGAGGGTGCCAAGCAGTATGAAATGAGACTAATCTTAGAGACAGAACAAAGATGTTTTATGTTACTTCGTACAGATTCAGAGGAGGAAGGACAGAGAGCTGCTGAGTTTAACAGATGGTACCTCAGTCCACATAATACATCCCCTTAACTCTTTGAAAATATAAGGAGAAGGATAAAGGGACCCTAGGCAAAAACAGTAATTTCTCTCAAACTCCTGGAGAAAGAGCAGAAAAAAGAAATATTCTAGCCTAAACCAGTGCCTTATAGAGAAGGTCAGATGACATTGGAGGGGCTTAGCAAGCAGGAAGCAAGCACCGGAGAACATGGGGTGAGTCAGGCCAAAGGCTACGGATAAACCCTCAAATGTTAAACTGTTGACAAGGCAGGAGGTGTAATGACAACAGGGTTATGAAAGACTTAGTCAAGTTGCTGTCATTTGAATAACCAACTTTAATTTCTGAATGACCAGAGTCTACCTGATGTTAATGGGGAAGGAATTATGTAAGTGTGACTCAGAAAAACCACGTGCCAAATGCTGAACAGCAGTGGATGAAAGCCAGAGCTGTAGCACGATGCTAAGCAAGGCTGCCAAGGATAAGTGGAAACCATCGTTTCCTCCATCAAGCCTTTATGTCACCTTCTATCCAATGAATTATGCTGGAAAGTGAGTAAGAGTCTCTTCTCTTCACAGTAAAACCTGCTCAAACCACAGAAAACTAAATCAGACATTCTGCTCTCTTGAAGAAAATAAGAAGTCCAAGGAGGTCTGACCCAATGGCAGGCAGAAATTACACTGTTCCTATTCCTGTCAGCCGTAAGTGTGCCTGAGACTCTGCTCTTGACAGAGGATGCTCACCCTCTGCCAGAGCCACTGCTTCTTCTGCACAGTGTTTGTCTGGTCCCCTCTGTTGGTGTCAAGTGATGAGCAGCGTGGCTCAGCAGGAGAGAGATGCGGGTGATGTGCCTGTGGACAGCTGCAATTGCACTGGTGTTCACAATCCCTGAGTGCTTTGTTCCCATGGCTGAAGATAATGGATAAAATTCCTGATGTTTCAGGAACAGACATTTAATGACAGTACCTGGAAGAAAATGGTGTTCAGCTTTAATATATGTTGCCAGCCTGTGCATCACTCATGCTGTTATACTGTCACCTTGAAATCTTGCCTGGTCATGGGGCTTGTAGAGAGATCTCTGCAGTCTGCAGGAGCCTAATGGTGTCCAGATCTGTCCCGCTAGGAATTAATTGCGTTCGATCTGACAGCTCTCTCCTGGCCAGCAGCGCTTTCACACGCTGGCAGGCACTCACTCACTGCCTTCGCAGACCAAGGACAGACCTGCACTGTCGCCCCTGCTGGGAGAGGCCCAGTGGGCTGGAAATCCACAGTTCCTGAGACAGTGTCATTGTGAAGGAAGGACTTTATTACTCAGTGTGACAAGACATTAGCATTAATACTGTCTTGTATTGCCTAAATGTCACAATATGTCCACTGCGACAGCATGCCAAATGAAAATGTACACAGGCTGGTGTTGCCGACTCTCACCGTCTGTGTTCACCTGCTGTTCCAGGGAGTGTGAAAACACACCCTGCTTTGACTCCCTGAGCCAGGACACCTAAGGAGCAAAGGTGTTCTAGGTCAGGGGCTAAAATCCTGCCTGCCACTCTCCTGAGCAAGTAGGAATGTGTTGCTCCTGTCTGTCCATAACAGACTGTCACAGGACATGTGTTGCACTTTCCTCCCACCCTGAATAGCTGCAGAGAGTACCAAGTGGCAGGAGTAACAGGAGTCATCTTAAAGGAGAAATGAACTCTCACCGCTTTCAAAATGGGATTTCATGTTAAAAGAGGAAAACTGGTTAGTCCTTGTAAAGCTCTGGAGTAGGGTAAGTATATAAGTGATACATGGGTTGGTTTGTTTCTGCCCTTCCAGACCTGAAAGCCTCAGAGATGAGTCCATGATTCTTAACAGGTTACGGGCAAGGTATTGCATTTTCATGAGAACTGAGACATTTTATAAGTGTTTTCTGCTCATTCCTCTTTTTTTCCACCTGTGCTCCCCAGGCACCATCTCTCCTGTGCACTTTTAGTGCCTTGATACCAAGGCTGAAATCTCAGAGACATAACATTTCCCTGCAGTGTCATGATCTGAAGCAGCAGGGCGAGGAGAGGGAAAGGCTGTCCCTGCCCTCTGGGAGAAAGGCTTCAGCATGAAAACATTTTTTATTGCACACCAGAGTGTTCACATAGGAGAGAATTTGCATATATTCCCCTGCAGCAGGACAAGCACCCATAGAGCTCAGCCCACACATTTTCATATGCAACTGAACTCTGAAAAGAAGTTTCCTGAAGTGATATATGATTACTCTCCTTGGGACATAGCAGGTGTGAGGCCTGTATTTCTAAGGCACTGAACATGTCCTTCCCCAGACAACATGTTACTGTGTATGAGAATGTGCCTTGGCCCACACAGAGGTGTTGTGGATAAAGTTTCTGGTGTTGCTGTTGACTGAATGTGGGGTGTTGGCTACTTCACATCCCTGGGCTTGTGTTGGCACTAAAATGTCTCTTAGCTGCCTCAGCCTCTTTTCTGGGGTTCCTCTCACTGGACTACATGCATTTAGTCTGAACATCTACCCCACATTAGTCCATGAGGGTCTGTCTACAGGCAAATGAAAGACACACTCATCTCCAGAGGGATCTTAAGGATGAGTACACGAGTCACTTTCTGGAGGTTTTGATCTTCTCGCTGGCTGTAGAAAAAGCTGAGGTGAGTAGTTTGAATTCTAGTCTGCAAACCTAAAGTTTGGGGAAATGACGGCCACATTTGGAGCACCAGGCCTGCCTCTCCTCACACACTTGGACTGTGTCCATATATTTGGACAATGGGAACTTGGTCTCAGCAGGGAGCCTGCAGACATCAACAATGGATGCAATTATGGGGAATAAACATGGGAATATATGCTCTGAAAAAGAAAGCTTTCCTCAAACCACTGCTGTGAAAAATAGCAGAACACAAAGGAACTAATTCTGTTTCACGTAATTGCTCTCCATAAATCATCACTTGGCAGAAAGCTCAACTGGTCCACCAAAGGGCCAAGTAAAGCAAAGGGAGGCTGAGTGCTCTTTGTACTCAGGGCTGTGTTTTATACTACAGGAACTGCAATTTGTTCCAAGAGGATGACATCTCTTCTGTTTCCAAGCAGAGAGGAATATCCATGTCTGGCTCTGAGCATTATTCCTTTAGTGCACCCATGGTGCATTGTCTGACAGCTTCTCCAGCACCGTGTTTTACTGTCCAGTGTGAGACACGATGGTGCAGGTGAACGCTGGTAAGCAGAAAAATCACAGAATCGTTTAGGTTAGAAAAACCTTACAGGAATATCAAGTCTGGCCACTGATCAAGCACTGCCAAGTCCACCAATAAACCATGTCCCTGAGCACTGCATCAACACATCTTTTAAATATCCCCAAGGATGGTGACACCACCACTTCCATGGGCAGCCTGTTCCGATGCTTGACAACACTTTCCATGAGGAACTTTTTCTCAGTATCTAATATAAACCACTCCTGGTGCAGCCTGAGGCCATTTCCCCTTGCTCTGCTGCTTGCTACTGGGGAGAAAAGACTGCCTCTTCGCCTGGTTACAATGTCCTTTAAGGTGATCACAGAGGGCAATAAGGTCTCTCCTGAGCCTCCTTTTCTCCAGGCTAAACAACCTCAGCTCCCTCAGCTTCTCTCCCAAGACTTTTGCTCCAGACCGTTCATCACTGGTCAGATGAACAAGGTCATGAAAACTGGAAATCAGTGACAAGTATGTATGTATTTGTTTTTAAATCACACGTTACAGGGCATGCAGAACTCCTTCAGTGCGTGGCCCATTAGAATCCCTCCTCATGGTAACATTTTCTGGCACATTTCCTGTGTTTGCCCAGGATGTGTCCCACTCCGAGTCCTCCCCACTATCTTTGCACACCCCTCCTGTGCACAGCCAGCCGTTGCCCTGCACCCAGACCCTGCCAGCAGAGCGGCCATGGCCATCTCTCGGCCCTGCTGTCCCTCCTGCAAGACATCCAAGGCGGACACCTGCCTGCCGCGGCAGCCCTGCCGAGGGTCAGGCCAGGCTGCTCTCCCCGCTGTGAGAGCCAGGCAGGCTCACGGTGCGGCTGCAGCCCGCCGTGGGCTCTGCTTTCTCCCTCAAGGCTCAGTGCAAGGGCTCAGGCTGAGCTGCATGCCTGGGAGCCATCCCGGCCGCGCTGGGCGGGGAGCGGGGCCGGGGCGGCGCACGCCCTTCCTCGCCCGGCAGGCACGGGGAGGACGGGGCAGCTCCTGGCCGCTCCCGCTCCGCTCCCAGGGTGTCCGGGACCTGCCGCCTTCCCTGCCTGTTTGCTTTCAGGGTGTTTGTGCTGCGCAGGGCAGCCGGGAGGTCAGGCTCGCACAGCAGCAGCCCAAGGAGGTGAGGCGGAGGAGGGCTGGAGGATATTCCCGGCTTCCTTATTCACACCGTCCTTTGCACCCCCTTTTCCTTGGCCAGGCGCGTCAGGTATTTTTGCTCCCCTCTCTTTCCCCTCCTGTTCTGCCCGTCATTCCGTCCCCAGGGCCAGCTCAGCCTTGCCTGCCCGGGCTCTCTGTGGCAGGTGGCAGGCGGACATGCCCTACCTGTACCGGGATTCGAGGCCGCGGCCGCCGGCGCACCCCGGCGGGGCCCGGGCCACGCACAGCTCGGGCAAGGGCTACGAGGAGCTGAAGCACGAGTGCCTGCGCAGGGGCATCCTCTTTGAGGACTCCGACTTCCCCGCCTGCAACTCCTCGCTCTTCTTCAGTGAGAACCCACCCATTCCCTTCGTCTGGAAGAGGCCCGGGGTGAGTGTGCCGCTGGGCTCGTTCCTCCCGTCCTGCCAAAAGTCAGGCACCGCTGGCTTCGGGAGTGTTCAGGGAGATGTGAAATGTTGGGGGAGACCCTTCCCATCGCAGGGGCAGTGGCGCAGAATTGGGATGCTGCCCACAAAGAGCTCAAGCTGCAGGATGAGAGGACTGGAAGGTTTGACACCATGTTTCAGGTGTAGCTCGCTGTACAGACACATTTATGCAGGTATATTCATGTGCATGTGTGAAGACCTCGTAATCAGCTTCTCACATTATTGCCAGATAAAAGACGAAAATAAGAGGGCATGCAAGGAATTAAGGATAAAATACATTATGATAATGTTCTAACTTTGTAAAATTGAGTGTTGTTAATGTAGGAAATTCGTAATTCAGATTAAACTTAAAATATTCAAATCTTTTAACTTTTAGAGTATAGCAGTCCTATACTTACTTGCTCACTTCATCAGGATAACACTGAGAGATTACGAATGCATGCCGTGATTACTGAGCCATTCAGCAGTAGCCAAGGGCTCAGTGAGTATCTCTTAATGCATCTTGCATAACAATCATTAATAACACAGTGAGAGCCTGAAGCTGCACTAGTCACATGCTCCCAGATCACAAACCCAGCATCACTACAGGTTCCTTCTCCCCACTTCATTCTGTAACTAATAACCGCAGAAAATTTGTGACAACTTTTCATTTCTCTGCTAATGTCTGATGTTTATTCTCTATTTTTTTTTCATGAAAGCTTCTTCCTTGGTAGAAAACTTTTCTTTGGTGATACTGATACCAAGGGAGAAAAAAAACAGAATAAGCTTAAAGAAGAGTTTAAATTATCTTAATCCACAGTGATAGGCATTCAGTGCCTCAGCATCTGGTAGTTAACATAGTGCTGCTACAGAGCAGAATCAAAGCTGTTACTCCTGGACAAGTTTCAGTTATGAAAAAAATTGGCGATCCCTACACATGGTAAGTGCAGACCCCACAGACACTGCTGCCTCTCTGCGCTCTAAAAGTCAGGTGGCCTGTGGCTCTACTCCCCCAGCACTGGAGAGGGCTGTGAGGCTGAGAGTGACTCTAGAGTGTTGTGGGGCATCAAAAATGCAAGTGCCTGTGACAATCATAAAGAATGGTTTTCCTTGGCCAGCTGTTAGGTGCTAGTTTGTCTTTTTAGGGCTTCACAATAGTTAAAATTTGGTGTCAAACGTGACCAGGAGTGGTTGAGAGCTTGTGTGCCCTTGTGTATGGTACACAGGGGCAGTGGAAGATGGTCTGTCTTCTTCAGGATCTTCATATGCTGAACTGGAAATATTTCCAGGATGAGTAAGTTACCTCAGATGGCATCTGCCTTTACACTCCAATTCCCCCCACGCACTTTTGTGAGCTGCACAGTGAGAAATAAAACTCAGAGGAGGCTAAGAGGATGTGTAAGGACAGGGTATTAGTTATGCTCTGCTCTGGCTCTCAGCATTTAAGCTAAAGCAGTTTCATCTCTATTATCTATCAGCAGCAGCAGCAAAATATTGAAATAATTTCAATTTAACACATTTTACTTTTCAAGGGGAACATGGGCCTGGAGTATGTGACAGGTGAGTTGCCACAGCTCACTTGGCAAAGCTGTGGCGCTGGAGAGGGTGAGCACAAAAACATGGCCTCTGAGTAGTGTATCTGTACTCAAACTGCTTTTCCTGGTTTTTACTGCCTCTCCCACCAGTGTTTTGCAGTAGATTGGATGAAGTGCAGCACAGTCCATGTGGGTAATTGCAGGAACAAATAATCTAAATCTTCTGATTTACTATCTGTTAGAGTTTAATCTTTAATAATGAGAGTAAAGAAGGATTTCTCATTACTCTGACATGCATATATCTGCATATATGCGTATTTGTAGCAGCATGAGCAAGACCTTCAGCTAGCACTAATCTGTAAATCTCCCACTGCAATCAGTGAGCCACACAGATCTACAGCAGATGAATATCTGACTTTCTACATAAATCAGTGCTCCAAGATTCAGAAAGACATTTAGTGGTTTTGTTTAGCAATGCTTTTAAATTACAAATTAAGTCTTTGAAGCTGTTCTTTATAAAAATTTTAGAATAATCTGAAGAGCAGAAGATTCTTTTCTCATTATATTTCCCCCTTTTTCTTCCCTTTCCTTTCCTTTCCTGCTTTGTTTCTTACTTTCTATCTAAATTCAACTGCTGGGATGAACTCAACAGCTCAGTGTTTGGGAAACTTAGACATATAAATTGAAGAATGAGAAAACAACAACACAAAAAAGAAAAGTCAAACAAGTTTTACCAATGTCCAATGATTCTATGGTCTACAGGAGGAAGTAAGAAAGAAATATTCCTAATATGAACAACCACAGGCAACCAGTATGACAGGTTGGGAACAGGCAGAGAAATGTAATCACAGGAACCACCTAAACAGTCTCACCCCCAGCCTGTTATAGGTCTCTGTGCACCCCCTCTGCCAGTGTGAGACAGGCACAGGGATGAAGTTTGTTTTCTTTTGAGTTTAAAGAAACATAGCTTTAATGCAGCATCAGGAGAGCCATGGGTCGCTGTGTTTCATCTTTCTGAAGGCTGCATGTTCCTAATGCTAGGCAATATCCTTGTACAGGTGAATCTTTGAATTACTGCATGCTGGGTGTGAATGCTGGGTTTTGTCCTTTAACATACTGAAAGTCCTGATACATTATTATACCCTCTGAAAGTCCTTTTAAAATTAATATTATTTTTGCAACACCCACTCAAAAACTGTAGTGTGTATTGTCTTTTCTGTAGCAGAGAATGTGGCACAAGTCCAGTCAACATCCTTTCAATTCCTTTTTATTGATTTTTAAAATTATTTTTGTTTGCTTTAGGTACAGGAGGTTGAAAACATTTTTCCATATGTCGGTTGCAGAGATGTGTAATGTACAATGAGTCATGAATCTAATGTTCAGACCCATGTCAGTGGAAAGGCTTTTAATCTTGTCCCTTGCTAACACACAGTTTCTTGGTAACAGTTAGATGCACTACTTGCAATGAGAATTATGTCTCCTGGGAGAAATGGTGATAAAACAAAGTGTGTGGTTGAAGATCAGCTACTTTATCAGCCACTGCTCTATCAGTGTCTAAAGGCAATGAGCTGTGGTTTTATTGGTCATGCCCAGTCCCAACAGACTGAGTGTATTTAACAAACAGGTGGGCCAGGTAAGGAGGAGCTGCTGTTTCATTTCCCTTTGCACCACACTCTGGGGACATGACGTACCTCCTCCCCAGGGTACCTGTGGCTGAGGCACAACCTGGCCACCACCTCCTCCCCAGCAAAGGCAAACAAAAAATATGCAAACCAGCTTCCTCCTGAATATTGCCTCTGCAGGGTGATGGCACCAGCAGCAGTGCTGGCTCGCTGAGGAGAGTGCCCTGGCTCCAGCAGTGGCCAGCAGCAGATGCCTCAGCAATGGGTGCAGGAAAATGAAAAAAACTATCAATATTCTGCCCTATGGTCTGAGAAAGTGGAGTGATATGAACTAAAAGCAACTCAGTTTCTTTCATCTAGGCAAATGCAGGGATTAAATGACTGAAAGTGTTCTTCTATTCCCCGCCCCCATCATTACTTTGTTTCATTTGCCACTTAGGCAGAAGGATCTGCTTCATACCACAGGGTCTGCAATAATATATCAGGGCAGTCTGATTAACTACAGTCATATTCCTCCAGTAATATATTAGATATTCTCCTCTTCCCTTTTCTATTCAGTTCAATCCATTACATTCAATACACAGTTCATGGGAAAATGAAGAGGAGTTCCTGCCACATTTATTGCTTTATCACTGTAATTTTTCTATCCAGCCATGGTGCTAGTAATTGCACTAAAACAGTAAAATGAATTCTGGAGAATTACTTTAATGGCATCATGAGCACCAGTCCCTCTGAGATCTGAGCACACAGGGGTGGGTAGTGTTAGCTCCTCCTAAAAATTAGCAAGGCTGAAGTCTGTTGTCTGCTTATTTGAGGAGGAAATTGTCTCATGGTTGTTAGACTCTGTATGTTCTAGGTATTACATGCAAGTAAATAAAAGGCTTAATAGTTCAGTTAAAAGTAAATTGCCAGTTTTATTTTTTCCAGTCATTGGAGGAAAGCAAGCAAACAAAAAGCCCTGTTAACTGGGGCTGTAGCCTGACATCAATCTTCTGGATGAGTCTGTGTTATGATACTTTAACAATTGCCTACAGATGAATAAAGAATGCCAGCCTTTCATTAGCAGCCAACAAATTATGAAAAAAAGGAGGATAGTTGATTCTTTAATTGCTCTACACTGTAATTAATTAGCAAGGACTCCCCATTTTGTTCTTTGTGGTGGCTACACTGCTGCAGGATAATACAGCTCATGTGGCACATAGGTTTTGTCAGCACTGGTGCAAGTCTGGTTCAGACTGATGATGATATTTTCCTGGCACAATCTAAGTAATTTCTCTGTCTCGCTGTTGCAGGATATTGTCAAAGACCCCAAGTTTATCCTTGGAGGAGCCACTAGAACCGACATTTGCCAAGGGGATCTTGGTGAGTGATTCCCCCTGGGTGGATGTGTTCATGCCTACATCCCATGAGGAGCAGCAGGAGTATCCTCACACAGGAGTGAATTCTGTCCCTCCTGAGCTGGTGGGAGCAGTGGAGCTGGAGGTACTGCCCAGGCTCACCTGGCCCACAGTTACCTCTTTGATAGCTCCCTCCCATCCGTGCCAGGGATCATTTTGGTTCAGTGGGACTCGGGATAAGGGAAGGATCTCTATCTGAGGGTACTGTGAGCCCAAGGGAGTCTTTTGTTTCCCAGCACCTCCAGACTGAAGCACAGTCTGCCCTGGCCAGGCAGGGGCACCCTTTCTGAGGACATGCAGGCTGTCTTTTGGATTTCAAGGGAGGTGGCAGCTGACTGCCATGACATCTTCTATGATCCCTTCTTCCCCTCCTGAAGGGAAGAAAATGAGAGGTTTTCTTCCGCTTCTAAATCCACAGGTGACTGCTGGCTATTAGCAGCCATAGCTTCTCTCACACTGAATGAAAAAACGCTAGCAAGAGTGGTGCCGCTGGATCAAAATTTTGGGCCAGATTATACTGGAATATTTCATTTCCAGGTAAGGTGAACATCCGGCACAGCATGAACACATCTCTGTCATTACATTGCATGGTCTGTTTTGCAAGGAGGTTGCCAGATGCTGCAGAGGAGGCACAGAAAAAAAGATTGCTGGGTTTACACTTTTTTTCATGTTTTGAGACCCAACCTGGAGGGCTACATCAGCCTCATACAGGCTCAAACTCAGACAGTCCTTTTCTGACTGATGCATGGCTTTAGAAATCATTTCACGTTTTCCTGGGCACAGGAAAAACCTCACTTAGGATGTAAGTCCTTGAAAGTGTTGAACTGGGATCTGTAATATGTGTGTGTCCTAAAGGAGTCTAGAATCATGTGGTGAACACTTGTGTAGCTACATGAGTGGCATTATCCAGACAAGGAGCTACAGCACAGATCTACACATTTAGTGTTTTCTTAAGATAGATTACCCTTCCTAGAGTGCAGCCTTGCACAGTAGAGTGGGAACAGACAATTTACATGTCTTTTAATTAAGCCTGTGATTGTCACTAGCTTACAATTATAAACACTGGGACACCATAATCCTACACTCAGGAAATGCCATGCTGCCAGAAAACTCATACCTCATCCTTTCTGAACAGTTTTGGCAGCACAATGAGTGGCTGGATGTCGTGATCGATGACCGATTACCGACCTTCAAGGGCCGGCTGGTTTTCCTGCACTCAGCTGAACTCAATGAATTTTGGAGCGCCTTACTAGAGAAAGCCTATGCCAAGTAAGTCCTACTGCAATTACATAATTTGCTACTTGTACATACATTATTCACAGTTTGTTCATATGTTATTCACAATTCTAGTGAGCAGCTTCTAGCATTTGCTGCTGCCCTTGCCAACCTGACAACTTGCACAAAAGAAAGAAAAGCCCGAGGCTTTAAGGACATGGAGAAATGGTTGAATTAAAAATGCAACTAGAAAGGAAAGAAGAATGACCTCAGAATTCCTGCTTGGGTACACTCTGGGGTACTTATTTTGACTTCAGTGTCATTGCTGCAATTCTACATATGTGTGAGAAAGATATCAAACACGGATATCTTGAAAACAATTCTCACAATCAGCATGTGTTTTCCAGGTTGAACGGCAGCTACGAGTCTCTGAAAGGTGGCAGTACAATAGAGGCCATGGAGGATTTCACTGGGGGTATAGGAGAAATGTATGATGTTAAGGCGGCTCCTGACAATTTCTATGAAATCCTAGAGAAAGCCCTGAAAAGAGGCTCAATGGTGGGCTGCTCTATTGATGTAAGTAAGAAATGGAGTCTCGATTTCTCAGTGCCCTCAGCTTTGGGGTTCAGTGTTTCCTGGTTTGAGTTTCACTTTTTCTCCTGATGAAGCTTTGCTGCTTGCAAAGAGTAGTTAAATTTTTATTGAAATAGGCAGTGTGATACTCAGCTGGCTGATGGGACCCTTCATAACCATCACTGTCCATCAAAGTCTTTTTACAAGAAATGAGATCATGCCAACATTTGATCTCAGCCTGAGTTAAGATTGAGATCCAGAAATGTAGATGGTACTGAAACAAAATCACAGGGGCTGAGGAGGAATTCCACCCTGGAAAGACCTCATTTTTGCACTGACTGAAAAATGCTTAAAAAGCCCCATATTGTTTCCTAAAAGGACACCAATGCACCATCACTTTCTGTGTTGAGCAGAAACACAACTTCCCTGTTCATAGTACAGGTTAACCAGTGGTTAGCCTGGTGCTTGGAAGGGATGAGGTGGCACCATTTGCGATCTCACCCTGAAGAGAGAAATTAATTCCCAATTTTTTCCCCTATTCCAGACCAGCAGTGCTGCCGAGTCAGAAGCCAGAACTCCTTTTGGCCTTGTGAAGGGCCACGCTTACTCTGTGACTGGCATTGAGGAGGTACGTCCAGCAGTGTGGGGCAAGGACACAGCAGGGGAAAAGATAAGGGAGTGTTCCCCCAGTCTCAGGTGACACGGGAAGTTATCCTGGGGAAGTTGTCCAAATTCCCATCCGCCTTTGCCTCCCACCTTTTGTGCAGCCATTAACATCGGGCTCTGCACTCTGGAGGAGCCTTGCTCCCTAGACCCTGACAGCTGATATTTTCTCTATTTCCTTCTCTCCCAGGTGAGCTATCGGGGCCGGCAAGTGCAGCTCATAAGGATAAGGAACCCCTGGGGACAGGTGGAGTGGAACGGCCCTTGGAGTGACAAGTGGGTGCACTGTCCTGTACACACGCTGGCCTCACAAAGGCCAAATCCCAGCTTCTGCTGCACAGCTTGCTTCCTGCAGCCCCAGCCACTCCACAGGGAATTAAACCAAGGGTTTGCACAAGCCTAACAGTATTGCTGCCATGCAACATCTCTCCCTCAGCGTGTTCAAAGCAGCGCAATGCAGGGATATTGTCAAGGCTGTTTAGCTCCCTAAACCTAGCATTAGCAAAAATCGTGCTTTAGTATAAGTAAGTTGATTTTAATACATTCCAAATCATAGAAATCATGCATTTGGAGTGATTTTTTTTTTGTTAAATTTTTGTGAGCCTGTTTTAGTACTTGTAAGACAACATACATGCTTTGTCCTACTACAGATAAGCTGAAACTGATATTGTATTGTCCCCTCTAAATAGCTTGTGTCTCTCTGTGTTTCTTGTTTGGGGTTTCTAAACACATCAGGAATAATACGTTAATAATAATACATTGAATGTATTATTTACATACATACATTAAATGAGACCCTCTCTGTGTGGTACATGCCAACATTGTGGAAGGACCCAAAACCATGACAGGATTGGTCTGAAAACCAATCTGGGTTTACTACTGAAGGTAAACAAAGTGCAAACAAATCAAAATTTAAAAAATACATAGTAAAAAATTAACACTGCATTCCTCTCCAACATACACTTTCCAATATATTTTTGCACATATGGATGGTTTCATTTTTGTTTCACTTTTTCCTACTGAGGTTTTTTTTTATTCATACAGATGCAGAGGAGAGGAACCATAACCTGTCTGGCCCTTTAATATTGCTGAAATATGTAATCATCTGTAGGACTATTTAAATGTCTCTGTCCTTAGCATGACTCAGAAATAAATTAAATATATCCATATCAGCTCAGATCCTTTGTAAACTTGAAGAAAAATATGGATAATTGACATGTATATTGAGTCCTTAAATCTGAAAAAGATGGAGAGATTATGATCAGGACAGGCATCTGGCAGTTTCTGCAGTTCCTTGAAAAGGCTGTCTCTGCTATGCAGAGCTCTGACTCTGACTTGGGAGGCTTTCTGAAACTCAGGATGCAGAGCAGCTTGCAGGTCAATACAGGAGTCTGTATTAACATTTTGCAGTGGTTGCTGGAATTAAAAACCTCAACCCAAGATGCCTGCTACTCCGTAAGTTTATTATGTCAAATTGGAAATCTAGTGGGGCACTTCCAGGTTTTCTGAAAAGCTTTATCAAGTTTTTGTTTGGTTTTGATATGAGTTTTTGATATGAGCTGGAGTTGAAGGGGTGAGTGAAAAGGAGGAAAAGGTTTTACCTGGGGCCCCAGTTACTCCACCAAATTTCTCTGTGCAGGGGAAGGAACCCATTCAGTTCCCATTGACTCCATTTTGAAAAAACATCTGGCCCTAAATTAGCGACAAGCGTAAAAGAGAAGATGGCGTTACAGATGGAATACAGATGTAAGGAGAGGGCTGACTCACCAAGATCCTGATGTTTACCAATAGCTCTAATATATCCAACCTGAGAACAGTCCCAACTTCAATCACTCATGTTAAGACCACTCGGGAGCAACTTTGGGATCTTTGGCCTGGTGCTGCTTTCAGCTACATTAATTGGGGCTCTGCGACCATGAGCGCCAGCAGGATCAGGAAACCTCTTAAACGTATCTCTGTTTGTGTAAACTGCACAAATAAAACACATGTGGAAGAAGAACAGCCTGCTGTTGTTCTGAGCCAGGGAAAATGAATTGCCACATACCTGTAGTAAAGTTTGGTTTTGTTCTCCTGCAGCTCTCCAGAGTGGCGCTCAGTCAGCCCATCGGAGCAGAGACGCCTGTCCCAGGCAGCACGGGATGATGGAGAGTTCTGGTAAGCCACAGGTTTTTAAAGTGTGTGACTCCAATCAGAAATCAAGGTGCCAGTGGCTGAAACAATCGCAACAAGGAAGAAGCCCCCGTGTGAGGAAATTCTCAGTTTCTGCCTAAGAGAGGGCAGGCAGAATGTTCACTTCATTTTCTGTGTTTCATGTGTGCCCATATCTATTTTAATAACAGAAGCCTTATGAAACAAATTTAGTTAATGGCATTGGTATATTTCAAACACTGTGTGTCTGCCATGAATGTAACTCCCTTTAAATCCTTCCCATGGACAAAGGCAGGATGTACAGAAGGGAGCATTGTGTGGCACTGTATCAGCTGTGAAATGCCTTCAGGGCTGATGCTAGGCATGCACTGGAAGAGAAAGGGGTCCTGAGAAACAATACTACTAGTTCCATAAAGTAAAAGAACACCAAGATACGTGTGAAATTGCGGAAAATTTGAAGAAAAGATGAAATTCAATTAAATTAAATGGGAAGAAAAAAAGAAACCAACATGGTGGAAAATGCTTTAGAAGTGCGAAGTGCTCTTCATGCCAAATTCATGATCTCAGACAGAGCAGATGGCTGACTCGCACATGATCCCCCCCCACATCGACCGTGCTGTGCACCACTGACAATGTGTCTGGCCACATTTTCTAGGGCCAGATGCTCAACTCTTTTACACAGAGGTAAATCTAGAGAGGTATGCAATGGAGCTATTCCAGATTTTGCCTGCAAGTTAAACCAAATTTCAGCTTCAGGTCTGAAAAGTTATTTGAGATAGACAATGCAGCACATTAAGTCACACAAGACGATTTATCCCAAATTTTGATAACTGGAGGGAAGTAAGTCCAGTGGCTGTTCCATTACTGTATTTTTACATAGGATATTTTGAGTTATTTTGCTATTGACATTGCAAACGCATTAGGGCATTTCCAGTTTCTCCAAAAAGCTTTTATGCTTGTTTGGATTTTGTGTTTGGTGGTTTTTTTGCCTGTTTTTGACCTGGCTACAGCTGGATCTTATGTGGTGAGTGTAAAGGAGACAAAGACTTTACATGGAGCCCAAGTAACTCCAACAAGTCTCTCAGTACAGGGCAGAACTTAAAGCCTGACCATGTGATGGAGGTAAAAGTGTGCAAGTAGGCATCAAATGGGCACCGAAATTAATGAAAAAGAAGCCCCTTTTTAGTCCCTTTTGTTCTTTGGACTTGTGAGAGCTGAAGAAAATCTTCATGGTAACATGCTGGGGATCTTCTAACCTCGTTAGCTACCCCAAAGATATTTTGGCTATATATTAGCAGTTCAGATTGGTTTTGTCCAGGTGCTTCCAATAGATGCAAAGGGACATCTTGCTGTTGGCTAAGAAATCAGCTTCTCATCCACCCTAGACCCTTCCCTCCTATAATCAGAGGGTCAGTGTCCTTTTCCCTTCATAAGTACCATCCTAGAACAGCTCTAGGGAAATCAGAACAGGTATTTAACCTCTTAGAAGTCAAATCTAATCTGTAAAGTGCAACCCCTTCCTCTGCTTTGCAGCACATTTCCAAAGAGCACAAACCTGCACAGTGTGGCCAGGAAACCAAGCCATTTAGAGACCGATTTTGTTATGCTGCCCCTGCTTTAGTGTGGTGAGCATCGAAGTGAGAATTAGCAGTGCCTAGGGCTAGCAATATCCAGGAATAGCTGACAAGAAAGGACAGAGCTCAGCAAACCAAACCCTGCTGTTTCTTTCCACACCAAGACCAAGTTGTAAAATGGCCCATAGCAAGTGTAAATTAATACCACCACAGACATCTATTTGTAATGAGGAAGAAAAATGGAACTAGCTGTGTTGGATGAGGCACACTGGGGGCTAGCTGGGTCCTGTCTGCCACTGCCACAGATAAACTTGCATCTTGGAGAGCTTTTGCTCTCCTGCTACTCCATTTTGTTGTTAGGCATCAGCCACGGGAGGAAAAGGATAGTTATGGAAGCTTGTGTTAGGGAGGAGGTCAATTTCTGTGTGTTATTTCTATGGTCCAGGGAGAGAGGGGGCTCTTTCAGATGGCAATTCAGAGAAGAAACATATCTGGATGTCAAATTGCCCTCACAAAGGCCTAATACCTCTGCTCTTTTACAGAGAAAAGTTCAGTGTACAAAGTCTACCCTCAGTCTTAGAGCAAATGGACCTCCTGTTTTTGTAGTGCATACCATGCAAGCTGCTGTCTCTTAGCTCCTGGGCACTATTCCTTTTAGCTTAGGGCTGCAATGTACTTAGTGGTACCTGGCTCTGGCTGTCCCTTCTCTTGGTTGTTTGCTCAGTCCTGAGCTGGACTCCTTGGCCAATGGGGCTGTTGGTATTTTTTGCCCTTGTCCTTGCCAGATAAAATCTCCTGGCGTACCTGCTTCTCTGTGTGCTGAGCAGGCCGGTTTCAACCAGCCCAGCCTAGCAGATCAAAACTCCCCATATTGTGGCATTCGCTTCCTCCTTCCCATTGCCATGTCCATGCCTCCACCTTGGGCATAAAATACATGCAGTGCAATCTGTGGGGCACAGTAGCAGGCAGCAGTGTTCGTGCTACCTTCAAGGGCAGGTTGGAAACATTTCCCAAGCCCAAACACATTTCATCTCTCATGTTTTTGCTAGAACAAGGTCCCAGGCACCCATAAGGGAGGGGAGGGTGAGCAGCTTGAACCTTAGCAGAGACCCAAATGTTGCTTTAATTGCAGTGCAGACAGGTAATCCATACTGTTGCTTGGCTAATCCATCACTGTGGGCCCCTGGTAGTGCTATCCTTGTGGCTGGCATTGAACACACAGATGATTTGCATGAAGACTTAGCTCCTGCACATGCGTGACAATCCTTTGTTTGGGTATTTGGCAATATGGATGCAGCCATTAAGGCCAGGATGGTGTTGGTGAAATAACTCTTTCCATTTCCAGGTTTTGTGCCAGTGCCAATTCCATTTCATCTTATATTCAATTGTAACTGAATAAAAGAAAGGTGCAAGGGATGTCAGAATGAGATGTAGACAAAAAGGATGCTTGTGCTTTACACCACAGTGAATGAAAGCTAGTTTCTCTCTAGCTGTACACTGGCTTATATACATGGTCACTAAAACTACTCTACATGAACTGGTGATTTGGCCCTGGGACTCTGGGGAATAAATATTCCTGCTGGGCATCCTTCACCAAAATGGATGACTACCTGTTCCTTACCATGTCTTTCACTCAGGATGAAATTTGAAGACTTCAAAGTGCATTTTGACAAAGTTGAGATCTGCAACCTGACTCCAGATGCCCTGGAAGACAGCACTGCCCACAAGTGGGAAGTGACCATTCACCAGGGAAGCTGGGTTCGGGGATCCACTGCAGGAGGATGTAGAAATTTTCTGGGTAAGTACATATGAGTTAGAAAATGAGAAGCAGGCACTGAAGTCTTTACCCTCTCTCAGCTATAGCTCTTCAGAGAGGAGCTCTGCAGCCAGAACTGTGGGTGCAGGACAGTTCAGCGGACAGGACCAGCCAAGGGGACACAAGAGGAAACTCAAACCATGGGCTTTAAGAGCCCTGTACTTTAAAGATAAGACCGTTCTGTGATTGGCTTTTTCTGATGAACAAACCAGCAATGAACAAAGGGATAAATGCTCATATGATCCCACTTGACACTTTGTGGTAAGAGTTGCTTTTTCTGCTCTCAAGTTCATTAGATCTGATTTACCTCTTAATGACATTTGCATGAGCAGGACTAGGTTCAAATAAGCCAGTTAAACTGCAGCAGTGAGTGTAAAATGAGACAAAAAGCCCAGCTCAGCCAACATGTTTACGTGCCTCTGAAGCTGTTTCATGGATCCGAACTTTGTTACTGCAGACTGGCACCAGCACCATGGGATCATTGTAGCCGTGTACTTTTAACAAAATCCCATCTGACAACTTTATTTAAACCATGGTAACTTAATAAGGTACCATGCCTAAAGTCTTTCCTACACCTAGTTCCATGAAGGACTTTGGGATTTGGCTTATTTTTTGCAAAGCTCAGTGGAAAGAAGTATGACAAGTAATGGAAAAACTAAGTTTGAGTGAAACCTCAGCTTAATTGTCTTTTTTGGTTTTGTTTGGGGTTTTTTTTGGGGTTTGGTTTTTTGGTTTTTTTTGGTTGTTGTTGGGGTTTTTTTGGTTTTTCTTTTAGTAGTAGTGGTGGTTTATTATTCTGAGTCAAGAAATTCTCTGGTGTTCTTTACATTGGCAGAGACTTTCTGGACAAACCCACAAATCAAGCTACATTTGACAGAGAAGGATGATGGACAAGATGACTGCACATTCATAGCAGCACTGATGCAGAAGGGTCGCCGTAAACTCAAGAAGCTTGGAGCTGAAATGCTGACCATTGGCTACTCTATTTATGAGGTACTCCACTGCTTCTGCAGCACACAAGCTGCACTATTGGTATTTGGAACATCCTCTGGGTTTGTATCCCTGCTGGACATCATGTGTTTTTAGGGTCCTTGCTCTTAAAATAATCTTCTCAGTTACATCAAGCCTCATAGAGGATGGAGTCCTCTCAGAGGAGAATTTAGGAGTCCCCACAGGGCAATGGGTCCCTAGGACAGACCCCTCAGCCCCATGATCCTGTCCCCCACCTTCCTGGCTCACGGAGAGGGAATGTTGCTTCTTCTGAGTGTCTTGGAGCACATCGCATGGAGGAGTGCCTGTCCCCAAGTGAGGTCGACGTTGGCGAATCTGTTGTCACTGTTCTGTGACACCCAATCTGGGATGGTGGTGTTCAATGTCAGGGAATGTTTAAGTAGGAAAACAATGTCCCAGGGTCTTCTGAGGCTGCCTTCTGGGTGGGAAAGAGCACTGGTAATGGGCTCTTGCCATAACGTGGGAGCTAAATTGCTGTAAGCACCTGGGTGAGGGAATGAGAGTCAGGATCACAGGCTGGGGTGACACTTGTGCCAGGCAGAGTTTGGCTCTGTGATTAGGAAAGGGGTGATTATGGCCTTCAGCACACCCCAGCCAGTGCAGCACTGCCTTTTTTTCCCCTCCTAGAGCCCCGGCAGAGACGGACACTTGGGCAAAGACTTCTTCAGGTACCACCCCTCCAAGGCCAGGAGCAAAACCTACATCAATTTAAGGGAAGTATCCCACCGGTTCAAGCTGCCACCGGGCAATTACATCCTTATTCCAACCACATTTGAGCCTCACCAGGAGGCAGATTTCTGCCTGAGGATCTTCTCTGAGAAGAAGGCCATCACTGAGTAAGTCAGCAGTGAGTTTTGGGCCCTCCAGTGCTCCCCTGCACATGGGGTTGTTGGCTGCTGGGGAGAGGGTGGCTGCTGGGCACCCAGCCCTACAGCAGAGTCCTGGCATGGCAAGCTTCTGATTGTTTCGGGTTTTTTTTGCATTTGTTCATTGTTGCTAAACCTGCCTTTGTTTGAGAGGAGTGGAGAAGGTGGGGAAATAAGGGCTGCCATGGTGAATCTGCTGGAAGCTTGACAGGGAAGAGTTGCTAGCTGCCTGGCACTGTTTGGGACTCTGTGAATACAGCAGTATTTGCTTCCTGTTTGTTTCCTCCCGAAGTTTGTCCAAAGGACAATTTTATGTTAAAAAAAGGGTGTTGAGGAAAAAATGTGTTCACAATGAATAATGAATGAAGAATGAGATGAATTCTTTAGCAGATGACATGCACAGCTGTATCCTCCCTGAGTCCTGCCTAATGTCTGTTTTAAGGGCTTATACCAAAATTTAAACAGTGCAGAAGTCTGACTGCTTGATGAATTTTAGCTAAACATAACCCGTTAAGTAAAAAAACTCTGTTTTATCATTCACCTGGGGAAAATGTAATAAGCAAGCTTCCATACCAAGCAGATGTTGAATACCTTCAGATACCAAATAAAGTTCTGTTTTCTCCAGGGATCTAGATGAAAACGTTGCCATTGATCTCCCTGAGGTAAGTCTCCAGAGTTAAAATAGCAAGAGAATAGCTCAGCAGAAGCCGGCACACATTGCTTTTACTGTCTTTGGCGAAAACACATTTGTTTCATGGGAATGTTACACATTTGCCAGCTTTGTGTATGTCCCTGAAACTACAGTGCTCTGCTGAATTAAGCTATTAAGCTCTGCTGAATATGGTAAAAGAGCTGTAACAATCAAAGTCATAATCTTTAGGCCTCTGCATCCACTTGAAGGCACTGGGTGCCAGCCAGCACTAGAGGTGGGTGTCAGCCACCGTGTGTGCCATGAAAGCACCACCCCTTAGCACTGGGGAGCCACATGGCTGTTCACGTCTTTTTAGATTTTATTCATTGTTGAAAAAATAAGGAGCAAGAGAATGTCTGTGGACCTACATTCATTTTGCATACAAATATCTTTATTTTACTTCTCAATATCTGCAGGACTTTGAGAGGGAATGCTTACACATGCACATGCCTACTGAAGTGATTGAATTCATTTTGTGTTTGAATGGCTTGGTCTGCCTGCTGAGCACTAATTGCAGCTGGGTCTGAGTCAGCTCCTGTGTATCCCTGCAAATAAGCCATTAATTGTGGTGTGCCTTTCCATGGAAACAAGCTAAGCCAAGATCTCATTTGTCCCTCTTTAGTAAAACTCTTCTCCAGGGACCAGCTAGCAAGGGCATCTTAATTTCTGGGATCTCGGGGCCATGTTCAGTAGTAACATAAATCTGTGCTGGGTAATTCGCTGAAGTGCAGCCACCTCTGGCTGCAGAAGGGCCAGAAGTCCCAGAGTGATGGCACTGGAGAGAGCTCAGTAGAGCTGTGGCTGTTGGAGGAGCAGGGAAACAGAATGGTGAAGGGTGCAATGAGAGTTATCTTCCAGGACAGGTGCTCTTGGTTTTGTCCAAGGCAGCGGCACACTACACACTTGCCCAGGCCAAGGAAATGTGGGGGTGAGACTCCCCTGGGGCAGATAGATGGCTGGGAGGCCTCAGATCTGGCGAAGTTCAAGAGCATGTGTACACTTATTTTAAGAGGGACAATGGTCCCTGGTGCACAGAGGGGCGATTTGTAGGAGAAGTGTCACATTTTGCAGTTCTTATAAGGACTTGTGTTGTTGGTGTTGCAGCCTCTACACCCAACCCCAAGCCCAGAAGAAACGGAAGAAGAAAAGCAATTCCGGGCACTGTTTGAGCAGATATCAGGAAAGGTGAGTGCAAAATTTACCTGAGCAAGAAGTAAAAAGAGGGGAAATGCTACTGCTCTGACCCAGGGCCAGGTGACACCAACCTGACGTATTTTGGGAGTATGCTTAGTTGCAGTGTGTTGTTTGGGCACCAGATGTCAGCATGCCTTATGGCTCGATGAATAAGGGTGCAGTCCCTGGTGAGCGAGCAGGAGGACCAAAGCTAGAACTCAAGCTCTGACGGAGCCTCCCTGGTTTAATGTTCAGCTGATTTTTCTTCAAATCAACAGCTCCTGCTTGAGATCTCCTTCAGACAAACTTATGCAGAGCAGCACTCCTGTATTTTTCCAGCCCTTTATTTTTTAGCCTTTTCTGGGTTTTGTATGGTTCTCTTTTCTTGAGTTGTAATAAAGTACAGATGGGTGATGTTTGTGTTTTCTGAGGTTTTTGGTATGTCTAATTACAGAAACATTCGAGTAACAGATGCTTCACTTTTTTTCCCCCCTTCAGGACATGGAGATATCTGCTGAAGAACTTGAATATGTTCTGAACACAGTATTAAAAAAAAGTAAGTGCTGATAACGTCTAAGTCAAGGGTTGTATAGAATTTTATAAAAACTGCCATTAAATTAATTTACATATAGAAAATTAAAGGCTGTCTTACGACCCCCACCTGGTGTCCTTGAGCCAGCCAGGGCTGAGCTGGAAAGCATTTGGTCCATGATCTAACCACGAGCTTGCCCTGCCTCCTGCATGATCCATGTCAGCTCGGTGAGGCTGGCTCTCTGTTGCACTGCCACTCTGCTGTGGAGAGACAGGCACTGGGCTGGGACTTTTAAGATGCAGATGAAGCTCATGACCCTTCTACAGACCCTTGGTACAGTGGGAAACCTGTCACTCTCTGAACCTCATCTCCTGATATACAAAGCAAGGACAGCATTTCCTGTTGTGTCTTCAGTAAATGCATCTTCTGTCTGAACTGAGACTTCTTTGCAGTGAGAGCTGTCTTCATCTTCCAGTGCACAGATCCTCCCACCATGAGGACTAGGAGTCACCTATCTCCCTTCATGAATCCTATTTTCTACCTTCAGGTTATAAAAAACAGCTTTGCCCAATTATTTCTTTCCTATTATTGTTCTTTTTCAGCAAAGAACATAAAATTCAAGAACTTAAGTCTCATTTCATGCCGAAATATCATTTCTCTTATGGATGTATCCTTTCAAATAAGTGCGTGCAGGCTAAATGAAGAATGAATATAATTGTCCATGACATTATATGTTGTGGATGTCAGAGATGGATTTGTTAATGTCATGGCAGAATGCTGCCCAAAGGAAACAAAAATACATGACTGTTTAATCCTGAATTTTATTTTTGAATTTTAGGGTTAGGAGTTTCAAGAAAATTGTTTTCTGTTGCAGACTTAGAGGCAGATGTTTTAGTGCTGAACACCTTTAGAAGTAAATCTCAAGGTATTTCTGTATAAGACACTGCATTTTTCAAGCCGTGGTTTATTTGAAAGAGAGCCAGAAGATATAACTCAATAAAAGGTTGTTGTCTGGAGTGTTAAATTCACCAGACAGAGTTGTACATTCAAGTTACGGGCCAGAAATTAAGGATCAGCAGTGGTTGAAAATTGATGATATCAAAGCTCTGGGGATTTTTGACAATCAGTTTAAAAACCGGAAAATCTGGTCTTTCAGCTCGTTCCTGGGACTCCAGGAAACAGACATGTGGGTGAGAGTTGTCTGTCCAAATGTAGGCATTTGTGGTGTAGGCGTCTACATCTAAGCTAGCTTTCTAGACTTCCTTTGTAGATAGTGAAAGGGTTGGTGTCATTAATTGTCCTGGATGTACCTAGCTGAAGGATGCTAAATGACTGCTCAGACATCAGGTGAGGTGAATAATAGCCCTAGTACTTTCCTACCAGATTTGTCCTGCATAGATTTCTGGTTCATGTTGAGTTTTGCTTAGTATGGCTTCTCCTCCGGTAGAAGTGTTTTTCCAGCATGCTTTCCCAATAAACAGTTTTGTTACACATGAGACAAAACAGTCCTACCAAGGCAAGTATCTAATGTTTCATTTATGTCTTGCTTGTTCAGCTGAGATATTCTTGTCTTTTCCTTTTGTCGCTCCAGCCCATGACAGAGGTAACATCCACTCAAACATTTCTAATAGAAAATCAAAACAGACAAAACTTTATCCTGTTAAAGCTAGGTTCATAATACTAAAATTTAATGCAGATTAGTCACCCTGCAAGTGCAATGAGAAACAGGGGACCAGTCCTAAATTTCCTCACTTAAAAACCAAGCCTCAGCAGGGAGCTGGTCCATGTTCACATCTCATCCTTACATGGAATTGGCACAAAGCCAGAGCCTGCACTTAACCCTGGAGCATGGCGACAGTTCTAGGTTTACTGTTTAAGATATAACTAAATAGTTTCCATGACTTGCAATGCTTCCAAGCAAATCTCTGCATAGTTTTGAATAAATGAGGAGACATCTTTTCCTCTTCTTTGGAAGCACAAGGAATGTAGACACAATCATCCCGCTCTGGCCATGCTATTTGGAGCACAATGGAGGAGCAAAACCATAAAAATGCAAACCCAAGTCAATGCTGGCTGTCTCCTCTGTGTCACATGCTACTGAATTCCCTGGCAACAGTCACCATGAGGAGCAGGGACAGAGTTCTACATGACCCTGGGAAGAAGAACCTGGCTGGGTGAAAAAACCTCTTTGAGAAGTGAGAATGTGCTTGGAATCTGTGGGTGCCCTCAATAATGTCAGCAGAGTAGGTGTTCAAATAAGAGCAGGCATTAGCTAGACCCCATTTGGCATGTTTTGACATTTGTGAATGCTCACTGAGCCAGTGTCCATCTGATCAAGAGCTTTGTCCGGGCAAGGTGGAAAATGGAAGGGGAATGGGAGCATTCCTTATTTAGCATTTCAGAGCAGGTGCGTCATCCTGGAAGTAAGCTCTGCTTGGGGGACATCAGTAACTCAGTGAAATAAGTCCGTTGCTTCAGGTAGAGGGATGACCAGGCAGATCTAATCACTGCCTCCTGGAACTGCTATACAGGCACTTATTTCAGGTTTTGCCAGTTTCACCCCACTACTCCCATTAATTTTGGTTGAGCCATTGCAGCAGTGCCCAGTCTCTAGATAAAAATACTGAACACCACACTGGTTGACTAACTCCTTTGGGTACAGTAGCAATTTGTTTTAATCAGGTAATTTAATTCTCTGGATCATTTCTATCCCATTTACATCCCAAACTGTTCTTGCCTTAGAAAAATCTGTCTTTCTTCCTCATGTGGAGCCTGAATTGCTCAGCTGTATTTTTATATCACATAATGTTCCTTCAGTATCTCAGCCACAGCCATGACTGTAACTGCTGGAGCTGTACCTCATGAGAAATCCCAATGCCAGTTTCAGCAGCACCATAGGCTTTCCAGTCAATTTTATATTTTCTGCTTAAAGGAACAACTCATAAATTCAAACTGAATTTGGACCTTCATATATCAAGATCTTTTCCTTAGTTCATATTACCAGACCAGTGGCAACGGGAAACTGGAATTCAGTGAATTCAAAGTTTTCTGGGAAAAAATGAAGAAATGGATAGTAGGTGACATTATTCATTGTAATTTTTCCTCCATTTCATTAGCTACTTCCTGAATAGTTTATTAGGTATGTGCAGACAAAAATGGAGACAGGAGTGTGTTCAAGCCATGAATTTTAACACAAAACAAATGTTCCAAAATCATGGGGTTTGTTTTGGATGGTCAAAGACATTCTTAGCTTTCCATGATGCTAAACCATAATGATTTTCTGCAAATAACAGAGATTTTTGTAAGCACATCAACTATGTTTGGGATAAAGAATCCAATGGACACTAATAAGCAAGCCAATCAAAAGGAAAATTAAGGAGTTTCCATTACGGCTGTTGTACAGAAGAAGAAAGTGATGATTCATGACTAGTAGAAAACAATCATTTCCTAAGTCGCTGCATTTTCATTACTGATCTCTCAGGAGTCAACTGTACGGATGTCTGGGAAAGCGTTGATTCTAATTTTAAACACATTTCCCTGCCACTGTATATGGCAGTAAGAATAAGCAGGCTTGCAGAATCAATCACAGACTGAATATTCAAATAAAGGACATTATAATTGTTTCCGTATGGCCATTAATAGGTTTTTCTGAATTCGTGCTCCACCAAAGCATTCAAAATACGCAGTTCTTTGCTTCTTGTCTAGCCCATCAGAAATGGCCAACACTTTTTCTGGGTATTAATGCCACTTCTCTTTTAACAAAGGACACACTGTGCTTTAACAAGGGAGCTTGAGAAATCCTTGTATCCTGTAGGAAGATTTGCACACATATTTGCTGGAAAATTTTAAGCTGAATGTGACGACAGCTCAAAAAAACTCATATTCCAAAGGAGAGCCATATTTGTCGTCTCAATAAAAGGATGGAATTTAACTCCAGCTTAAAAATTGCTTAATGCATAGGTCAAAATTCAAACTGCATGACCAGTTCTCTTGGTTGTACCATGAATTTGGCTATTTAGATCTTCTATACTTAGAAGCAAATGACTAAGTGACAATCTTAACGTCATGTTAAACAGTTGGTCTCTATTGTTCAGAACTATGGAGAAAAACATAAAAGGAGATTAAGAAAATATATCAGTTTAGAGTTAAATGGCAGAGATCATTACATCCTTTCCAGATAAAATCACTTTTTTTTTAAATCATGAAATTTTTAATGAAGAGCAACTCATTTTTTAGTGCTTGGATTTGGCAGTACTTTTTAAAATCACAACAACCTGTTCATGTGACAAAGACAATTGGGACCATGATTTGCTCCTCAGTTATAAAATCGGACTGCATCTAGACCAAAGTCTTGTCAGCGTTCTTAAATGCTTATACTATGCAGTTGGACATAAACACCTTGCCTTTCTATGCCATATCTGTGCTCCCTTTCATAGGCCAATACTGAGCTTTCTGTATGCTCCTTTCATAACAGAGTATCTTTCTTCAGTTTGACTTTGATAAATCTGGCTCCATGTCCTCTTATGAGCTTCGCGGTGCTCTTAAAGCTGCAGGTAAGGCAAGCACGGCATTTTATCTGGTAAACCTGTCAGACAGATTTAGCTGTGGGTGAACAGGTCAATCAATCACACAGGCCAGGTGCTCCTGAGCAGAGAGGAGCTCTATACCCTAGAGACAACCTGGGCACATTGAGTGTGCTAATTTTGCCCCAGGTACCCCCAATCCTGAGGGCAGTCAAAGCAATCTCTGTATTTTATTGAGCTCTGTTAAACTCAACAGGGCTGAACATGTGCAGGGTTAGACCCTGAGACAAACCACTTCAGAGTCCATCTACACTCAAGGGCTGAAGAAATAGTGAGTAAACTGCTATAAGGAGCGGACATTGCATTAGTATTTCATCACAAATTATTTTTATTAAAGCAGATAGTTTTGCAGAAATCCCTCCAAATTTCAAGAAGACAGAATGGTCTCTCATACATCACACACAGTGTGCACGGACTAGAAACTGCAGTGCCTGAAAAATTTCTTGTTCAGAGTTTGTTATTCATTGCAAGCTTAAGGAACTTTGTGGTCAGATCTCTTTCTGGATGGATGTGTGCCTCCCAGAGTATCCTCCCATTATGTGGTTTTCAAGATTAGTTAGTAGGGGTCTGTAGATTCCCCCTGACCTGTGAGGTTGCTCACCTTTTCTTTTGTGTGTGTGTCTTTGGGGAGGATACCAACTCAACAACTACCTGCTGCAGCTGATAGTCCTCCGATACTCTGACGAGCAGTTCCAGATTGAATTTGATGATTTTCTGAACTGCTTAATTCGCCTAGAGAATGCAAGCCGTGAGTATCTTCTTCCTCCGGAATTTCCTCCCCTTTGAAAAAGAAATTGTGCTTTTGGCTGTTGAGAATGTTGCACAATATCTGAGATCAAGCACATGGCTAACAGAAAGGAGCTGTGTGTAGCATACACATTTAGGATGGCTTTTCTCCTGTAAAGTGAAAAATACTCTGCTGCTAATGGAAAATTTCCCCCATGTGAATAGAGCTTGCTACATAAACTCTGCAGCAATGTTGAAGGCATGTGAAGAATGCTGGCAAAGTCCGTGTCGTAACCCCTCTTGTGGCTCACCCAGGAGCTTAATTTGGGATCACATAAGTTCAAGGTTCAAATATTATTTGTGCCGCATGTGAAGAGAAGATTGGCATGCGCTTGGGCAGATGTCTCCTGTACCTTTCACGTAACATGTTCCCTTTTGGCTTCAGATATGGTTCCCTGTACATCAAGGTACCTTAGGTCTCAGTTCACTTGTGGTACAAAGTCACTCTTGTTACAAAGCACCAGTAGTAGATAGAGATAGATTAAATAGCTGGATAAATGCTGAAGTGATCATTAGTGGCTCCAAATTCAAATAAAACACAATTCACTCTATAGTAAGAAGAAAAATCAACTTTCTTCACAGATCTTTTTTTCCTTTGTTTTGTTCTTCTCTTTACTTTCTGGTTTGACTGTAGCATTAGAATTATTAAACTTCTGAGAGATAAAATTTCAGTAAGATATATAAAGAAATGCAAACTGCTTGGCTTGATTTCAGAGTATCATCCAAACCTAACTGTTTAGCACATTCAGGACATTCTTCCAGACAAGTCCTAAAGTGAGGCTTGCATAAAGGCCTCAAGTCAGCAAGACATCTCCTCTTGCAAGGACTTTGCTTTGTCAGAGGAGCTACCACCACTAAGCAATCCTAAGCAATCTGCCTTTGCACCAGGCCTTCCCTCTCCTTGGCATGGCCACTCGTCGTTGTGGGATGGAGAGCTCGTGGCTGAATATGAATGAGGTGTATTTATAGCACTGGTGTCCTGTTTTTCATTTCAGGAGTATTCCAAGCACTGAGTGTGAAAAACAAGGAGTTCATTAACCTGAATATAGGCGAGGTATGAGCACAGATTCATTAACACTGACAAAATGATGGGGTTTCTCTGAGCCTTTGTCTTCTTGCAAGAACTGGAGTATTTCTGCATGACACTTCTGTGAGAGTGCCGGGCTGTATCAGCCACAAGTTTCACCACAGCTGGAATTTTACAGCCCACTATAGCCCATGCACTGATTAAATCTCCTCCATGCTATTTCCTTCCTTTCTTGCCCTGTGGCATATTGACAGCTTCCCATGCCCCTTTCTAATTTCTCTGCTTTTTCTTTTTTCCTTGGGTGCCAGGTTTCAGTGGGGGAAAGAGGAAGGAGCAGATGGGGATGGGGGGTCTTTCACTCCCCCTGAATCCCCCAGGAATTCGGATCAGCCTCGCCTGTGCATGTCTATCATTTGCTTCTCACACTGCTCAGCACAGGTTTCTTACTTTCTTGTGCTCTCTTTGTCTGCCTGTTGCTGTGAGCTGTCTCTCATTTCACACTAAGCAAAAGGTTCCTGGGGTAAGGCACAATGAATTCCCAGGCAAAAGAAATGTGGGAACCTGTGTGGACTGCTGGGATGCAAATAAAGTCACTGCTGTTTCCAGCATCTAGTGCATGGAGAGCTTTGCCTTGTTCCTTCCTGCTGGCTGAGGTCTCTCCTTAATGACAGGATGTAAAAGCCAAGTGAGCAAAGGTCCTTTTCCCTGCACGGGGTCAATTCAAAGCAAAGTACTGCTTTGAAATGGCTCTCATTTGGGGAAAGATGTGGGGAGGGAGAAGGGCCTGAAATACTTTATTGTAAAGTTGATCTTTTTCTCATACTAGTTTATCAACCTGGCAATGAACATCTGAAGAAATCAGATTCGGATGCCAGGAGTTTCTTGCGACTTTGCTGCCAAGACTTTCGCCCCAAGAGCCGAGGTCCCCTTCACATGCAAACTTTACCAGGAGATTTCATGCAGAGGAATGTGTATGCTGCCCACCCTTTCTCTTCTCCAGCCCTGTGGATGAGTTCAAGTGTCAGATCATGTGGTTTTGGTTTTGGTAGAGCCTGATACTGGATTTGGCACTGAGTATTTGGATGCGGCACACATGCCTCTCAAGTAGGCTGAAACTGATGTTCCTGAGTCACCACGGGTTTTTATGAAATAGGATTGTATTTAGTTTCAGCACAGCACAGACGACAGTGATTAAAAGTCTTTATTGCTGCTTACCGATTACTGTAAGGTGCTTTCAAAAATACAAGGTTGCAAAGAACTTGATCAGTTTGGAACTTATTTCCAGGCATAATGTGTGGCTACATGACAAGTACCCTGTCGTCGCCACATGAATTGCAGTCTGGTGAACTGTGGACAAAGAAAGACTAGGGAATGTATGGATGAAAATTGACTTCTTAATAGTTGTGACGGAGGTCCCAGGTCCAGGGTTCTTTAGAAGGATGCTTAAGCTAAAGTTTGATATTCATCACAGATTTAATTCAGGGAAAAATTATTGCATCTCACTTTTTCTTAACCCTTCCTCTGCTACCAATGAAGTTCCTCTGCTTCAGACTTTTCTGTGTAGCCAGACAGTGTCTGCAGAGTTGCACACAGTTTGTCATCATCTTCAGAGAAACACATGGCCTTGAGACAGTGAGCTCTTGCATGGGGCCAGACAGTCCGAGATTGTGTCCCACACCAACTATGCTCCAGAAGAACAACTCTAATCGTTTTAGATTAACGAAATGTACCCATTGGTAAGGTCTTGATCTCTGCAGCTATTGCTATTTTTCTTCTGTGACTTATATGGTATTATTCATGTGATGTGGGTAGCCAGTGCTGACTTAAAAAATAACAGTAATAGCAGCCAGGGACTTAAGAGGTCTTCATAGGATTTGTTTCCATGATTATCTTCATAACTTATGTCTATTTTATAATGAATCAACTGTCTGGATTTGTTTTCTAAAGCCTTTCTTGCAGTGAAACAGATGGCCATAGACTAGCCTTGCATTCCCTACTGTCCAGGATCCCTGAGACAGACAGGGTTTTGTTTTCTCTAGATTTAGACCTAATGAGCAATTCAGGAAGGAAAATCAAGCTGCAGTAACGGTGAAGCTCAAACAATGAGAAAACATAGAGATCATGGTGTTTAAAACAACAACTTTTTTTTTTCTAGCATTTATAATCTTCTAACTCTGCAGAAGATACTCTGGAGCTAGCTGGAAGCTGTGCAAAAGCTGATGGTTGCAGTATTTGATTAACTGAGGTACTCAGCCCCATAAGGTGTATTGATTTTCAGATGTGCTGATTGTATGCCCTTTTGCGGCACCAGAGACAGCAGTCTAAATTTGTGAAAATTTGGATTAAAATCTAGACTGTCCTGTAAACATTCAGCCACATACTTGAAACAAACAAACAAAAAAACCAAACAACTAAATCACAGATCCTTAACTGGTTCACTATACAAACTTAGATGTGGATATAAATTTGCTGTAGCATAGCATTGTTCACAAGCTATGCAGAAGAAAAGAGATGTCTCAGTTCCTGGCGTTACCAGTGTAGCTTTCTGTTCCTCTACACAGAGCTGGGATTGTCTTGAGAAATCAGGATTGCTATAAGAAAATGATAAATAAAGGTGGGAGCAATGAGGCACAGGCAAAAATGTCCTCTGCATTTAAAAGAAAATTAAAGCATTTAAGAAAAAAACACCCTGGGGAGTTTTCTGCCCACTTGGAGAAGCTGCCTGGTGACTGTACCACAGGGAACTTGAGAGAGAACATCTGAGTTCTTTAGGAATCAAGCCTCTTTCCTGGCCTGGCCAGTCCTACCTTGGGGCTGACACAACACCCACAGCCACAGCAGAGGACACATAGGGGAGTTAAGCACAAGAGAACCTGTACATCAAGCTGGGCTGGCCCATGGCCACTCAGACTCTTGCCGCACAGTCTCTGTCTCACCTCTTTGACTGTAAAGATATTACAGATGCCTGTGCTGAAAGCCTTGCCGACAGCAAGGTGAAGAACAGTAACTGCTCCCCCTTGTCCTATGTGGGAAATGTGGGACCATTTCCTTTCCGCACTGGAGTAAGGCCCATGTTAAAAAAGGAAGGGTAACCTTGGCAGTGAGTGCTTGCGAAGATGGAGGATTATATAATCCCTGATAAAGTGGGTTTTTTTGTGTGCTCTTAGTGACTGAGTGGGTGAGTGACTGAACACAATGGTCCTTCTCAGCTCAGCACCAGCCTGGTGTTAGAGCGGGAGGGCAATTCTACCCAGGAGCAGGAGTCTGGGCTTGTTGGTCTTCTTTTCTTTTAATCAAGGATCTTGAACTTAAATCTAGATCTTGCTGCCCTCTCTGACATGAGATGCAGATATGTTTGGCTCTGTACCATTACAGGAGCTATGGCAGATCATTTAGGGTGCTTTGAAAGCTGAGCGGTGCATTCCCTAATGAGGTGCACGCAGAGCTTGTTAGCAAGAATGGCTCATGCTGGGAAGCCCTACCTGTCTGCTAATAGCAACAGTAATGGGGAACATGAGAGTCATTTTTCATAATTATATGAGTGGAAAAAACTAAGAATCACTTAGCTACAGGGTTGCAATCTGAGCGTGCTTTCCCACTACGTCACAGAATGGAAAATCTCACTCTCAACCTGCTGCTAAAGCCTCAGGTTGGATCTCAGCAGGGGCTGGCTGCTGCCCTGGAGCTGGTTGTCTCTCCCCTGTGTCCTCTCAGCCACCTCAGCACCCCAAGGTGTTGGGCAGTGCTCCGAGACATGGCACGTTTCTGAGTATAAAGGAACAGCATCAACTCAAGCCTTTCGAGAGCGTATTCATTTGGAGTTTGCCCCAAGCCCCACCGCCTCCGCCCCTCTAACCACCATGACGGTAGATTTGGCAATGGCATTTTCCTGCCTTGGAGTAGGTTTCCTCCCAGCCTCTTGCTGAGGCCAGAAGGGATATAGACAGCGAAAATTACCATGAAGGACTGCCTCAACCGAAAACCAGTGAAATTGTGTTCTGCCTTTTCTCCATACAAACAGAGACAGAAACCATCAACAAACATTTTGGGCCCAAGGGTGGTCAGAATCATGCCACGGTCCTTCGAAAAGCCCCCAAGGAGTGGCTCACCAATGCTGAATCTTTGGTTTGGTTTGTTTTTGTTTGGTTGGGGTTTTTTTCTTTTGTTTGTTTTTGCTTGGTTGGTTGGGGTTTTTTTGTTTATGTCACAGGCCTATTTTAAGCCCCTGTAGGTCTTTTGGGAACCTGTAAACTCATGTGTCAGCACAGGTGGTGTATGAGGCAGTGTGGGGGCAGTGAAGGGGAAAGAAACAAAGTGAAATCTGGCCGTCCCACTGCTGGCAAATTGTCCATATTGTGGCGTCAGGTAGGAGAAATGCTAGAAATGATGTGGCAGTTCACCCCATTTATAACAGTTGTGGATGCTTCCAGTCATGAAAATTAAATATTTGTGAATAGATATGAGTTATCTAAATAAATTTAATTTAAACTGCATTATCTCTCCACCAATCCTCCACCTCCCCCCTGAAATATGTGAGTCTTTGTGCTTTTTGACTTGTGGCAGTGTACATTTTGGAAGCACATCAGAGTGCTGAGGGCAGTTTGCAATGTTCCCAGGAAGGCTGGAACTTCAACGTTTTAAAAATTAATTATAAATACTTGCTGATTAAGGTAAACACAGAAGATGTCAGCAATTGCCAGCAACTATCTTTTGCACATCAGGCACTTATAAGGGCAAGTGTGTTATAAATTGCTCTCCTATAATCTCTTATTTTCATCCTTTGCCCTTTGCATGACTCTTCAAGGGAAGTGAGCTCCACTGAGCAGGATTTGGCCTCCTGGGGAGCCTGGATACCTCTTTGAGTATTATGCACAGAGGCAGAGGACTCAAACAGGGCAAAGATAGCAGCAGGCATTAGACACATGCCTGTTCTTCTGGCCCAAGGAATATATAGCCAAAATTCTTCATTGCCATTTTTTCCTTTTTTTTTTTAGTTAAAAGACCTTGAACCAAAGTAAGATAGTGTATTCATCCCCATCCCCTCCCCAAGCATATAATCAGTAATGGTGAATATTTTCTTTTTCAGGTACTTCACAGGAGTACTTAGTAGCCGTGGGTGATATGGCTAC
>VZRL01004079.1:0-12867 GCA_013397895.1 Origma solitaria
GATGGCTCTTGTGAGAAGCTTCTAGAAACTTTCACCATATGCAGCAGAGCCCATCTCTAACAGCTCTGAAGATGATGGACATGCAACTGGCCAAGCCTTGGCCCGTTAGAGATGGTGGTAATACCTCTGTGATTTAAGAAGAAATCAAAACAATGAGTGCACGTAGTTCTTTTTAGCCAGAGAAGGAGGAGGAGGTGAGAACATGTGAGGGAAAACAGCGTGTTCATGTTCGTGGAGTCACCAAGGCCAGTGGAGAAGGTGGGGGAGGAGGTGGTCCAGNGGGAGGAGGTGGTCCAGGCAGTGGAGCCAAGAATCCTCTGTCAGCCATGGTGAGGGCCATAGTGGAGCAGGTTGTTTCCCTGCAGCCCATGGGGTCCACGAGAGGTACAGAGATCCACTCGCAGCCCATGATGGGGGTGCCCACACCAGAGCAGGTAGATGCCTGGAGGAAGTCGTGATCCAGCGGGAGTCCCAGTGGAGAGAGAGGCCTTGCTCCCAAGATGGAAGAGCCTGGCCTTGGAGGTCTGCACCCCGTGGATGAGGGACTCCATGCCACAGCAGTTTGGGAAGACTGCCCGTGGAAGGAGGCTCACGTTACAGGGTGGACTGCTGCTCATGAGATGGACCCACGCCAGAGGAGTTCTGCCTTGCCTTGCCTCCTCCTTCATTTCCTTCCCATGCCTTGCCTACTCCTGCCTTGCCTTGGATACCTATCCCTACCAAGATTTTACTATGCCTTTCTTGCCTGGCCTTGCCTGCTCCTCTTATGCCTTGTTTATCTTCTACTTGCCTTGCTTTGCAAACCCACTCTTTGCCATGCCTACTCTGCATTGCTTTTCATACCCATGTCCTGCCTTGGCCTGCCTACTCCTTTCTTCCCAGGCTTTGCCATGACTTGCTTTACTCCCCCTTTGCTATGCCTCCATTGCTTTGCCTTGCCTTACTGACCTTTCTGTGTTGTCTTCCTTCCCATCTGCTGCCTCACATTGCCTTGTATACCCATTCCCTGCCTTTAGTGTGTGAGTAGTCCCTGGCGCTGTTCTGTCCCGTTCCCAACCCTGTGAAACAGAAAACATAAAACGCTACCTAGAGGTGAGAAGGAAAATGCAGATAGCAGAGTGTGCCCTCATAGTTTAATGGGTGCAGTTGTAGGCAGCAAGAGCTTTCTCAGCTGGCACTTTTGTGGGCTCTGTTTTTGCCAGATGTTTTCAAGTTTGTAGCGGGACTCTGTGAGTGAAAAAATTTCTTAATGCGAAGGAATTCATGTTGCCATTTGAGTGTGGTGCAAATAACAGTTTGCACGTGGAAGGGGAAGATTAGCAAAATCTTTCTGTGCTGACACAGTTGATTGGAGAGCAGGAACCTTTCCAACTTGGTTCTGCCCTTGGGGTGGTTTAGAGGTGGGCGAGGTGCATTTCTTCTTTTGCAGGTCGACAGTACCATCGTGTGATTATTTTGATGAGCGCTGACAGTGCCAAGGTAAAAGCCAAGCGCTTTTCTGGGCCGGTCCCCTTTGTGTGTGAGCAGTTCGTGGAAGAGCTCCGTGGTGGATCCTGGCTCCTGGAGACTGACAGAATGTGACCTTGCATCTAGTAAGGAAGGAAGAGGAATTGTTTCATTGTTGGCTGTGCAGTTTATAGGCTGCAAAAGAAAAGGCAATTGCAGCACAGCCTCTTTCTTTTAGAACCTTTTCTGTGTGATCAGCTGCTCAACATGTAACTCGCACCCACCGAACTGCATCAAACTCCCTGGTCATATGCACTTTCGCTCAAGCTCTTTGTGCTATCCTACTCTCTCACCCTCCCAGATATCAGATCCCTTCAAAATGTTCATCAACTGCTCGCAAAGAAAAAGTCCTAGAACAAAAAACCAGTGCTGGCCTTCATAGTGCATTTGTAGTCTCTAAACTAGACCACACACATTAGTGCTTCACACTTTCTTTCTCAACTATATACATATATATATATAGCATCCTCACGTTTTCTCAAGGTGAGAGAGTCCATGGCTAAAGCAAAGCGTTTCCAGCTGCAGTTCGGGGTGAGAGATGTGCCAGGAAAGAAAGCATTCATTAAACTTCCCTCTTCCCTGTGAAACTTTATATTTGCAGTGCAATTATTTTTACACACCTTCAGTGTTGCATAGTCCAAGCAGCTATAGCTCACAGAGAAGTAGGTGTCAGGACAGAAAACATTCCTAAAATAGTCCTTTCTCCTAGCCCGATTTAATTTGCCCACGGCATGCTGAGACTAAGTCCGTTCCTTCTCAGATATCTGTATTATAACAGGTTTCTCTTTTGCAGTTGCGTTGCAAAATGTCTGCCACCTGCTCCTGTCAAAGAAGATGTAGAAGAAAAAGCTGGTGCTGGGCTGCTCCTTGCCCTTGCCACACGTAAGCTTTTCAAAATCACTTATGCACTCTGTCCTTCCCTTCTTCACTGCATCTACCACCATCATCTCTGGATCTCGGCATCGAAAGATAAGCACAATTGTTTCCACGCAGGGTTGGAAGAAGAATAGATAGCAGCACAAGTAGCTGTCGTTAAACTTCCCATTTATAACAGCTAACATGAATTTGGTAGGCAAGCGACAGCCACACTTCTCTTGCAGCCTATACACTGCGCACACAAGCCCAGTGCTCTGTGGCTTCACTGTTCACCTTTTGTACCATGTCGCACTTTCCTTCTCCCAGAGGCATATAGTCATCTCCTTCTCGCATAGAACGCTGTGCCTGCAATGAAGTGCTTCAGAGTACTGCTTCTGCTGAAACACCTCTGAGCCAAGGGGTTTCCTTCTCAGTTCTACCTACCATTACATTCTGCCTCTCTTGTCATTTGAATCTAAATGGAAAGCTTTTCGGCTATGTCTTGCACAGAGAACTATGCCAGGACAACAAGCTTGTTCCTGAAAATTGTGGAAACTTGTATTTGCACCATATTCGGGGGGCAGTTTTCTTTCTTTTACTTCCTTCATAGCACTGCTTTTCAAAGTGTATACTGCACGCATCCACAGTGTGCTGTGGACGGGTTTTTTGCCAGCTCTAGATACAATCACACTCTTTCTGCTTTGCAGAACTCAAAGTGTTCATCTAGCTCTCGCTCAGCAAAGTATAACAGGAGAGAAGCACTTGCTCCGTTAGTCCTTCTGTGTGCAAAACTTTCAATGCAGCCCCACAACCTCAGGAAAGAGAAGGGCTAATGAAGAACATGGCTTTGCCCTGGCACAGTTTTCTGTGTGAGATATCTATTTGGATACTTAATCCTTGCAACGCTGTAATGTGTGCCATGATACTTCATTCGAGCTGAGAAGGAAAGTGGAGAGAACACCGCGATCTGACAGCACTATGTTGGTTGTAAAGGAAAGACAACTGCCCCTTGAATGTGGTGCAAACACAAGTTTCCACAAGTTTCGGGGGACAAGCTCCGAGCAAGCTTATTGTCCTGGCACAGCTCTCTGTGTGAGACATAGCCAAAAAGTTTTGCATTAATATTCGGACAAGAAAAGAGGCAGAACATAGTGGTAGGTAGAACTGAGAAGGAAAGTGCATGGCCCAGGCTTGTTCCAGCAGTAGCAGTACACTGGAGTGCTTCCCTGCCAGCACAGCATTGTGTGAGAGAAGCAGATGACTATTTGCCTCTGGGAGAAGGAAAGTGCGACATGGTACAAAAGGTGAACAGTGAAGCCACAGAGCACTGGGCTTGTGTGCGCAGTGTATAGGCTGCAAGAGAAGCATGGCTGTCACTCGCTTGCCTGCCAAATTCATGTTAGCAGTTGTAAGTGGGATGTTCAGTGACAGCTACTGGTGCTGCTATCTATTCTTCTTCCAACCCAACATGGAAACAATTGTGCTTATCTTTCGATGCCGAGATCCAGAGATGATGGTGGTAGATGCAGTGAAGAAGGGAAGGACAGAGTGCATAAGTGACTTTGAATACCTTACATGTGGCAAGGGCAAGGTGCAGCTGAGCACTGGTTTTTTCTACTAGAACCTCTTTTCAATGGAAGCAGCTGCTCGACATTGTCAATGGATCTGCAAGAGTGGAAAAAGTGATGGCACGTCTCTTTGTGAAAGAAGGTACTCAGCTGCACTGTGTCATGGGCATTTTCATGGCTACTCAGAGAAGTGGATACTTTAGGAAAACCTTGTGTTGTGACACAGTCTTCTGTGAGAGCTCTAGCTGCTTAGACTCTGCAAAAGATAAGTTGTATGACAGGCTATTTCTCCAGGTTTTTCCGATGTAGTCCACAGGGTGTGAGTTACTTTTTGAAGCAGTAAGAGCATTCTTTGCTGACTCTGAGTCTGAGCGAGCTTTTGGCTGGACTTACGCAATTCGGTACACTAGGCACACAAGCATGGTGCTCTGCAGCTTCACTCTTTGGCCTGATGTGTGCTGGACAGAACTGAAGCCCAGTGATGGTATTCAGCTTTACTGCTTTTCAGAGTGTATGCTGCATGCATCCACAGTGTGCTGTGCACAGTTTTTTTTCAACCCTAAGTACAATTATTTCTCTTCTGTTTCGCAGAACTTGAAGTGTTCATCTAGCTCTCACTCAATGAAATGTGCCAGGAGAGAAGCACTTGTTCATTCAGTCTTTCTATGTGAAAGTCTTTCAACGCAGCCCCACAATCATGGAAACAAGACAGGCTAATGGAGAACACGGTTCTGTCCTGGCACAGTTTTCTATGCAAGGGGTCTATCAGGATATTTAGTCCTTGTGAGGCTGTAATGTGTAATGGTAATTCATTCGAGCTGAGAAGGAACGTTCAGGGAGCACCGTGATTTAAAGGCAGTTGGCTGGTTGTAAAGGGAAGAGGACTGCCCCCCGAATATGGTGCAAATACGGTTTTCCACAAGTTTCAGGGACAAGCTCTGGGCAAGCCTGTTGTCCTGCTTTCAGTTCTTTGTGCAAGACATAGCAGAAAAGCTTTCCATTTTGATTCAGATGACAAGAGAGGCAGAATGTAATGGTAGGTAGAACTGAGAAGGAAACTCCCTGGCTCAGAGGTGTTTCAGCAGAAGCAGTACACTGGAGCCTTTCGCTGCAGGCACGGCGTTCTGTGCGAGAAGGAGATAACTATATGCCTCTGGGAGAAGGAAAGTGCGACATGGTGCAAAAGGCGAACAATGAAGCCACAGAGCACCGGGCTTGTGTGAGCAGTGTATAGGCTGCAAGAGAAGTGTGGCTGTCACTCACTTGCCTGCCAAATTCATGTTAGCAGTCATAAATGGGACGGCTTGCACTACTTGTGCTGCTATCTAATTTTCTTCAACCCTTACATGGAAATGATTGCGCTTATCTTTCAATGCCAAGATCCAGAGAACATGAAGCTAGATGAGTGGAGAAGCAGAGGACAGAGTGCACTGGTAAATTTGAATGACTCACCCAGAAAAAACACTGTACTGACACACAAACTATTCGGTGCACAGAAAGCAAAGAAAGAAGCTGCACAGCGCCAGGGGAGTGTGCACCTTGTAGAGCATTGCGAAAGTGTAGACAAAAGTTCATACCCAAGCACATGAACCGAGAAGGCCCAATCTGTTTCAACAAGATAATTGCAGCCCTTACACTCCAGGGCACGACATGCAGATAGAGAGGGAAAAGTACGTAGTAACTCTTTCAGACTAGTAGAGCTCAAGCACTACAAGCAGCAACAGAGAAACCATGCTAAGAGAAGGCATACCTCAAGTAGCCCCTTCTGTTCGCACTTTTGCTGGGCTGCAAAGAGCCATTGGCTTCTTTCTTGCCCATTGCAAAGAGCACCTTCCAGGCAAAGAAGCTTCTCTGGCGGGCAGAAGGTGAAACAAGAGCCTGGCACGGCGCACTCTGAGTGTACTCCCTGGAGGGCACTGCCCAATGGCACCACAAAGGCCGTTAGCGTGTAGGCTAAGCTCCAAATGCTGTTTCTGCTGCCACGAGCCTCTGGCAGCACTCACACTCAGGGGCACAACGTGCAGAGAGAGGGAGAGAGAGAGAGGGAGAAGCACTTTGCCCCAGCTTCAGGCTTGCAGAACTCGAGCAGCTGGAGCTGACAGAGAAGGTAGCATGCGTGGAGAATGTGTTCTCCAAGTAGCCCCTTGTTTTGGCAGCCTTGCCGGGCTGCAAAGAGCTGTTCGCTTCTTTCTCACCTTTTGCAAAGAGCACCTTCCCGGTGAAGAAGTGTCTCCAACAGGCAGAAAGCAAAGGAAGCACCCAGTATGCCCCTCAATTCATCCCAATCCATTGCTTTGTATTCGGTCCATTTCCACATTTTCCCCTTTTGTTCCACTTGCCTTTCATTTGATCATATCTCCTGTCCCAAGTGCTTGTTGCACTTCTTCTCGCAATTTGGGATTTCATTTCCTTTCATGAAATGAATGTCATGAAAGGAAATGAAATCTTGTCATTTCAATCAAGATCCATTTGGCAAGCTTTGGTCCATTTCCCTCCACTTCAGCTCATGCCATGCCATTTGCTTCTTTGCCCTTCTAACGTGTGGTGGTGGTGGGATGAGATGTGGGGTCCTGTGTGTTCTGAGAGGGTCTCGATTCCCAGACAGACCCCCTTGACCGATGCCTCTGACACCGTGCAGGTAAGACCTTTTCTATCACCTGTGGTGATGGATAGCACAGACACACACACATACCCCAGAGCTTCCAATAAGCATTGCCAGGAACAAAGAACATCAGAGGGCTCGTGGGTATTCCTAAGGTCTTTCCTTCGAAGGGGTTCAGCAGTGAAAGAGACAGAATGGTTGTGAGTGGCCATTCTTATACAGGTCTAGGGCCAATAGAATTGGGGAGAAGGCGGGGAGATAGAACAATAATCCAATGGGGAGAAGGGGAGGGGTGGAGTCAGGGATCAGGTCAAGGCCAATCAACATAGGAAGATTAACATAATCTTCGTGAAAGACCATTTAGCACCCAGGAGGTAATTCTGCTGTCTTGGAACCTTTCGGTTCCTGGGTAATCTCAAGATGGTTGAGACCACCACAACATCTCCCCCTCTTCTGTTTAAAGGGAAAGCCTCTCCCATCTGTTTATCTAGGCACTTCTTGAAGCAACCAAACAAGCTTAGAACAAATAAAATTATTAAAGTCCCACACAGTCCAGCTTTGGCTAAGGATGCTAACCATCCTTCAAGTCCCCATAGTCCAAAAGGTCTTCAAGCTTTTCCTTCCGTCTTGAGTTCTTTGATTTTATCCTTTATCTTCTGTGTCGTCGCGTAGATGCTCTGGCTGAGATGACAGTTTAAAACAACACAGTCCTTTGGGTATTCAAGGTTAGATTAGCATGCTTTCCGAGCCAGCACTTAATGTGGGTCCTATTAGATACTGACCAATTAATAATTTGCCTATCACAATTTGGATCTAATTGCTGTATTCTTCTCTTTTGGCCAGCCAATTGAGTAGAGAATTTAGGTTTTGTTTGATGCTAGTACAGAAAGCCTGTCGAGTGCATGGTCCCCCCCTTTTTTCTTACAACACAGAGGTAAGGGGATTGTTAAGGCAACACATCAGGGTAACAGAGAAAGGATTTTTGGTTTTGGGGAACAGCTTGAAGGAGGCACAAGTAGATGTTTACACGGCTGGTATCTTGCGCCGACGCCTCTTTCAAGCAGCGCTGGTGTCTTAGTCTGGGTATCTTTGTCAGTATCTGGGGTGTCATCTTTTGTCTGCTCAGGAACTGTCACCGACGGTTTGAGGCAGAACTTTACATAATTTCCTGGTGTCCACTTGGGTCCTGAAGGTGTGGAAACACGGGCATATCCCCTTCCTGATATAATAAGTGAAAAAGGGCCAGATATTTGATGGCTTTCTGGATCTTTGATCAACACCAGCAGTTGTTCTTTTAATTTGGCTTGAGTCAAATTAGTAAAATGCCGGAACACGGGGGGGTTGGCTCGTCAAACAAATTGTTCAAGAAATTTTTTGTAAAGAGAGCTTTACAGAGTTTCACAATGGGAGAATTAACCTCTGACCCTCCCCGCTGTTGGTCTAGGTCTCTCTTAGTTGGGTCCTCTCAACTATAGATTGGCCCGTGGGGGAGTGAGGAATGCCTGTAGTGTGTTTGATACCCCACAAGCTAAAAAATTCTTGGAGTCTGTTGGAGATATATACTGGACCATTATCGGTCTTTATTTCAGCAGGAACACCCAGGGTAGAAAAAGCGAGAAGAAAGTGCTTTATAACATCTCTTGCCTCTTCTCCTGCATGGGCAGATGCAAAAACAGCTCCTGAAAATATATCCAAGGAGACGTGTACATATTTTAATTTTCCAAATTGGGGGACATGGGTTACATCTGTTCGCCAAATTTCACAGCTACCTAGACCACGGGGACTGACCTCGGACCCCAGTGACGGCACTTGGTAGGTTTGATAGCTAGGGCAGGTTGCTACAATTGCTCTTGCCTGGGCTCGAGGCAGTTTAAACATTCTCATGAGGGCTGATACGTTTTGATGGTAAAACTGGTGGCTTAGCTTTGCCTAAGCAAAAGTGTCTGGTATGTTGGGAGCCTGTACTGGCATAGCAAGATCGTCTGCCCTCCGATTCCCTTCAGCAACTGGCCCAGGGAGTTTGGTGTGCGACATCATATGCATTACATGGAACAGCTGCTTTCTGTGGGAGAGCAGAAAAACAAGCTTTGAGAGCAGTTTGTACAACTTAGGGTTGGACACTTCCTTTAACCAAGTGTGTTCTGCTCTGGCAAGTACTCCAGCTACATAAGCTGAATCTGTCAGCACATTAATAGGTTCTTCAAACCTCTCAAAAGCTCTAACAATGGCTGGTGACTCTGTAATCTGTGGGGAATTCTCCACTGTCTGGACGTCAGGCTCCCACATCTGTGTCCTGGGATTTTTCCAAGTCATAACTGACTTTTGGGATTGCTCTGAGCCATCCGTAAAGATTATTAGAGCTTTGAGAAGGGTCTAACTTTGAAGTTCTTTTGGGACCAAATGAAAAGCCAATTTGAACAATTTATGTTTTGGATGGTGAATTGAAACCTTGCCTGGATAACTCTCCAGAGCGAACTGAAGGTGTTCTTTTGTTTGGAGTACATGTTCTAGGGTATTTTTGGCCAATGACAAATAAATGCAGGTGAAATCACACCCAGCAAGGGTACGGAGGCATGCTCTGGCTTTCATAATTAGTTGGGCTGGCTGTTCTTGTGGTGTGGTTATGGTTTTTAATGGCTGATGTGACAAGAAGATCCCTGCTATTACAAGAAGTGTGTCCCATTGAAAAATCTGCCCATGTAACGTGGGTGACTTACCCAGAATAATGAAATTAAAGGGCAACTCAGGACTTGTCCGAAGGGCTTGGCAAGAAGACAGGGCAAGCTGTACCTTAGTGATGGACTCCCAGGCCTCGTCTGTGATGACTCGGGATGAGTCCAGGTCCTCGCAGCCTTTCAGGAGGTTAAACAGGGGCGCAAGGACCTCTGTTGTAACCCCCAGCAGAGGATGAACCCAGCTGATAGAACCACATAGCTGGTGCAAGGCCCAGAGGGTCCTAGGGCTATTCTTGATTGTGAACTGCTGGGGTACAACGGTCCGTTCACTGATGCAGAGTCACAGGTTAAGTCCACGGGCAGGTGCGCTGAATTTTTCCTGCTGTATCTCAAACCCTGCCTTTTCAATGGCATGAATAGTGTTTTCCTGAGCCAAGTTCAGGTACTTATCGTCTGGTGCACAGATTTACACATCATCCATGTAGTGGAGAACGATAGAACGTGCGAACTCTTTGTGGACAGGGGACAGGATGTGGGCCACATACTGCTGGCAGGTGGTTGGAGAATTTTTCATACCTTGGGGTAGCACACGCCAGTGGTACCTGCACTGGGGGACTTGCTGGTTCAGGGATGGCACGGAGAAGGCAAACCAGGGGGCGTCTCCTGGGTGTAAGGGAATTGTGAAGAAGCAGTCTTTAATGTCTATGACAGCAAACTTTCACTGCCGGAGGAGCATTGAGGGTGAGGGCAGGCCAGGCTGCAGGGGACCCATATCCTCAGTGGCCTCATTGATCTTTCTGAGGTCTTGGAGGAGCCTCCACTTGTCTTTTCCAGGTTTCCGGATGACAAAGGTAGGGGAATTCCAGGGGCTATTAGTTGGTACAATGTTACCCTTGGCAACCTGTTCCTCCACTAGGGACTCTCCAGCGCTTAGCTTTTCCTTAGTGAGGGGCCTCTGGGCCACCCACACGGGGTCATTTGTTTTCCAGATAAGTGGGGGTGGAGCGCTCCCCAGTGGCCCCAACTAGAAATCCTGAGATGGAGGTGAGATTACTAGTTGAGTTCCCCATTGGGTAAGCAGGTCCCTGCCCCAGAGGATAAAACTTGAGTCAATTACAAATGGCCGGATAGCAGCTCGGATATCACCCGAGGCCGGATATTACCCTCGGGGCCTTCTATAATGATGTTATTTGTACTCCTCATGGCAGTTGCAGACCCTTCCATGCCCATGATTCTCCTGCCTGCTGGTTTGATTTTCCACTCTTTGGGCCATTCTGGTCAGGAAATGATGGTTACGTCAGCCCCTGTGTCCAACATCCCTGCCAGGTAAACTGTGGATTTCCCATTGCATAGTTTACAAGTCATCATAGGCTTGTCTGTGCCCACAACCTCTGCCCACCATATGGAAGGAGTTTTGTGGCACCTGGGGTGGTCTGCAGGTAGGATGATAACCTGTGCCATGGTTGCAGTGGCACAGGTCTGGGTGGACCCGGAGGGGCAACCGCAGGGAGGACAGGGCCAGGAGGGCGACTGGTGGCAATAAGCATCACCCCTCCTGGTCACGGTGAGAACCCATGAGTCCCTGCGGCCCCTAGTTTCATTCTTAATTGGCCTCGCACTCTTCCCCACCTCTTCTCTCTTTATTTGGTTAAGTTTCTGGAAAGTTCTTCTTGCCTGTAAGGTTTATTGGATCCTCGGTTTCGGTTTCTCCCTCTGTAATTCCCCATTCATTGTACCCCTTTTTCCATCCTTATTGCACTGCCCCTTATTCTCACCCCAATTGGTTCCCGATGCTGACCACTCTCTATTCCCCGCTCCCTCTTAAACCCTTGCCCGCCTTTGTTTGGGGCTTCGAGCCTCGATCTTCTCCCCGTCCTCGTCTCTCTGTCCCGCCTGCGTTCTTCCCAATAAACCTTTTCCCCAGAAGACCCAGTATCGAAGCCCAGCTCCAGGAGTCTCCCCTAGCACTGCCCTGCAGACCCTGGGCAAAGGCATCCTCAGTCCTTAACACCGCTGAGAGATGCCTGAGCTAGCTGCCATGGCCGCGGCGAGGGACTGCAAGCCCAGCACGGCGATAAGCCACACGGCATTATGCTATCACCTGACCTTTTGGTAGAAACCAGGGAGTGTTGTTACAGGAGACTGAAATTTGTACCTGTCCACTGGGGTCCACTCTGTGCACCTCTGGTAAAATAAACAGTTCAGGTGGACCCTGCATGGTGTCCCCAACCACCAAAATGTCTACTGTCTTGTCAAGAGGCTTTTCAAAATCTGTATGAATGTGTTGTTGAGTCTCATTGTGGAAATGGTGTGTAACAATATTCACGAGATGGAGTCTTTTGCCTGCTTCCCGTTGCAGCGAGGAGTCACAATCTGTGGCACAGGTCACAGGACAGGGAGAGATGGCCTTTGAGTTGCTGTCATCGGGTGGAGCCACGCCACGCTTCACTGTCCGTTTCCCTGATGCTTCTGATGGTGATGTTTGCATGTGGGACAGTCTGGGGGGACAGGCTTGGTATTTTTGTTAGTATCTCTCGGTTCAGGGCAGTTTCTGATCAGGTGTTCAAAATTCCCACAGTTAAAACATCTAGGCTTTTCATTCTGTATTTTATTTGATACTGCCAATGCTTCCACCATCTGTGAGACTGCCTGGGCTAAAGTTGCCTCAGGAGATGCCAATTTGGTGCAGGCTTCAACCATCTGTTCGAGGGTAGTTGCTGGATCTAGAGGGAGGGCCTGAAGGATTTTTTTACAGTTGTCATTAGCATTTACCATGGCCAATGTTCGCAGCAACTCCTTCTTGGGCTTCTAGATTTTCAACATGCTTTTCAACTGACTCTTCGAGTCTGTCGATGAACCTTATAAAGGATTCATCGGCTGCCTGTTTTACGGTGGAAAAATTGAGAGAGGGGGTGGAGTCACTAGGAGTTAAGAGCAAAGCTCTTTCAACCGACCTTTTAATATCTTCCAGGACCAGCTCCGGTAATTGCTGTGCTTGATCTTGGGGCTTTCCTAAATTCCCTTCACCACGAAGACTGTCGAGTGTTAGGTGAGCTTTGTTAGGGTCCCTCTGATACACCTGTAGAAGGTCTTCCAATGGCCTCCTCCAAGTCCTGTCCCAAAGCATGTATTCAGTTGGGGACAGAAGACACGACATAATGTCTTTTAAATCATGTGGGACTAGTACATTTGCTGCAAAAGTAGCTTGAATCAGGTTTTTAAAGTAAGGGGACTGTCGACTGAAATCCTTTCCTGCTTTACACAATTCTTTTAGTTGGGCATATGGAATTGCCTCCCAGCAGGGGAGTCCCTCCTGCCCTGCCATAGTAAACGGGTTCGGCCGTTACCGTAATGTTGTGTGCTATTTCCCAGTCCCCACCCTCTGCAGCCTTCCTACGTAACCCGACCCAGTGATCTTCTACTTTTGAGAGATTGCTGTCCTCTTCTTCCGAGGAAGAGGAGGTGTGTTGGCGCTGAACGCAGCCCCACCGGCTCCTGCCCCGGTCCCCGCCAGCGCGAATGCTGGCTACGATGTCGATGTCATGGGAACCAAGGGGGTGGGGAGTGGCGGGGGCAGGGCCACGGACGAGGGGGGCGGGAACGAGGGAGGGACCCGGGCCCGCGAGAGAACGCCCAGTGGGCGGGGGCGGGCAACCCGAAA